>CM031955.1:4888001-4893001 GCA_018749465.1 Paracanthobrama guichenoti
GGTGCATTTTATTGATGGCATTTTGAATTTTAGAGTGGCCAGCCTAAGGCACACGTGTGCAATAATCATGCTGCCTAATCAGCATCTTGATATGCCACACCTGTGAGGTGGATGGATAATCTCGGCAAAGGAGAAGTGCTCACTAACACAGATTTAGACCGATTTGTGAACAATATTTGAGAGAAATAGGCCTTTTGTGTACACAGGCAGTCTTAGATCTTTGAGTTCAGCTCAGCTCATGAAAAATGGGGGCAAAAACAAAAGTGTTGCATTCATAATTTTGTTCAGTGTATATTGTGCATATTCAGAAAAAGAAAAAAAAATCACCTAGTTTATGTAGCATGAAAAATAATACTAAAATAAATAAATATCAGCTAAACAGGTAATGTCATTAACTTTAAATGCATCAATGTAAAGACAACTAATTTAATTAAATGAGGAAAATCTGCATGCATAATCTAATTACATTCTGTACACTGTATCACACATTTTGCAAGACACGGGTCATCACACCACAGCGGTAGCATTATTTTACACCAAACAAAGGTGATTTGTGAAACACACCACATAGATTCCCTCATGAACAGACTCCATCCGTAAAGTCCCTCAACAGCTTGAATTGTAGCTTGTTTGTATACAGTGATCCTCATAGTAATGTCCCTGCAGATTAAAGATCTGAAAACATTTCTCCCTTGGGTCTAGCTCATATTACTCTCCTGTAGCTACATTTTCTTGTCAAAATTGTGTCAGTGCTTCTGGTGTACACACAAACAAATGATACCACCTGTGCTGCTATAGGAAACTGATCTCAGAGCAAAATCCTTTTAAAAAGGTCCCTGCCAGACAGGGAGAGCTAGTGAAAACAGGGCTTCTCTTTCTGTCACATTATCTCCCTCTCTCAACACTGAAGGGTTCATCAAAGACGTGTCATACTGATTTCAGAGCCACTGATCAGCGTGCGATTCCTTCCTCTAATCTAATTGTGCCACAAAATGGAAATCATCAGAGCCAATTTAACAGCCCCGACTCGAAGTACAAGCACATACATCCGCTTCCCCCGTCATTCATCTGCACAAGTACATCTGCCTGGTTTAGACTCCTCCACTCAAAGGGTTACTAATTGGAGCCTGAATCCCATGATGGCTATGCTTTTTACCAGGAAAGAGAGGGGGAGGGCAGGAGAGGGCAGAATTGGTGAGGATGAGACGCACAAGAAAACACTTCCTGCTTTTCTTAAATGAAAGCCCCAGCTTGCCCTTGTAGGAATAGTACGCATCTGTCCAGCGTGGGTCATGAGTGACCCCATCATCAGTGGATCCCAACTCATCTCACAGACATCTGCCATCGACACTTATACATAGCACAGCAACAGGTGGGCCAGTCCCACAGTATGGTGACAAACCATACTTTTGCATGCATGACTTTTCAGTTACAAAGAAAAAACATTTTAAATGAGTTTCAAGAAACTCTGTATAAAAAGGCATTATTTAATATGAAATGGCTTATATTACATACTGTATAGTATATTGTTTTGCTTTTTTATTTAAAGTGCCTGCCAAATCCATTGTTGCATATATATATATATATATATATATATATATATATATATATATATATATATATATATATATATATATATATATATATATATATATATATATATATATGTGTGATGTGTTTGTGCATGTGTATTCACTTAAATACTTGCCATCAAATTGAATTCAAAACAACAAATTGTGTAAGATGTACTGTATTTTTTTTTGCTTTCCTTTTTTTTGAGAATGATCCAGATGTTTACAAAACTTAATATAGGCTAAAGTCTGGCCTTTGAATGATCTAAAATGTATATAACCTACAGTGGTTTGAGACTTCTTGTAACTTGAACAAGCGACATTTTCGGAAGGCAAAAACGGTAAGCTGTTAGTTGACCACATCCTGGCTGACAGTGTGCAAAGTTGAGTAGGTTTAGCTGTGAGCAGGACAGCACAGGGCTGGGCGGTGTTTATTACTGTGCTAACATGGTTTGTGGTTTCGAAACATGCGAAATAATGTGTTAGAAAGAAGCCTGCAGTTGCCACGGTATTATTAGGCTCAGCGATGCAGAGCGTGTGCATGTTACATTAAGGTTAACGCGAGATCAAGAGGGGTTTAATAAGCTGTAGCATCTGTGATTTGCCATGAAATTGAATACATTTATAAAAGGTAATGCTGAAGTAGAAATTGCTGCTGATTAATTGGAACGCTGTGTAATGTGAATACAAAATGGAATCAAAAGTAATTTCCTGCGTTATTTATCAGTCAATAATGTCAGGCGCGCAGTCGGCTCATTAAGCGAGTATGACATGATGGGGAGGAAAGAAAACTCCCTCGTTCCACTCCGCCATGAATCCAAACAAACAGGCCATTTATTACGGGGGCAGAAATTGATTGTTTTTCGAGAGAAGCTCACTGCATCAATCCAGTAGTGATATTTTCCGAGGGAGAGAAAGGAGCTGTCTCCCGCCGCTATTCCCCAGCGCTCTGTCGCGGCTAAGCTGCTTAATCATGATAACCCATAGTAAATGTTTTTGCTTTTCCAGACACATTATCTACTTTACAGATGAGAAATCTGGTTTCATGGATTAAGAGCGATGCCATAACAGGAAATACTTGTGGGGTTAACCTTGCCTGATGGCTTCAAAGCCAGCCTGTTAATTCAAACTACTTCCTGAGCCCAAAAGATAAGACCCACACAGAAGAGAAGACAGAGCTGGTTTGTGTGTGTTAAGTGCAGAAAAAGGGGGTAAAATGACTAAGGGTGAAAAACGATTACTTTCTTGACTTATTTGGATGGTTTTATAAAAAACACAAAATAAAATAAATATATATATATATATATATATATATATATATATATATATATATATATATATATATATAAAAGCTTGCATACACAGAGAGAAAATAAATAAATGTATCTCTAAACTAACCGCCTAGTTGAATGTAGTAAATAATTAACCGGTCATTCAAATGAGCCACTGGTTTGTAAGAGCACAACTACACTTCATTACCTACTGTGTAGCAGAAGACATTATACACTACCGTTAAAGATTTTTTTGTAATTAAGTCTTTTATTCAGAAAGGAATTATTAAATTGATCAAAAGTCACAGTAAATAAATTTTTAATGTTAAAAAGATTTCTATTTCAAAATAAATTATGTTCTTTTGAACTTTCCATTCATCAAAGAATACAAAAATCATGCATCAATGTCATGCGTCATGTAACTTGGTGAGCATAAGAGACTTATTTCAAATATACCCACCCCAAACTTTTGAACGGTAGTGTATATTATGTCACTATATTTCACCATTTAATATCTTAGGACATTTCAGAAATCTGTTGCATCATAATTAATTTAAAACAACTTGTTAAAGCGCTGCTAATTAACTCCAGCTTATCTGAGAATCCTACGCTATTTCAAACTCTTTTATTGACAACACGTGTTTTTCGCATTGAATTAGATCCATTTCAAAACGAACAGTGTTATTAAAAATCAAAAAAAGGAAAGGAAAAAGAAGAAAAGACTTCTTTCTGAGAAAGATCCTAGGGCAGAAATGCCCCCGCATCACATCCTGATGTGCATATACCCACCAGCTGCGCTGCTTCAAACTCATATTGAAGCGTATCGTGGAGCCCGCAGCCTTGATCCAGCTCTGTTCTCATTAATGGAGCTGTTTGAATATTCATGCAGCGGAGCGCTGGAAACTCCAGAGCCATCCACAGCACCCAAAACTGTGGGGAATTTAGCACTTACCATTAACAGGCCTAATAAAAGCACCACGCCTCCGCGATTGTTATGGGTAATTCTAAGTGCTCATTAGTATTTCTGTGTAAAAAGTATAAGAAAGTGTTAATTTATTAATATAATTAAATTTCTATACAATAAATGTGTATTGTCATGGAATTAAACATACCTACTGGTGGAAAATATGCTTAACTAAGAGAAAAGGCTAAGACATAACACTTTTAATATCATGTAACGTCAATACTAAGATGTGATTTAATTCAATACCAGTCCCTGCTCTCATGAATGATGATCTGTTGAATCCTCTAATGGATACGACTGACATCTGAGATACTGATAGAGTCAAGCACACAGACCGGAGCGGGAATCTTGTCCTTTCAGATTAACTTATTCACTCTCTTCCTCATCTCATCCTCTTTTGCTCTTCCTGTTCGATGACTCACATCTTCCAGCAAACCACAGATGATGAGCCCGTCATGAAGTGCTTCACGACGTCACCTTGTTATGTCACAGGCTAATAGCTCTTTTAATAGTTTCTTGTCAGTGGCTCCATAAATAGGAACAAGACAGTCTGTGATGCTAAGAGGTCCTATTATAGGGTAAACACTTTACAGTTTGCCATTAGGATACATGGATGTTTCTCCAACTATGGGCATTAATAACTTTGGAAAATAAATGCTCTCTGTCATTTATGTCACATCTCAATACCATTTTGTGGTGGAAATGAAATTTTAAACATGTTTGAAATATAAAGGCTGCCTCCTTTGTCTTGAGGATAATCTCATACTGTAGCTCCCACTGAGTACCTAAACAGACACAATTGGATAATAATAATTGAATATTAACTTTTTGCATAATGTGACAAAATTATAGCTTGATTGGAAATGATGCACAAAAATAATTTACCTTGATTTTTCTGTATTTTCTACTATAATCACATATCATACTTGGTAAACAAGTACACTCATTTAAAAATAAAAATAAAATTGTTTCAGTGTTGTCAACATGATGGAAAATTATTTTCTTGACAAAAAGAATAAATTAGTCTGAGCAAGACAAACAAGTCTGACATTTTATTTCAAAATGTTCAATATGTAATTTCATTTCCAACTGTGTCAGTCATATTTAAATAAAAAGAATTTTATATATATATATATATATATATATATATATATATATATATATATATATATATATATATATATATATATATAT
>CM031955.1:4900501-4905501 GCA_018749465.1 Paracanthobrama guichenoti
GTCTCTCATTACTGCTCACTGAAGAACACTCTGCCTCAGGATTCTGATTTCCTAGCAACAGCCTGCCACCAAACATTTGGCACAAGTTCAACACCCCTCCCTCCCTCATCTTCCCTCCCCTCTTTCTCTTCTCCAGTGAAAAATGGCTGTTCTGCCTGCATGCTGTCCTCTGCCATGCCACGGTGGCAGAGCGGCACGCTGCCCGGCCCGGCCCGAGCCTCTATTAACTCTCCTCTCATCCAATTGCACCCTTCGGTAGTGGGCACACTGGGAGTCGGAGGAAGGCATCATTAATCAGTGCTTTACCGCACAAACTCCCTCACGCTAATCTGATTTACAGATGAATGAAACTGAGGAAAGAGGGAGGGGAGCAGAAGAAATGAGGGGAACAACAAATCGAGAGCATTGCTGTTAATATTTACCGAGCTTGCAAGGTGGCACAGTATTGATCTTTCCCAAACACTCTGGTTGGGATTTGTTCTAACCTCTAACACCAAGTATTAGTGTATTAAGTATAACTTCTCCAATTAATTTAGTTGAACTACATGAAGAGTGAATTCAAACACCATTTGATTGATAATTTCAGCTTTACTACTGTAGATGACTGATTACAACTAGATGAGGTGAGGTGGAGTTTTTTTAAACTTTAAATTAAGTTTAATCAAAATAATGATAAATACAATGTATACTATAAAACGGACAAATAAAAAAACACAAATATATTCACATATATTGTTTCATTGTATAAAAATTATAGTAATATATTTTTATATTTAAATATACAAATACTATATAATATCTAATAATATAATTATAAAATGTATGAATATATGAATATACAAATATAAATATGTATATATTTGCTTACAGAATCATTATATTGGCTGTCTCATCCTTGCATATATTCATTTTAAATTATTTATAAAATCGCCCTTATACTTTACAGTGACTGTGCATGTAGTCATGTGCTAAATGTCAATACGACATAAAAGCACAAAAAAAAACATTTATGCAGAAGCAAAGCCTAAGACTTAATTTTACCCATCTGTACCACTATTATTCTTATGCCTTGCAAGCATTGGTATTTCCTTCAGGAAATGCATATCTAGACTCTCAATAGAACACAATCAGGGTAAATTAAAATCAATCCCTGAGGTTAAAGTGAGCGAGTTGCATGGCTTCATGTTCACACAGGGATGTCTTCCACTCTGAACACAAGGTCAATGGAGATTACCGCTCAAGGAGGCCTCCCTTATCACTGCACAGAAGCATGCCACAGTGCATTAAGTGGAAATGGCGCTGGATGGTCTCCACTCAGCCCTCTTTAAAAAACAATCTCAGCAAAATGCACCGCGGAGGACTATCGAGCAGACCTCTGCACTCACGATTCACAATATGTCCTTGTTTACCATTAAATGAGTAAATCTAGCTGGTTACCGAGAGGTGCTTAGGTGGAAAATGGAGCAGCCCTGATTGTTACCATGATATGGTACAATTTTAAGGCCATGACTTCATAAATAGCAGATAAGAATTCTGGCAGTGGACTGGGGTGCCGTGACAATGTGCTCTCCCATAATGTCAAGGGAGCTATGAGAGAATCTGACCAGATCTGAAGTAGTCTAGTGTAAGAGCTCTCTAAGGGGGTGGACTGGGGATTGACCACCACTGTATTGGGATCTCACAGATGGGCTCAAACAGTTGCCAATTACATGGCAATTACATATTTGCACAGCCACAAATGATAAATCCAGCCTAACTCACTACAAACCCAGCCAACATATTTGCATTTTAAATGAACTGGGATTTAATTCATCACTTTTACACCCAAGACCCAAAATGTGGATTAATTACAGTTTTGAGTATTAATATACATTTCCTGTTTCGATCCTGATTCAACAATTCTTTGTTTGACTTGATTAGTGTTAAATAAAAAGAAAGTTAGTAAAATGGACCCTTTTCACAGACTGTGATGACGTGTTTTAACAGTCATCAATCCTGCAAAGTTTTTTTGTATTTTCATTTAAAAAAAATTGAATGTACATTCATAACACTAATAGTTTGTATTCTATTACTTTTGCATCAAATTACAAAAAACACAGCGTCTATGGGAGTGATGGAAAAAATAACATCTTTCTCTCTTTTCACTGCCGTTATCAATCTCACACTATTTTTTCCCTCTTTTTGAAAGTTGTGAAATCACTATTGTGACAGTTTTCTTTTGCTATTTGAGCAAATGGGAGACACAAAAAATATATATATATAAAAGTTAACCCAACTATGATGACTTCCGCTCTGAGAAACCTGGAAATGTGAAAAGGGTCTATAGCATCAAGTTATCATTACTTCCAGTAATTGCATGTTTTAATATTTGTTGACCGACCGACAGACAGACAGAGACAGACACAGATATACCAACAGATATGGAAAATATAATAATATTCTTTTTTTTAAATATTAACTTCATGCAAATGTATTAACCATTCAGATGGATCTACGGAAGTATGTTTTGACTCACTAAAAGAACTGGTCATAAGAGTAATCTGTTTGTGAATTAGACAACATTGGTCATGCTGTACATACTTTACAATAAGGTCTCATTTGTTAACATTACTTAATGTCTACTAACATGAACAAACAATAAGCAATACATTTGTTACAGTATTTATCAATATTAAAATGCTAGTTCACAGCCCATTACCTAATGTTAACAAATACAACTTTTGATTTTAATAATGTATTAATAAATGTTGAAATTAACATTAACTAAAGACTAATAAATGCAGTAGAAGACTCCATGAAACTGACAAATTGAAAATCGTACTTGGTGAAGGACCTATTCCTCTTTAGTAGCACATCAAATTTATAAAATGAAGTGCTGAGGGAACACATCCACATTAGTAGTATAGTTATGCATGTTCTTTTTTGCTTTGTGCAATGCTTTGGCAATATGTACCCAAGTATGTCATGCCAATAAAGCAATATGAACTGAATTGAGAAAGAGAGAGAGACAGAAAGAGACAGATGTGGCTTGATGCATAACAAGGACAGACTGGCTGGTGCCACAGCCTGTGATGGTTATATGGAAGAGGAAATCGCTTACATAATCCTGCGTCAGTCAAATACAGAGACTCCCAGATAACAAGCAGGACTATGAACAAGAGCACTCAGTTTATTTGATCAATCGGCCTGTTTTCAGTTTCTCAGTTCAAACAATCAAGATCTGACGCCCAGCCAAAATAAGCACTGGAGGTCCCTTCTCAGAAACAAGTGCATGTAGAACAAAGAGGAAGACCGTAGAGACTTTGACCACAGAGAACTTGGTCGGTGCTCCTGCTGCGTTCAAGTCAGCTCCCTTAGGGACCTGGTCCATCTCTATTTGCTCACCAAACTGAGACCAGGGGCAGAATTCAGGAATAGTCACTCCATCATTAAGGTGGGAGAAGATCTACTCCAGTAATGAACTTTCTCTGGCTGGATAATCAATTCTCACATTTCTCGACCATCACCGGGCTGCCTCTGGCCAGAAAGAGAGTGATCGAGAACAAGAAAAATGGAGGGCTGGAGTGGCTGTGCAGCTTGGCCAAATGCATTAAACATGTCTGTAGAGCGGAGACCTGGAGAAACTGCTATCACAACTCGGTTTGGAGCTGTGGAGGAAAAACAAGCCTGCTCGCTGGGACGCTCAACACTCCAGTCTCAGCTGAAATTTGAGCCTCGGACAAACTGAGCAGGGCATCACAACAGAAACTATCACCTCTCCCTCAGGATCGCTGTCAAACAAGCACTACCGAAAAGCCTAGGCTGACAAAATGGGGACAAGACTTTCAATAAACACTGGAATGTGCTTGCTCGTTCGCTTTCTTTCTCTGCCAATGAGGACAGCCATTCATCCAAGGGCATGACTTGATGCAAGAAGCAACAGCAACAACAAAGAAGTAACAGACAGCGAAGAAGCAACAGCGACAACAAGCCAATGAAGCAACAGAGCCATCAGGGCACTTTCCCATCAACGTTGGCGTATTCAGTCAAGTTCGAAAACATAAAGGCCGTCAACACACAACGGCTCCTCAATATTCATGTATAGCCTTGAGCTTCCCATTCACCAAACGACTGTGTGATGAAAAACGTTTAATCAGGGACGAAAATGATTTGATTAGAGTGTCACATTACAATGGCTGCCAAATTGAGCTTCAAAGACTGACTCCTGCTTCGAGGTTAATCACAGTCCTACAATACAGGTATTTAACAAATGATGTCAGAGTCCGTGTGGATGCCAGACTTTCCCTCAATGAATGGAGCTTACAGCAGGTACAGACCCACATGGAGAGCCATCCCAATCACATTTGCAATGGCTCATTAACAATAAGGTCAGAGTGTAATGGGGTCGCTCGTTTCACACCAACCTTGATTACCGGTAATTACGAGCAGCGGCTTTTTGCATCTATCTCTTCTCACAGTGTGTACTCAGAATTAACCAGCACAGTTGACTGACGGAGCGGACAAGCACTTAGACAAACTTGTTTTTTCAAGGGCTTAAGGTGCATGCAGTAAATGTAAGCATCAGTCTAACCGATGACCTTCAGAGTGAGTCATTCCACCCCCTCGTGACCTGTCGATCTCTAGACTATCACAGGTCAAAGAGCACGCTGCGGCATGCCGACCGACTTCATTCCCAGCCTTGCAGTACCAGTTACGGCCCTTCAGGACTTCATGCATCGATGGATTGCAGGGTTTGGAACAGAAATTACATACTCTAGATGACAATGTTTCTATCATTAGATAGGCCCGGTTTCACAAACAGGGATTAGACTAAGCCAGGATTAGACCTTAGTTCAATTAGGGCATTTAAATAGCTTTTATAAACATGCCCTAGAAAAAAAACATTACTGGTGTGCATCTTGAGTCAAAACAATGGCACTGACATATTTTAAGATATGTCAGTGCAAGTTGCTTTCAGTTAAAACATAACATGCATTTTAGTATAGGACTAGTTTAAGCCT
>CM031955.1:4910501-4935501 GCA_018749465.1 Paracanthobrama guichenoti
TTTGAAATGATTCGAGCTTTGTGACATGGTGCATTATCCTGCTGGATGTAGCCATCAGAGAATGGGTACATGGTGGTCATAAAGGGATGGACATGGTCAGAAACAATGCTCAGGTAGGCTGTGGCATTTAAACGATGCCCAATTGGCACTAAGGGGCCTAAAGTGTGTCAAGAAAACATCCCCCACACCATTACACCACCACCACCAGCCTGCACAGTGGTGACAAGGCATGATGGATCCATGTTCTCATTCTGTTTACGCCAAATTCTGACTCTACCATCTGAATGTCTCCATAGAAATCGAGACTCATCAGACCAGGCAACATTTTTCCAGTCTTCAACTGTCCAATTTTGGTGAGCTTGTGCAAATTGTAGCCTCTTTTTCCTATTTGTAGTGGAGATGAGTGGTACCCAGTGGGGTCTTTTGCTGTTGTAGCCCATCCGCCTCAAGGTTGTGCGTGTTGTGGCTTCACAAATGCTTTGCTGCATACCTTGGTTGTAACGAGTGGTTATTTCAGTCAAAGTTGCTCTTCTATCAGCTTGAATCAGTCGGCCCATTCTCCTCTGACTTCTAGCATCAACAAGGCATTTTTGCCCACAGGACTGACGCATACTGGATGTTTTTCCCTTTTCACACCATTCTTTGTAAACCCTAGAAATGGCTGTGCGTGAAAATCCCAGTAACTGAGCAGATTGTGAAATACTCAGACCTGCCCGTCTGGTACCAACAACCATGCCACGCTCAAAATTGCTTAAATCACCTTTCGTTCCCATTCTGACATTCAGTTTGGAGTTCAGGAGATTGTCTTGACCAGGACCACACCCCTAAATGCATTGAAGCAACTGCCATGTGATTGGTTGATTTATATAATTGCATTCATGAGAAATTGAACAGGTGTTCCTAATAATCCTTTAGGTGAGTGTGTATATATATACACATATACACATACACATATATTTGGGATGCACCAATATTAAAATTCAGACCAGTACGGTAAGCAAATTATTTTCATGTTTTATATTTTCATGTGGTGAAAAAAAAAAAAAAAGCCAATACAATTATTTAAAAGGGGTCCTATTATGCCGCTTTACATTTTCAACTTGATAATGTTGCTGTTTGAGCATGAAAAAGGTCTGCAAAGTAACAAACCACAAAGCCCACTCACTCTGTCAGTAAGCACTTTTTCTGAACGCCTTGATTGGAGTGTTCTGTTTCCTTCTGGGAATGTACAAGTCACAGTTTCCCTCTTTTAAATAATTCCTGCCTAAGGCATACACGAAAATAAAAGGGGGCAAGGCTAGTTGCGTTAGTAGTGTGTTGTCGCAAAGTCCAAGAGACATTGTTTTTTCCACCCCCGCACAAGTCACAGTTACAAAGGTGGTTCAGGTTGATCAGCTTGTTCTTCTTGAATGTCATCATCGGACTCTGGCTCAAATTCATACAGAAAAACTGATGCCATAATTAGCATAGTTACAGTAGTGTTTACACAGCGACTCTAATTTGATTAAAACATTTTTTTTTTTTAATTAAATGTATTGAATGTTAGTTGACATTACAACATTCTATTGTACAAAAAAAAAAAAAGAAATGAAAAAAAAGTATATTTATTTTAAATTTTAATAAAGATTTCACTTAATAGTGTTAAAATTAGTGCTTATAAAACTTGAGTGAGTGAATGGTAGATTATAGCAAAATAGAAGATAACAATTAGTGGTCAACATTAACGCGTTAACGCGTGCGATTAATTTTTTCCAGTTTAACGCTTTAAAAATATTTAACGCAATTAAAGCAGCATCTGATTTTTTCTGCCATCGTATTGCTAGCATTACAATATATGATCACGCTCTTATTCATGCAAATGCTTTTGAACCATTCAAGTGGGACAAGACAAAAGAGAGGTCTCAATGTTCTGTCACACACACGCAATGCTCAGAAAGTATCAGTATCGCGCACCAGAAACGAGTTCTCTTTTGCGCTTGAACAAACAATAACACTCACAATTATGTCCGTTTTGTCGATTATCCTCATAAGAGCCATCTTAGGAGTTAAATTACATCTTAAATGAACTTAAAAATGGGACGTGTGACAGATCCATGTCATGTTTGGCAGCAGCAGATCTTAAAGTGATAGTAGCCTAATAAACCAGTCTCTGTGATTCTGTTATTAAATGTTAAATCAAAGAACAAAGGAAACTCAATTTCTCACTGCTGTCGACTAAAGAACTTTTGTAGCTTTAATAAGGATTAATCTATATTTAATTCATAATTTATGCAGTGCAGACTGTTTGATCACTTTATTCAATTTCTGTAGCCTATGTGCCCTTCCTGTCTAACAGGTAGGAAATAGTTAAATATTACATTTATTATGGGTTTATGTGAGGATTGAGGTTTATGTAAGGAGAGAGGTTTATGTGAAGTTCACTTAAATTAAGAGTTGTTATTTTTGGAAAAACTGATAGCTTCCAATTACACTGTAATGTTGAATGGCTATAATTAATGTTGGGTAGAAAATCAATTTCATAGAGACATCAGAAGCTGTATTAGTATCAGTGACAGCACTAATAATAATCTAAATGTAAAGATAGGGAAATAATACATACAAAGTTAAATATATATATATATATATATATATATATATATATATATATATATATATATATATATATATATAAATTTACTGTGTGTGTGTGTGTGTGTATGCATGTATGTATGTATATATACGTGTGTATACATAGTGCAACTTTACTATGTATATCTATCAAATAACTAGCAAGTCCCCTTGACAAAAAAAGCAACTGATTGTAATTTTCACAGTGGAACATGCAAGATGCAGATCTGACACCCTTCGGCTTGATGTCATCGTGTTAATCAAAATCAAATCCATTAAGGCATAATAAGCATTTAGAGTGGCAGAGTCACGCTGATCTGACCAGGCAGACTGTGTCGGACTTTCCTCCACGCTATCATTACCGCTCACAGTGAGAAGCAGTGCTGAGAGGAAGGGCAGACCTCTCGCTGCAGGCTACAGACCCATGACCTCTCCCTTCCCCCTCCCAAGCCAGTCTGAAATCAGCGGCCTTTTAACACCGTTTCCCGTCTGGCCTGTCTCACCGGCGGCTGTGTACAGGTGCACTGCATAGCTGCAGGGAGAAAGTATTGAAGAAAATATTGATCAAGCCGCTTTCAGGCCTTGAGCTGCAGGTCTGCGAATCTCCTGTAATGAAAGGGTCCGCTTTGACAGGTGAGGTGCTAATGAGAAGAGCCTCATAAGGCCAAGGCTGACAGCTCTACAAGCCGCTGCTCTTTCAAACTGTCTCTAATGCATAGCCCGCTCACACTAACTCTATAACAGTCTAAACAAAGAGACCAGTCCTCATAAACCTCCTGCTCGACTTTCATATCTTCCCTGGCTACATGGGTGCTTTAAGACATACGTTACATGACCAAAAGTATATGTACTCCAAGGTGGTCTATGATACCTGGAGAAAGCTAACCGTTAGCATTTGTTTTCATCAACACTCTCTTAACATCAACCCTTTTACAGCAAGTAGAGGAGGAAAAATTCACAAAGCAACCAGGATGAAGTCCCTCTCTTTTGTCAGCTTGGCTCAGAGGGGACACACCTGTGAGCGGTCGTTCATGTACACACACATGCAATAGTTTTGTTAGCAGCTCTGATTAAAAGGCAATAGCATGGCTGACAACATGCAAAACAAATGCAGATCACCACCTGAACGATCACGACTGCCTCAGAGGGGCATCTATTATTCAGCTGATGTCACTGACACCGGTGCCCCTGCAAGTGCATGCATTTTTTTTTTATTAAAGGAATAGTCCTCCCAGGAATTATTATTTCATAAGCAAAGTTTTTCAGTGAAACTCCTAAGCATACAACTCCCAAAAAGTTTCCTGCACTACTTCTAACATTTGTGAATATACAGCACAAAACATTCTAGAATCATTGTCTAGAACAAATGACTTTTATGAGCCACTTCATTTTAGAAAATCTTTTAAGAGTGGTTACGGAATTAATCTCAGTTACTAGACTCACTAAATGAATCGAAATGTATTCATTTTGTGATGTCTGACTTATAAATAAGTAAAATATAAAATATAAATAAATAAATATTAGTATATAAATAATTTGTAAATAAAACTATAAATAAATAACTATAATTACAAATATATTATTTAAACATCTAATTCAAATAATAAAATTAATAATATTAAATTTAATAAAAGCTAATTATATCAATTACATACTGTATAATTTATATATAATTTATTATATTTCTGATGTCACATCTGTCCTTTTGAAATTAAAAATCTTAAACTTCTGAAGTAAGTTTTTTATCTTAATTTTTTTACTAAATATTTCTTACTGAGAGCTAAAAGAGTCATTAATGAAATCATTAAGGAACCACAATCACTGAGAAAAATTCTGAATCATTAAACTCATTATTAAGCTCCCAATCCTACTATCGATGGTGTCACAATTTTATTTGGTAACAATATTACTATTACTACCATTTACTATATAATAACAGTAAATTATGCATAATTACAATTAACTAACCCTAAACTTAAACGTAACTCTATAGTAAGTACATGTAGTTAGTTAATATTACTCAGTATTTAATTGAGTAAGCACAATGTAACCAAGTCACCTTAAAATAAAGTGTAACCTTTTATTTTTTGATAATAACATTTTTCTTTAAGATTATATGGGCATGGTCAAAAAATGAGACCGCAATCCATCAGGAACAATTTGAACAAATCCTCAGAGTTTAAATGATTATAGATTAGTCAGTAAGCTTAAATGGTTACTGTCGCATTCTCTTCGCAATCTGAGAAATAGTAAGTAATACTTAAACACATCAAATGCTCAAATGTTCAAACATGTAGGTAGCACGTAATTCAGCCAAAGCAGTTTCACATATCTGCTCAGTCATGGAATCTAGCACCCTTCAGGGCCAAGTCATGCGGTGTATCAAAATACCTCTGTGCTGATCTAACCCCAGCAAATAAATAAATCAAGAGCTCTGGCGGAAAAGAGCAGAACAGCCGGCGAGGGAACAGCGAGTCCCAGTGCATAGTGAGGTGGGGTGTGTGAATGTGCGCTATGTGTGTGTGCAGGGGGGTGCTATCCTGAGGAAGCGATAAGGGCCCTCCCTAGAGGAAAGGGGTGGCTGACCTGTTGTCGCCAGTGATGCAGGCAGCGCAGCTCCCCGTGGGCTCGTCGCTCTGCTCGTAATAGTGGGCATCCACGTGGGCCTCCTCTGCCTTCTCCTTCAGGATCTTCCCGAACTTATCCTTCCCGATGCAGCCAAAGAAGGTGGCAACTTTGTGCGGCTCCTGGATCATCCACTGAAAGGAAGGACAGATTGAGCAGGTGGGGAGAAAAAGGAAAGAGCAAAGTAAAAGCGATTATTATAACACGTAAACACAGCTTCCATATCTGAGAGTTAAAAAAAAAAGACTGGAAATCACATATCCAGGAACTAGGAAGTTGTCTATATATTGACAATTCCTGGAAAGGCAAAATGGACCTTGGTAGAGGCCCCTGTGCGTGCAACTCTGCAAGAGAGTAACTAGTGAAAACAGGAAGTAATAGCAAACTGATAAGGAGAAAAAACAAATACATTTTCTCAAATTCAGGGATAAAAAGTGGTAAAGTACGGGAACAATGAGTGAGTCATTCTTTAAGCATTTCAAATACTGTAGTGTTTGTTAGGGAAGTGACCGCAATGATCAATGATGAAAACTCAATTGCGTGACTTCAACAGCTTCAACTTTTTCTAATTTTATATGGTTTTATTTTTACCATGTTTTACTATTAATTTTAACTTGACACAATGTCTTAATGTTGTGCTCATCGTATAAGACAATTTGTTTTTTTTTTAAATGTGATGCAAATGGAAAAAATACTTCTGACAAATACATACAGTATGTACACTGACAAGCAATATGATATTTATGTTTTGAAGCAGATAACTATATACTAGCTGATATTATATATTAGGGGTGTATATTAGGGTGTTTTACACAAATTCGTACCGAACTGTTTCGGTACAGGGCTTCCAGTATGCGTGTACCGAACGGTTCCGAATGAGCATATTAAGTATTCAGTAAATATTATCACGAAATTCAAACGATAAATGCTGTTTTGACGCTCTTTAATGTGACTTGACCCGATCACTGTATAGGCGCGTCAGTTCAGGCGGCGGCGCAGCACATGAGTGAACGCGATCATCTCTTCCTAAAGAATAAACATGAATTAATATCTCTTAAGGTATATGTTGAGGATACATTACAACTTACTGAAATGTATCATATGTCGTATAATAGCTCAATCTGTGTTTCAACCGTGGAAAGACAATAAAACAGCTTGTAAACAATGTCAGGTATCATCACATTTACCTAAGGAGTCATTCAGTGTCCACAGCTGTTAGTTCACTAGAAATAAACTCTTCCGCTAAATATATGCACTATATTCGCCTATATATTCATCATATTATACTGGACCTGTTAGTGATGTCTGGATTCTTTAATGTATGTTTAAACAAATCTGTCATGAAAATGACAGCCACTGTGTATATGATTATATTTCAACAACGAATTGGGAGAAAAAAATTATAATTAGATTTAGAAGTTAATGCAAAAACTGCCTTATGTGAAGCTTATGAGTGATTATTACATCTAAAAAATAAAAACTGAATTTAGGCTAATAGTTTGGGCTCTGTTGTTAACCTTTAATATTATAGCAATGTGTAAGTAAGGGCTCCCTTTATAATTTACAACATTATCTTTAAGAAACTTTTAGTTATAATTGAATTCATTTAAGGACAGACACAATTTTTTCAGTAAACCACTGTTGAATAAAACTAAATAAAAAGCAATTTTGTAAAACTGCTGTACCGAACCCGTACTGAACCATGACTCCAAAACAGAGGTACGTACCGAACAGACAGTTGTGTGTACCATTACACCCCTATTATATATTGATTATATTTAGACTGATTAGAAAAAAATACAGTACAAATACAGTATAGGCCTAGAGGTGAAATGAAAAATTATACATTATTATGGAGAACTTTCTTTTATAAAAGTTAAATGGGAAATTAAAACTTTTAAAATATATATGCATTGAATTAAAAGTGTCAACATTTTCAATTGTATTGAACAACAAGCAAGTCAATAGATATTCAGCTATAACTTATCTTAAATAAAATATGGATAACATTAAATTTATAGGCTGATAACAGTATGGCCGCCAACATAGTATCCATCCTTACATATTTGTAAACCTAGTCCTTTTTTTGGCACTGAAATGGCTGGCACTATTCAAATCGCATTGAGTTCTGGTCTTATAAAAGCCTCTGAATATAAAGTGATCACCTTCACAAAACTGATGGAATAATGAAATGAGATACAGGATGTCTATCTGTAGGCAGTGTTAAACTAGATTACAGGGGAGCACTAATTCCAGCATCATGGACGGTGGCTCACCACAAACACTGTGACATTGCCACTTTTATGGGGATGATGAAAGGGTCTTTCTAGATTTTTAGTGCTGTGGGGTTTAACCTCCGAAGATTTATTAGAGTACACGTTGCTACGTTTGCTGCTTTTATTGCAACCTTGCAATGTCTGTTGATGGGGCCCCTTGTGAATGAGATGCTCTGCCTGAGAGATGACCTGTATACATGAGAAATTAATCACTCCAACCAAACAGTCATGTCTGTCTGTGGAGCAATACACCTCTGTTTACAATGTGGAAGTCATTATGTACTCTCTGTTTAATGTAAGACTACCAAAGAAAAAAAAAAAAAAAAAAAAAAGACAAACATTTGAAATCTGCTGATGGGGAAAATGATGCAGTGGACACCCCAGGATCTTTGAAGTCAACGTTAAACCACACATACAACCCATTTTAATTGAATAATCTGACATAATTCTGGTCAATCTGTCAATCAAAACTTTTGCTGTACCGCACTTCCAATTTCTTAATTACTGATTTATTCCAAGGGATATTCAATGACTTAGAAATCTTCTTGTATCCATCCTCTGCTTTGTGCCTTTTAATTACTTTTTCATGGAGTTGTTTGGAGCCTTCATGTTCATGGTGTAAGTTCTGCCACAATATTGACTTGCCAAATTGAACCTTCCAGATGGCGTATTTATACTAAAATCAATCAAAAGCCCTTGACTGCACACAAGTTATCTCCGTTTAACTACTGATGTGTCTAAACAAATTGGCCGGACTAGCAATGGTTGAAAAAGGGTGAATACTTCTGGATTTCATAATTGTAATTATTTTGGATCAAAGCCAAACTAAAAGAATAGTTCACCCCCTCCCCCCCAAAAATTCTGTCAATTACTCACCCTTATGCTATTCCAAACCCATCAGATTTTCATTCATATTTAAAACACGAATGAACATTTTTAATGAAACATGAGATTTCTGTCCCTCCGTTATTTTATTGACATTCATTTCATTACATAACATTCATAATTAAATGTGACCCTGGACCACAGAACTAGTCATAAGTCACAGTATATTTGTGGCAATAGCCAACAATAGTTTTTTCTTTTATGTCAAAACCATTAAGATATTAAGTAAAGATCATGTTCCATGAAGATATTTTATAAATTCCTATCAGTAAATATACAAAATTTATTATTAGCAGTAATATGTGTTGCTAAGGACTACATTTGGACAACTTTAAAGGCGATTTTCTCAAGACTTCGATTTTTTAGCACCCTCAGATTCCAGATTTTCAAATAGTTGTATATCGGCCAAATATTGCCCTATTCTAACAAACCATACATCAATGGAAAGCTTATTTATTCAGATGAACAAGATATCAGATTTAAAAAAATACCCATATGACTGGTTTTGTGGTCCAAGGTCACAAATATTAAGCTATATTAAGATTTTCACTTTTATTCAATTTAATTATATCTAAAATATTAATTAATAATGATCTTTCACAAGTCCAAGGGTGGTAACTACGTTTTACAGGCAAGCACAAAAGACTGTGAATGTGCATTAAGAAAGTAAAGTCACTTTTGTTCGAAATACATAAATCATGATAACTCAAGGAGCAAATGGCCCACTCTTTCTGATCACCCCTGCAGAATCTAACATTTCCTAAGGTCAACTTCCATCATTCCTGCTGCTGCTGTTTACAGACTCAACACTTACAGACAACAACACTCGCACATGGCATGCTGCGTTGAATTTTAACTGTACCTGGTGAGTGTTTTTTACCAGGAGCAGTTACTTGACAGTAAACATTGGGGGGTAAAATCACAAATGATGTAAAACACATCTAAACGTGTGAGTATCATGATTCAAATAGTGCATGCATACATCTTTGATTGTATTGGAGACAGAAGAGCTCCAATGATTAGGAAGGGCCGGGTCAGGCAGTACTTCTAATAGCTTTTAAAAACAGCTTGGCACAGCACACACCTTTGTTCCGACTCAAATAATCAAAGCCAGCCAAAAACTGCAGCCAATCAAAGAGGTCCGCTGTGAAACACCAGTCTATTCGTCTCCATCTACTGCAATAACCCCCTCCTGCTGACAATTACTTTCAAATGGAGATCTAAATAAAAGATGATATGTCCATTAAGACAAAGAGCTATCTGCAGGGTCGCAGGGAGGTCGGTCTGCGGCAGGCGTAAGGGATATTCATGCTCAGTCACATCCCAATTACCCGCCAGCAGCACTGGCAGGGTGTGAGCAAACATGCGTGAGGGAAGCTTCATTACGGAGGGGGATGAAGTGCTGAAATTAAACAGCAGTGTCTCCCACTGCGTTGAGCCCCCCGGCCTAGAGCACGCAGCCTGGCTCTGACATAATGTGGCTGCACATGATCACGTAAGCGAAGACTCTCACGCACACATGCCGTACTGTACACATGCATACATTAGGGTTGTTTGGGAAGTGAAGAGAGACATGCAAACAAAAACAAATAAATTATGCAAAATGCTGATGTTCCCTCAAAAATTTGCTGATGGTATGGAAAAGACTGTGTGTTTTTTTACATTAAGACTACAACACAGCAGGTAGAGCCAGATTACGCTATTATGGGAAGAAAAACAGATATCAGTACATGCATGCATGTCAGAGTAAACAAAAATCTTCCCATAACTCAAAATGGTCCATGCAGCTTGGTGGGCACTCGTGCAGTCACTTTTTATAAATCTGAACAAATAATTTTTTAGGAGCAAGCTTTATCAGCAGTATTTTATAATATTATTATATATATATATACACACACACACACACACACACACACACATGCAATTATAAAGGAAATTCATAATTTTTTTCATCAAGGATGCATTGATCAAAAGTGACAGTAAAGACATTTACAATGTTACAAAAGATTTATACTTCAAATAAATTAAGAACCACAACTGTTTAAGAATGATAATCATATAATAATCAGAAATGTTTAATTTTGCACCAAATTAGCATATCAGCATGATTTCTGAAGAATCATGTGACACTGGAAACTGGAGTAATGGCTGTTGAAAATTCAGCTTTGCCATCACAAGAATAAATTATATTTAAAATATATTAAAACGAAAAAAAAAAAAATGTATTGTAATAATATTTCACATTATTGTATTTTCAACCAAATAAATGCAGGCTTGGTGAGTATAAGAGACTTCCCCAAACATTTGAACTGTAGGGGATATTACCACATTTATATATTGTTCTTCATATAGTTAAGACCGATTATTGGTTTGCATATGCTACCTCTAAAAAAGGTTTGTCAATTTATTACATTTATCAAAAATCTCATTATTTGGAAATGAAATTGCATTTTAAAACATTTCTTCCTCAAAAGTAATTAATAATGAACCATAATTATTAAATTCCTTACAATTCCCACTTCTAATTACATCCCAAACAATATATTTCTCTAAATGTCTGAGGGGCGTTAATTGTTACAGATGTGAGGGCTTTTGCATGGGGAGGTGACCCAGCACGTATCCCAGCATCCACCAGCTGACACTCCTCTTTGTCACATGCTTGCAGCAGTTATCACTCATTTACCAGAGGACAATCAGAGCATCCGCTGACGGCCCCTAGCGCAGCACAGCCAAATACTGGGCTCCATAACAGAAGCCCATCAAGGTTCTGACGTATCAAAGCACATGAAGAAAAAAACCCCTAAGAGCCTAGAGTGAAGTGATCCGTTTCATAATCACGGCTTCTCTTTTGATCTATACCACAAAGAGGCTGACTTCCAACTAGAGCAGAGCTGTGAAAACCCAACAAACTGCGCTATAATTCAGGTAAAAGAGCGACATAACCTAATTTTGAACTATAATCCTTAGAAAATCCCAATGTACCTCATGCCAGGGGCTTAAAAAGGAGGTTTGAATACAATGCCTGATTAGGGTTGACTGTTTGGCAGAGCTACAGAAAGGAAAAATTAGATTAATTTGCTTTTGACACACTGTAATAATCTAATAGCATTTAGCTCAGTGAACCCAGACTTAAACAATGGCGGTGAATGCTCTTTAACCTGAAAAGCTCTAGAACCCAGCCAACACATCTCAGGATTAAAAGCCCTCTGTAACCTGATGGATGCAACTCCAATTACAGGCTTATCAAACTGGCAAAAACCGCAGAGCGACTATTTATAGACCGAACTGAAATAGCCAACGCCTGCCTCCCAAAAGTGGTCATGAGGCAATCTGGCCCGCATGAGCCGCCTGCATCAAACGATTCCTCCACCGAAAGTTGACGAGTACCCTCTGTGTGCTGACGTGGGCCACTGGATGTGACTGATGCGTGTTGTGCGTTCGCATGTCAGTTTTGAAGCTAACTGAAAGCAGCACTTGACAGAGAAGAGAGAATGATGTTAGCAGAGAGAAAGAGAGAAATGAAAATGAGTCATATCTCTAAGGACGCAGACAGAGAGGAGAGCTGTGCACAGGCACGGCTGTCACTGGCCGCAGACACATGAATAAATAAAGGCATTATAATGAAGACAACTCGCCGTCTGCCCATCAGAGCCTGCCCAGCCTGGCACCAAAGCTCAGGAGGGAGAGAGAGAGATGAGAAAACGAATAAAAAAAATAAGAAAGAGCGAGAGACAGAACGAGACAGGGGAGGAAGAGAGAGCGGCACATCACCGTGATTGACAATGATGAGCACTGTCTGCTTCTATTAAATCAATCATTGCTATAGGACTCAAGTCTCAGCTCTCTCAATAGGCTAACAAGCTCAGGACTTCACCGTTTCCATCAGCCATTTACTCTCGCGGCCCCCCGCAGAGCGAAACATCTGGTCAGTTTCTCTTATCTGCTTTATTTCACGCTCAGGTGGCTTAGTGAGGTGTTGTGTGCCATTTCCCCCGTGTGCCCCCTGCCAATGGTGTCATATTTGGACTGCTGTCTGTGACATTCTCTTTCACACCTCCCAATGCTGGGCTGTTTCCATGTGACATCCTCACCATAGCGACAGGGCCGGAGGAGGAACACAGCCGGCGACTCGGCGAGGGATGATCAAATGCGTGCGGGCCTGTCAGGAGTCTTCATCGCTCTGTCCAGACCAGCAGAGGTGGACAAAGTACACAACTCTATTACTCGTGTAAAAGCAAAAGTACTACTAGTCAAATATTACTCCGTTACAAGTGAAAGTTCTAAAAACAGATTTTTACTTAAGTAAAAATACAGAAGTATTTGCTTTTAAAAGTACTTAAGTATCAAAAGTAAATTTTCTTTATGTCAATGCATTATTTTATTATTGTTGCATTGTTGTATAAATGCACATTATGCCATCATGGTGGTTTATGCCAGTCAGTGATGCTCCATCCGACATGCTAGCATACAACTACCTCAAACTCATTTCAATACTTTTATAAAAGTTACAAAGCTCTGTACAAAGAGACTGTCACTTTAAGGCTGAATGCACGGACCCTATACTCTGATACACATCCAATATTCTCCCAACTGTTTACTGTTCTCTTTCTCCCAGACATTTAATTTTTTCTACATTTTATGAGACATGTATCAAGTGTTATGCCAACTAAACTAATCTTTAATCTTTTCAGAAAACTGAAACATACTTTCTAAGTATGGTCATGGGTGCACACACTGTGCCGAGGAAAAGTTTTGTTATAAACTGATCAGTGTTCAGAAAAATGTTGGAAAACTTCACATGACCCTACAAGAGTGATTACTGATAGGCTGTCTGCATAAAAAACAAAAAAAAATTTAAAGAAAAAGAAAAATCATCCACTGACTTTCAAAGCTGCTATAGAAACGACTTTCGACTTTAAGGGCCTTGATATAAATGTAGTGGAGTAAGTAGTATGATATTTGTCTTTCAAATGTAGTGAAGTTTCCAGAAAAAAATAATACTCAAGTAAAGTATAGATACTCAAAAGCATACTTAAGTACAGTAACGCAAGTAAATTTACTTAGACCAGGCATAGTTCATGCTGGTTGAGTCATTCAAGAACCGACCAGTCGATTAGTGAGTATGACTAGTTTATCTGGAGCTTTCTTTCTTTTCTTTTTTACTGTCTAGTTCAGTTCCTGGAGGGCCACAGCACTGCAGAGCTTAGCTTCAACCCGAATTAAACACCTGATCCAGCTAATCAAGTCATACAGGCTTATTTGAAAACTACAGGTGTGTGTGTGTGTGTGTGTGTGTGTGTGTGTGTGTGTGTGTGTGTGTGTGTGTGTGTGTGTGTGTGTGTGTCGGAGCAGGGTTGGAACTAACTCTGCAGGGTTATAGCCCTCCAAGAAGTATTGTACCCCTGGTCTAGTTGAAAAGTCACAAAGACATCTGGCATAAACCAATTTTGTTGCTTGTCAACTCGCGCTACAAGCTAATCATAATTTACAGTGCTTAAACTACATTAGTTAAGCTACAAACAGAAAGCATCTAACTATACTGAAGCTATTAAGGATGTAAACACACAAGTATCCAATTAAACTATGTATAACTGAATTAACGTTAAATTGTCTAAAACAAAACAAGTAGGGTTTGAACTGATAAATGTATAATAAATACAGCTAAAATTAAAAAGAGGACGAACCCTTTCATTTACAACTACTGCATATGAATGAACTGATTCCCTAAAAAGAATCGCACATGCCAACATTTTATGAGCGAAAAGACAGTTTAGAACGAACTGACTCGTAAGAATTAATTGGAGTTTCCAATATATATATATATATATATATATATATATATATATATATATATATATATATATATATTATTTTTTTTTTTTTTTTTTTTTCATAAATAAATGTAATGTTTGCACATCCCTCTCTACGCAAACAGATCTGGCAACAACTCGAACATACAGATCTCATCTTTTCCCATCCACAGCCCAGGGAGCAACATAAACACGCAGCCACGCTTCCCTGTAATCCCAGGCATTTCGGCACCATCTAATTTTCTCAGAGTGTAGGCAGACAAGAGGAGGGGGAAAGTGAGAGGGAAAAAAAAAATGTCTCATTACATAAGCTGCTTGTGCGACTGCAGTGCCCACACCATCCCAATAAGTGGCAGTTTTAGAGCAATCTAACGTAACAATCAAGGGACACACAAATACACACAAGCACAGAGCTGCTGGGTTATGTGCAAGAACGCAGGCTGTTTTCATACTGTGTTTGACAATTTGTTCAAAACCAGAGTTTGATTTCCCCACTGCAGGTCTCTGTTAATATCTGGTTCTGAACTGAATTAGGATTGTGTCATCATGACCTCAAGAGAAGCAGCAAATTCTGCGGGCAATTTTAACAATAAATGAACGTCAATGATTCAGCACGTCAAGCTCTCAGAGAAAAACAAGTTATTGTTATTGTAAGAAATTGTACAGGTCATTTTTATTATACTACTGTCTTTTTAATTTTGCTGTTTTGAATTCTCACTATATAGTAATATTCAAATGTATACTTTTTTTTTTTTTTATTTTGGGGTGTGCATTTTTTGAGATAAAGGTTGATATAAAAATATTTATATACTATTATAAATAATATTTACTTAAAATTCAATTCAAGCTTCTGTAATAGTGGCAACACAATATGCTGACTTCTTGCATTAATTCAAGATAAAGTCTGTTAACAGTACAATTATATTGGCACATATAAATGTTTTTTTACACCAAAAGTCTGTTGCGATAAGATATGAGACAATAAGTAAAATAAAATACAGTAAAATGAATCTAAAGTGAAAACTAAAAATACAATAAAATGATTAAATAAATTCATCTGAAGTACAGACAACGGCTTTCAAACCAACCAAACAAACCAGAGTCAGGCCTTCACCAAAAGCACCAGTGTGAAAGTGTCCTCAGAGAGGAGAGAGGAGAGAGCAGGAGGTGTTCGGGTCCCTGTGAGAGCCTGTGAATGCCACTTCCCCTCTTGGCCAGGGCGGCGGCCTCCAGTATGACTGTACGGTGTCTAGTTTCAGACAAGGGCTTGGGAGAGAGAATGGAGTTACCAGTGTCTTTGAACACTGCGGTAGCACAGTGTAAATTACACCATCCGGTCCGACTCTCTCCTTTTCTATGCAACTCACACATACTTGTAGGGAACCACCAGGTGCTATCTGCTGAGAGATCAGATCAGAGGCACCAACGGAGGCCCATTTCCCAGAGTAACCTTTCAGACGCGGCCGAACAGAATGCTTGCGCATCAAGGCCATGCAGAGTTTATCTGACAAACATACTGGTTTTCCCTACCCAACTGGTTAAACATACAGTACAGGCCTCTGTTGTTTAGCACTGGAGAGACCTGCTGAATTATTCATAAGACAAACAAGCCCGTGCTGCCGGGGCTGACGCACAATGATCTGTCACAATGGACTCTTTCTATTGGGTGTCCTGTGAGTTGGCGCGCTCAACGGGGGCATAGTCTGGGAGACTAGGTTCTCTCTCAATCTCTCATTAATATGAGAGAGAGAGAGAGAGAGAGAGAGAGAGAGAGAGAGAGAGAGAGAGAGAGAGAGAGAGAGAGAGAGAGAGAGAGAGAGAGAGAGAGAGAGAGAGAGAGAGAGAGAGAGAGAGAGAGAGAGAGAGAGAGAGAGAGAGAGAGAGAGAGAGGTTGTGAAACCCACTGGTCAATTTATGGCTAGAGTTTATCTGGTCGTAAAATGGTGCTTTGCGCTTCTCGGTCCAGGAACATGACGCATGGGAGGCTAATCCAGTCTGTGGGGTGATGGGGGTAGAAAGGGGAAAGAGTGTGTGAGAGCGACAGAAACTTCCCCTAACCAGACGGAGCTGCAGGTGAATTGGTTTTGCCTCTGAACCTTGGGTTGACACTGTGCTTTGATCTCCAGCACATGCCAAACGCCCATAGGGAAAAGATCAGTGGCGTACTGGGACAAATACGTGGGGTGGGTGTAGGGGTGAGAAAGAGAGGATGTGAGAAACAGGGGAGGGGTAGACAGAGAGGTGAATGAGAATGTGTCTTAAAAGGCTAGTTCACCACAAAAATAACAGTTGTGTAGCCGTTTATTCACCCTCACTATGACTTTCTACCATGGAACACAAAAAGAGATTTTAGGCAGAATGTTCATGTTGCTCTTTTTCCAGTGAAAACTCAACAAGAACTCCAAATATGACAAATAAGCAACATAAAAGTACTATGCTATGACTTGTGCACTATATTTAAAGTCTTCAAATGAGAGTTTTGACACAGGCAAAACAGTTTGACAAATAGTTTACATCCAAGTTGTGATATTTAAGTAAATTAAGTCAATCAAGTTCAGAACAGAACTTTCTGAAGTACAAAAATATATTAAAAGGTAAGTACTATTGTGCATAAGGGCTGGGTGATATATTGAAATATCCAAAATGGTATGCTTTTATGCCTTTTTATTTGGCCATTAGGTTGCCTAAAGACCATCATTAATTGTCAGTAATTTTGATTCATTTAATGAATCAGTTTAAACGGTCAATGAATCGATCCAAAAGCCAGATTCAATTTGTCTGCCATCACAGTCTCATCGTGGCTTTTTAAATGAATAGATAAATAAATAAATTAAATAAATAATTTGTTTAAAAAAAAAAAAAAACTTCTTTAATTACACATTTTGAATATACTTGGCAACAATAGCTAATTGTTAAAATCATGTTTTTTCTCATTTGGGGAAGAAGAAAAAAACCCTGTTTTAAACCATTTTAGGTAAATACATTTTGAATAAGATGCATGTTAAATAAATACATACCATTAAAAAGCAGAAAGATAAAAAGCAGCCCAGTTTGAGGTCTTGAGCACTCTGGAGAAGGTTTTTGTCCAGGATATCCCTGTACTTGGCCACATTCATCT
Source organism: Paracanthobrama guichenoti (assembly GCA_018749465.1). NCBI lineage: Eukaryota > Metazoa > Chordata > Actinopteri > Cypriniformes > Gobionidae > Paracanthobrama > Paracanthobrama guichenoti. The sequence continues at coordinate 4,927,823 of CM031955.1, forward strand.
TTCCCTCAATTGTAACCAGTCGTCCTGTCCCTGCAGCTAAAAAACACCCCCACCTGGTTTTCTCCACACATACTGCTTAAAATTAAGGCCAAAAAGTTCTATCTTGGTCTCATCAGACCAGAGAAATCTCATTTCTCACAATCTTGGAGTCCTTCAGGTGTTTTTTAGCAAACTCCATGCGGGCTTTCATGTGTTTTGCACTGAGGAGAGGCTTCTATCAGGCCACTCTGCCATAAAGCCCCGACTGGTGGAGGGCTGCAGTGATGGTTGACTTTCTACAACTTTCTCCCATCTCCCGACTGCATCTCTGGAGCTAAGCCACAGTGATCTTTGGGTTCTTCTTTGCCTCTCTCACCAAGGCTCTTCTCCCCCGATAGCTCAGTTTGGCCAGACGGCCAGCTCTAGGTAGGGTTCTGGTCGTCCCAAACGTCTTCCATTTAAGGATAATGGAGGCCACTGTGCTCTTAGGAACCTTAAGCGCAGCAGAAATTTTTTGTAACCGTGGCCAGATCTGTGCCTTGCCACAATTCCTTGTCTTGTCTCTGAGCTCTTCAGGCAGTTCCTTTGACCTCATGATTCTCATTTGCTCTGACATGCACTGTGAGCTGTAAGGTCTTATATAGACAGGTGTGTGGCTTTCCTAATCAAGTCCAATCAGTATAATCAAACACAGCTGGACTCAAATGAAGGTGTAGAACCATCTCAAGGATGATCAGAAGAAATGGACAGCACCTGAATTAAATATATGAGTGCCACAGCAAAGGGTCTGAATACTTAGGACCATGTGATATTTCAGTTTTTCTTTTTTAATAAATCTGCAAAAATGTCAACAATTATGTGTTTTTCTGGGTGCTGTGTGTACATTAATAAGAAAAAAAAATGAACAAATGATTTTAACAAATGGCTGCAATATAACAAAGAGTGAAAAAACTAAGGGGGTCTGAATACTTTCCGTACCCACTGTATATTGTCCAACCCTAATACATGGTATTCTACATAATACATAGTACCTACCTATACTATTGTACAATCTGCTATTAAAATATATTAACACTGATCTCCATAATCAATGCGATGTGTATTCATGCATGCATCATGCTTATTAATGCTGTGACTGAGGCCACTCACTTACTGGGTGGTGTGTGTGTGTGTGTGTATGTCTGTGTCTGCATCAAACTGGATGCTAACTGACAGCAAATAAACTATCAAAAACTGTTTGTGTATGATGGTATTAATGGCTCGGGGCTTGCACACCAAACAGATTCATTGAGCTCCTGTTTGTCTTTCCCAAGCCCTGCAGCTTGATTCTGAAACAGAAGACCAGGAGCCACTCTAGTGCAATTCATGGTGTGTTAATAAACTCCCCTGTTTGACAGGGCTGTTCATTGCTCTGTTGCATTGTGTTCTTTTATCGGCACAAATTGACCCCCCCCCCCACCCCACCCCCCACCCTCGCCCTTCTCTGAGAAAGAAAGAGCCTTTCAAATGCTGAAGGCAGATCTCCATTCAAACTGAGCTACGGGATCAGAGGCATTGCCGAGTGACCTTTGACCCCACAGTGCCGCAAGGGGTTGCAATGGAACAAAAGCCAGTTTTACACCCCTCACAGCCTGACAAGAACATGACAGGAAATTATCAATTTATCCAAAGAATGAAAACAAGCCATGAGAAAATTGAAAGCCCAAGTTAATTAATGCATTTTTAATGTGCACATTACAATCTTTTATGCAAAGGTGAATATGAGTCCTGTTTTATTTTGTTCACCATTAATACTCATCTAATTGAATGCTGAATTGACAAGAGAGGACCTTGGATTTCTTTGTGCAGGTTGCTGAAAAGGTAGAGACAAAAGGGAGGAATCTTTTAACTTCTCAATGACACAAACGTAGGATAAGCAGTGATAAAAAAAACAAAAACTATTTTTTATAAAAATAAACAAAAACAATAAAACAACAAACAGATGCATTGATTACATACATTCTGCCAACTTCAAAGATGACAGACAAAAGGTTATATCACAGTTTTTTTTCTCCATAAATCGATAATAATAGATACAAGGAACCCTAAGAGGAAAGTGTGTGAGTGTGTAACGGTGTAAAAATAAAGTGTTGAGCAGCTACAACATTAAGAAACGACTAGCAGCTGTGTGTATGCGATTACATGTCTCTGCTGTGAGCAACATAATCTCACCCCCCGCTCGACCCCCTGCAAGGCCTGGAAACATCTGTGGGAGTTTAATGGAGAGCAGTAAGACTCATATCTGGCGGCTGAGATGACTCTTTGAGACATGAGCGAACGTAGAGTGTCTGATTTACGAGACCGACAGCACTCTAGATTCCTCACTCCACAACAGCAGAGCCGGCCCAACTCTTCTTCATTAATCTCCATAAATACTGGCCTGATAAATAAAAATGCCCCACTCCTGTGAAAAATAAGGGTGCCATTACCAAACCATAAAGCAAGCTGTCTCGATTGCCCCCTTTAAGTGTGACAGTATGGGCAGAGCCTGCACACAGCATGCCCTGATGCTCTGGATGTATGGTTACGGTGTTAAATGGGACAATCTTTAAGCTCCACACAAACAGAACTTATCATTATATAATTATTTCTGCAGGTTCCCATTGTTTATAATTTTTACTTGCCCTGCCAAAATTTTAACTGGCCCCACCCAAAAAAGTAGCAATAATTAAATAAATTTTCATTGTGTTTGACCCATGCAACCATAAACATGATTTTTTTTTACTTAAAATTATTTATAATATAATACAAATGTACAATAAAATAGGTCTATATGCTTTAATGCTGTAAAATTTATAATATTTAAATAATTTATAATATAAAATAATTAATACATGTACAGGTGCCTGTCATATAATTAGAATATCATCAAAAGGTTGATTTATTTCACTAATTCCATTCAAAAAGTGAAACTTCATTCATTACACAGACTATATTTCAAATGTTTTTTCTTTTAATTTTGATGATTATAACTGACAACTAAGGAAAATCCCAAATTCAGTATCTCAGAAAATTAGAATATTGTGAAAAGGTTGAATATTGAAGACACCTGGTGCCACACTCTAATCAGCTGATGAACTCAAAACACCTGCAAACGCCTTTAAATGGTCTCTCAGTCTAGTTCTGTAGGCTACACAATCATGGGGAAGACTGCTGACTTGACAGGTTGTCCAAAAGACGACCATTGACACCTTGCACAAGGAGGGCAAGACACAAAAGGTCACTGCAAAAGAGGCTGGCTGTTCACAGAGCTCTGTGTCCAAGCACATTAATAGAGAGACAAAGGGAAGGAAAAGATGTGGTAGAAAAGAGTGTACAAGAAATAGGGATAACCGCACCCTGGAGAGGATTGTGAAACAAAACCCATTCAAAAATGTGGGGGAGATTCAGCTGTGGACTTCAGCTGGAGTCAGAGCTTCAAGAACCACTACGCACAGACGTATGCAAGACATGGGTTTCAGCTGTCGCATTCCTCGTGTCAAGCCACTCTTGAACAACAGACAGCGTCAGAAGCGTCTCGCCTGGGCTAAACACAGTGCCAAAGCAACCAGTACCTGGTTTAAGGACCATGGTATCCCTGTTCTTAATTGGCCAGCAAACTCGCCTGACCTTAACCCCATAGAAAATCTATGGGGTATTGTGAAGAGGAAGATGCGATATGCCAGACCCATCAATGCAGAAGAGCTGAAGGCCACTATCAGAGCAACCTGGGCTCTCATAACACCTGAGCAGTGCCACAGACTGATCGACTCCATGCCACGCCGCATTGCTGCAGTAATTCAGGCAAAAGGAGCCCCAACTAAGTATTGAGTGCTGTACACGCTCATAATTTTCAGTTGCCCAAGATTTCAAAATTCCTTTCTTTGTATTGGTCTTAAGTAATATACTAATTTTCTGAGATACTGAATTTGGGATTTTCCTTCGTTGTCAGTTATAATCATCAAAATTAAAAGAAATAAACATTTGAAATATATCAGTCTGTGTGTAATGAATGAATATAATATACAAGTTTCACTTTTTTGAATGGAATTAGTGAAATAAATCAACTTTTGATGATATTCAAATTATATGACCAGCACCTGTAATTAATATAATATACAATATAATATTATTGTATTATTGTATGTTTAAAATGTTTTTTTAGTTTTTTTATTCTTTCACCGGAAAAGGATATGCAATATTGTGCATTTGATGGTATTTAAGTGCTTAAATTTCCCTAACTTTGGTGGCAAATTGTGATCAAAATTTGACAGCACAATTATTGGGGTTATCCTAAATAATTGTGATAAAAAAATGAATAATCATGATCAGATGATTAATCAATCATCACAACAGGGCTAAATCTAGTGATTTAAAAATGAAAGGGACCCCTTTTTTGAAGCATCATCACCTCAAAACAAAAAGGCAAGACGTTCTTCAGTTCTAACCAGGGCATTAAAGAATTTAAGATTTAAGAATTTAAGACCCTTGAATTGGCCACACCTATAGGAAATTGTCAGAAAGAAGAATTTATTGCTGCACTCTAGTTATAATTCTAATAAAAATTAAAACAGGTAACTTTTTTAATTATTAAATTATGATGATATTTATAACAACAAATTTCACACCATATCCATCTATTCGCGCTTCCATCACTGATGTGAATTTATTTGAATTTCAATTCATTTTAATTCTACTTTCCTGCATTTAAATTTCAATTGCAATTCTGCATCTTGTTTGTTACAGTAATTCAAATTCTGGAACAGAACTGGAATTTTAAAATCATTCTCAATTAAATTCCAAATGACATGTTAACACCCCAGACGTGCATGGCAGGATGTCACTAAATTGGTAAAAATTAAATAAATAAAAATCCGTCTAGACTTGAAACCCATCTGTGACAGTCTGAAAAGTAGACTACTTTTGTTTAGTGCTTGATATACTGCAGTATAAATGCTAACGCTGAATCTCTTTGAAAACATTTATTTACCACCTTCACCACACACCGTCAAGTTCAATGCTCACTGGAATGGATAAAAACAACCAATTACACAGCATTCAGTATCAGTACAGAAAAACTTGGTCATTTTTTTCCCCCTCAAACTGTGAATTTAATTAAACAAACTAGGATTCTCAATGCTGAATACATACATGCCGCGACGCACTTCACCATTCTGTGTATTGATAACTGAAGCAAATCAGTGCTCCCTCATTTCTTTTAAAACAATAGCTTCTCAAGTGTTAAAAAGATCTTGATTGAGAAGAAGCCATGATTTGTGACCACCTTAGACAAACCTTGTTATGGGCTACGAAATCCTATAAAAACATGATTTTATCTCCACTAATTTGTACTGATAGCTATGCAAACCTCAAAAGCATAGCCAACCCCATAATTAAGGTTTGTGGTTCCATTGAAGGCTTCGTAGCCAGAACAGGGTTAAGCAACGGTTCAAATCACGGAAGGGTCTCAAGCGCTATACACTTTGGAACGGAGGGAAAGTGGGTTGTTTTACTCTGTGTTGTGCACCATAAATCTAATCAAGGTGATAAATCAAGGCCATTCTGACTGGGCAGACTGTAACTGTATTGTAACAGAACCTGAGGAGAACAGCCAGGGCTGGGAACTAGGCCATTAGGTCCTCTCAATCCCCAGCTTTGGGTAGGGTTTCTCTAAGCATGTAGTTAACTACACTCAGGAAATGATTCCTCTCCAGACCATTAATGCACTATAGAATAATAGACACACTAAGGACCGTGGCAGATGTATTTCTGCGCCTATAAAGCCGTCTCTCAAAAGCCCTCTTCGCTTGCCAAACGCAACACCTCTTGCTCCAGAGCAGCGACGGAGCCTGTAAAGGTTGGCCCACTCTACACGTTCCCAGACAAGGCAGAATGTTAACAGGGTCAGCGCTGGGGACTGAGCCCTACAGTTAAATCCATTTGAAAATGCAAAAATGTGAGTTCTGCTTTATAATGGCTCCCGCAGGTCCCAGCGTTACGGGCCAAAAGAAGCTTCCCCGAAGCCAACTGCTGGATCCGATTTCAGCCCTTCCACCCCACCCAGCAAAAAGGAAAAAAAGAAGAAAAAAAGCAGAAAGAAAGACAGACAGACAGAGGAGGAGAGACATTTAACGCACATTTCACTTCAGGACAACCATACCAAAACAATTCAATTATCCCATCGTCCTTGGGGCCCCAAACTGATTTATTGAGCCGTGGCACCTGAGATGCAGATCATTCCAGGTCTACATTCTCCCTCACTCACTCTACAATCCACCCCCCCCACCCCACAAACCAACCCTCCACCCCGCCTCCTAGACCCCTGGGTTCCTGTTAAAAACCTGAGCGAGAGATTCAGGAAGAGAGGGGCCAGGCCCTGACAGCCCTGCCTGAGATTATGACGAGAAGGTCGTCTTTGAATGAAAAGCTCGTTTATCCGAGTTAACGCTGGCAAATTTGCCTCTCCACATCCAGCCCCTGTTAGCTTTGGCAAGTCGAGTAAAACGCAGCGGTAGCGCTGCGCAAACACCGACGGGCCTGTGCTGCTCCACTCTTCTTTTCTCTTTTCGACACTTTTGGGAGCCGGAGAAATTATCCCGGACACCAGGGAATGGGAAAGCCGCTTGCCATCCAACTTTTAACTACTTGAGCCGACAGGCAGAGGCTTTAAAACTTGGGTAACTCTAATTCTTCTTGAATCTGCCATTTGTACACAGAAATCAATATGATTCTCACGAGCACTCAATGGGCACAAAAATCTATTAGTTTTAAAACGCCTGTCTGGTAAAACATTCAAATAATGACAGTGAAGCATAACAAAGGAAGTGAATAAAAAGGAGAAGTTTGATATTTTCAAAGCAATAGTTATGCTACATGTTTTACTGTTGGCTGCATTTATGAAGGTCATACTTTCAATTGCCCATGGAAATTCTATCTATTCAATGTATTCCATTGTACTGTTGAATGTAATTTACGTGGCCTAGACTGAAAATTAAAATCGAAGACTGTCTGTGGCAGTGTGGGGGAAGAAAAAGCATGAAACATAATTCTCCTCCTCAGATTCAAAAACAAAATGAAGAGACACAGCTGCAGCAATACAACTACTTGTTTAATATTATTTCAATGATGACCTTGTGGGCCATCATTTCTTGTCAGGCCAAATTTTACTTCTGAAATTTTTTGCAGCCCATCATGAAATATTCATCTGAGGAGCCTCCCACTCCACAGCACAATTCAGTCCAGTAATGAACAATATGGACTCAAAGGGAGATACATTTCACAAACAAACAAAGAATATTACCAAGCGTCTTGAATCCCCCTGCTGAGCAACTATCCTAGTCAATTAAAATGATTTCACTGTTGCTTTTCTTCAATGGATGTTCTTTTCCTTTTGTCCTCTTTTTAGCACACTGCGCATTCGACACAAATCAAGGTCAGGATTAATTATGGAGTTGAATCCCACCACTTTTATTTCTCAGTCTAAAGCATGATGTACTGTGTTTACCAGTGGCAAATCCTGCTACGAGCGGCCACTTCTCAGCGTGGTGGCAGCCTCAGGGCACTGCCCAACAACACTGCTTCTTCAAATCCCCAGCCAGAGTTTACTACTCTACTCTGCAATGCACTGCTAATATAAGCTATAATCAAGGGGTCTCATTCATTAATACTGCTTAAGAAAAGCA
>CM031955.1:4940501-4950501 GCA_018749465.1 Paracanthobrama guichenoti
ATAGGTACAGTACTGTGAAGAGTTTTAGGCACTTGTGTAAAAATGCTGTAAAGTCAGGATGCTTTCAAAAATAATGTCAAACAAATTTTAATTTATAAATTAACTTTATAAATTAAATTATCTAACTAAATAAAATCAAAATTTACCACCCTTTGCGTTTAAAAGGGCTTTTGTCCTTGGTAGAGTTTTTTAGGTAGGTTTCTTCAAGCGTCTTGGAGTCACAATTCTGTTGGATTTCACATCCCACAGAAGCTCAATTGGATGGAGATCTGGGGAATTTGGAGGCCAAGTCAACACCTCAAACTCGTTGTCGTGCCATTCCTTAACCATTTTTGCTTTATCCTGCTGAAAGAGGCCACAGCCACCAGGGAATACCGTTTCCATGAAAGGGTGTACATGGTCTGCAACAATGCTTAGTTAGGTGGTACGTGTCAAAGTAACATCCACATGGATGGCAAGACCCAAGGTTTCCCAGCAGAACATTGCCCAAAGCATCACACTGCCCACCGGCTTGCCTTCTTCCCATAGTGCAGCCTGGTGCCATGTGTTCCCCAGGTAAGTGACGCACACACACACGGTCACCCACGTAATGTAAAAGAAAACGTGATTCATTAGACCAGGCCACCTTCTTCCATTGCTCCGTGGTCCAGTTCTGATGCTCATGATCCTTTGGTGGTGGGCAGGGGTCAGCATGGGCATCCTGACTGGTCTGTGGCTAAGCAGCCCCATACGCAACAAACTGCGATGCACTGTGTATTCTGACAATTTGAGCAACAGTAGCAAACAGTACTGTTTGATCGGACCACACGGGCCAGCCTTCGCTCCCCATGTGCATCAATGAGCCTTGGCCCCATGGACCCTGTCGCCGGACAAAATGTTCACATGCTGAGTGCATGACCATTTTTTACTTCCTTTAGGATTTATAGAGAGAAAAAGATATGGCAACTTAACACAAAATGAAAGATTGATTTTAGGCAATTAAAATGTTTTAAAATAACTAAAATTAGATATTTATGAATGCTGAAAAGATTTATGCAGCATGAAAAATTTAACAATATCTCAATCTGACATCAATTTTCAGAAAATGATTTTCTCTGGAGAGAGTGCAGACTGCCAAAGCTGTAAATCGCGGTGCACAGGTGTGTGCAGTAATTCTTGAAAATGTGAGGCATGTGACAGCAGACAGGCGGACGGTGACAGCAGAACCGACACTGGATGCTCATCTGAAGAAATACAGCCGCGGCTGGATCCCAAAGCCATTACACGGCATGCTGTGAAGCGGTCACTCTCGACTCTGAAAACTACCGAAAACACTGGCCAGGAAGTGCTTCACTTCATTCTGGTGTCGATGGAGATTTCTGAACATTCCTGTGGCTTCAAGATCATTTTTCAAAGCAAGGATACAAGTCAAGCTCTTCAGCCACTGGTGCCACTTTGTAAAATATACAGGTTCAAGATTCAAGAGATTCAAGAGTTTTATTTGTCACATACACAGTTATATACAGAATATACAACCGGCAGTGAAATGTAAACAGGTCCGCTCCATGGACAGTGCAAATTCACAGTTAAAAACACAAGGAGGAAATTATATTAGAAATAGGATAAAAAATAAAATAAAAAGTAATTACTATTATATATATATATATATATATATATATATATATATATATATATATATATATATATATATATATATATATATATATATATATATATATATTTATTTGTAGAATTATAAATAAAGTCAAGTAGAAGAAAAAAGTAAAAAATAAGAATAAGAAGTGGAATAAAATAATTGAAGTAGACTGTGCAGTGAGTAAACTGTAGACTTATAAATATGTGGTTAACAAATGTATAAAGAGTATAATGTGCAAACACGTTTATAACAGGTTGTTACACAGTAACAGCGAGAACAGAAAGTGCAGTGCAATGTCAGTATGTTTATCCTGACGTGAAGGTGCTGGTCATATAATTAGTGAAATAAATCAACTTTTTGATGATATTCTAATTCCATTCAGAAAGTGAAACTTGTATATTATATTTATTCATTACACACAGACCGATACATTTCAAATGTTTATTTCTTTTAATTTTGATGATTATAACTGACAACTAAGGAAAATCCCAAATTCAGTATCTCAGAAAATTAGAATATTACTTAAGACCAATACAAAAGACAGGATTTTTAGAAATCTTGGCCAACTGAAAAGTATGAACATGAAAAGTATGAGCGTGTACAGCACTCAATACTTAGTTGGGGCTCCTTTTGCCTGAATTACTGCAGCAATGCGGCGTGGCATGGAGTCGATCAGTCTGTGGCACTGCTCAGGTGTTATGAGAGCCCAGGTTGCTCTGATAGTGGCCTTCAGCTCTTCTGCATTGATGGGTCTGGCATATCGCATCTTCCTCTTCACAATACCCCATAGATTTTCTATGGGGTTTAAGGTCAAGCGAGTTTGCTGGCCAATTAAGAACAGGGATACCATGGTCCTTAAACCAGGTACTGGTTGCTTTGGCACTGTGTTTAGCCCAGGCGAGACACTTCTGACGCTGTCTGTTGTTCAAGAGTGGCTTGACACGAGGAATGCGACAGCTGAAACCCATGTCTTGCATACGTCTGTGCATAGTGGTTCTTGAAGCTCTAGCTGCAGTCCACTCTTTGTGAATCTCCCCCACATTTTTGAATGGGTTTTGTTTCACAATCCTCTCCAGGGTGCGGTTATCCCTATTTCTTGTACACTCTTTTCTACCACATCTTTTCCTTCCCTTTGTCTCTCTATTAATGTGCTTGGACACAGAGCTCTGTGAACAGCCAGCCTCTTTTGCAGTGACCTTTTGTGTCTTGCCCTCCTTGTGCAAGGTGTCAATGGTCGTCTTTTGGACAACCTGTCAAGTCAGCAGTCTTCCCCATGATTGTGTAGCCTACAGAACTAGACTGAGAGACCATTTAAAGGCGTTTGCAGGTGTTTTGAGTTCATCAGCTGATTAGAGTGTGGCACCAGGTGTCTTCAATATTCAACCTTTTCACAATATTCTAATTTTCTGAGATACTGAATTTGGGATTTTCCTTAGTTGTCAGTTATAATCATCAAAATTAAAAGAAAAAAACATTTGAAATATATCAGTCTGTGTGTAATGAATGAATATAATATGCAAGTTTCACTTTTTGAATGGAATTAGTGAAGTAAATCAACTTTTTGATGATATTCTAATTATATGACCAGCACCTGTAGAGCCCTATTCAACAATGTGAAACAAAGTCAAGTTCCAAGTTGTATTTGTCACAAACACAATGGTACCCAGTGGTACAAAAGGAAGTTAAATGTCTTGTCTACATCAAAACAAGGACTGTAGAACAAGAAAATATATATAAACTATTTCTAAATAAAACTTTTAAGATCAGAAGAAAGGGTATACTGTATGTTTAATAGAAAATATACAGTTTAAAGTATTAAAGGCCAGAGAAACAGCAGTATAAACAATGCAAAGACAAAATCGTAAAAGCGTAAATAGTTTTAAATATCCAAAGGCACAATGACTTTGCAAGAGCAATAAATTATTTGAAAGAAAATAAATTCTAACAGTATTATTAAATGACTAGTGTTTTTAAAAATGTACTTACATATACACACTACTGTTCAGAAGTTTGGGGTCAGCACGTGTTTTTGTCTTATGCTCACCAGGTTTGCATTCATCCAATCCAAAAAAACAGTAATATTGTGTAATATTAATTTTAATAACTGTTTTTGATTTTAGTGTTTTAAATATAATTTATATTTATTCATATTTAATTTATTTTTATTAAGCTGAATGTCTTCAGTGTCACATAATCCTTCAGAAATCATCATCATCATCATCATCATCATCAATGTTCTAAACCGTTGTGCTGCTTAATATTTTTGTGGATTGTTTGAAGTAAAATAAAAATTGTTTTATTTGAAGTAGAAAGCTTTTTGTAACAATGTAAATGTCTTCAATATTGCTTTTGATCAATTTAAAGCATCCTTACTGAATAAAAACAATCTTTACATTTTTATTTTATTTTATGTAGTGTATTTTTCAGCAGTATTTTTAATAAAAATCTGAACAGATAATTGCAAATAGATTAATCCATCTAGCCATCTAGACAGGCAGACTGTGTGAGTCACTATCTAAACGTTCTTTTGAGCCATCTCAAGCAAGGTCATCAGACATTTCTATATAAAAGAACAGACAAAGTAATGTCACTAATGACAAACTTCAAAAACAAAAAAAGAGAAATCAAGAGGAAAAAACTCTACAGATTTGCGATTTGTTTGGGCACACTTAATGACAAGCAGAAACTGATCTGTAACAATGCAGCAGTAAATTGCAGCCTCCAGCCAGTTCTTTTACAGAGAATATTATGGCGATTAAAAACAGACTGAAAAATCCATCCCTGGTGGTCCTTCTCAATAACATGGAGACATCTTGACTCTTGCCAGCTTTGCTCTTGGAACCTGCCTGCTTCTAATTTTGCTGTAAGAACAGCTCATTTCTGGACAGGCCAAATTCATTCTGTCTTTTTGGTGGGGAGGCACATTCTCATGTCATTTTGGGAAAATGGGGGCTTCTTTGATGAACTTCTGAGAAAAGACTTTACTTCATCTGCTACTCAACGGTCCAACATTAGAATAAACAACCAAAGAGCACTTGCTTTATAATCATAGAAAAAGGCTAAAGGATTGTTTCTATTGTTCAGTTCACAATAATATTGTGTGACAGTTTTACCTAACCTCATCCATCACTGTGCTTAAATACCTACTAGAACGAATCACAATGGCACAACTCAAATGTACATCCAAATTTATAGACAATGAGAGATAAAATTAATAAATCAGTCCCTTAATCGTTACAAGCCGAGATGTTTTCAAGTCAGACTTTCTCTTTCATCTCTTTAAATGTGACAACAACTTTAATGCCACTAAAGGCTGGTTTGACATTTCAACCATGACCTGACATGGGCAAAAGTGATCTAGGAAGTATGAAACTGTAAAAACTGCCTTATAAACATGAATCAAGCTCTCAAAGGAAGCAAGTCATGCATTTAGTAAATGAAAGACATACATATTCCCGCACTTCTTAATGACCCAAATATTCCTGACATCGCTGTGAGAGAACAGAAAGGACATTTTTCAGATCACAACTTCAGAACAGAAAAACAAAATGTTCTGGCTGGAAGGAGAGCGGAAAGATTTCGATTCCACGCCATTTGGCAGACTTTTCTAGTTTAGTGGCATCCTATGAGCTCTACCATCCAAAAGCCCAGCGCAGTAAGGCAGGCTGCAGCTCTGCAGGGAGCTTGAGCAAGCATGCAATGGTAAGAAGCAGAATGTTAGTATCTTGTCTGTCACCTGCTGTGTGTCACCAGGCTCCTGTCATTTCCCCCCATTCATTTTTCACAGTCACTCAACACTTAGACTCTCCATCTTCTCTATATACTCCTCCAATACTGTCATTTTGGGAAGTGAAACAGAACAAGAAAAGACTAGTACTGACACTACCAGATACAAGGACGTGTTCGTCATCTAAAATTTATATAACCTGTTTCTCTCTGCCCTGCTCCAGCTGTTGTCAGTATGTGTTGGTGTTTGTGAGTTCTTCCTTTTCTAAATCTCTCACTTTCTATCTTAATTGTCACAGTGTCATATGATGAATTTTATTTTATTTTTGCATCAATCCATCCATCCATCCATCCATCCAACCATCCAACCATCCATCCATCGCGAGCGGTGACTTCTATAACAGGTTATGCTGAGTGCTAATAATATAATATAAATCAATATATTATACTTGTATATTAAATATAGTGTAATATAATCAATATAAAATATAAGTAGCCAATTACAATAAAAAAATAGCAGTAAATACAATCAAATTACACAATGTAAGGTATAATCCATGGCAAAAAATTAATGCACAATGTGGAGGCAAATATGTACGAGAGTGGTTGCCTCCAGGGAGTGCATTCGAATTGTTTAATGCACAAGTAGCTGTGGATTATCCTGCTTATTTTATGGTAATTTGCCAGCATTAACAACTTAAAGCTGTTATTGATGTTATTAAAGCTGTTGACCGTAAGGACACAAATGACAGTTATTTTCGTCAAATACGGCATTTACTTCATTACTGCCCGCTTTGAATCAGAGATATAAAGTAGTGTGCAAGATTACATTCATTTGAATTAATTAATAATCGCATTTATTTAAAATTAGAGATGAGAGATGCGTATTAACTATTTGCTTCTGCTCAGTGTCTCTCTCTATATATTAACAATGAAGCTGTGAGCTTAATTACTTCAAAAGCAGCAATGTTACTCCCTCATTGCTGAGAAATATATGTAGCAATTCACTAGCAAAGCAATTTTATTAAAAGTCACGGGGCAGCGGCGATAAGCGTTTCTGTGCACCTGAATGTTTGTGAAATGTGTGCGCAGCACGATCTCCGATCTCTGAAGCACGCACAGACATCACTTGTACACAATGGAAACAGCGTATTAATGGAACTACATGCCCATTAAATGGTTTTATAAACTGTTTTTATAACACCTTCCAGCCAAACAGAATCAAGTATTCAGACAGACTGGTATAAATACACACACACACACACACACACCCAAAAATACAGTAAAAACAATAATACTGTGAAATATTATTAACGTTTAAAACATCTTTTCTATTTTAAACAGCCGCAGCTCGTCTGTATGGGCAGGTGGGTCAGAGCTCCACCAAAATATTCATCCAAACATAGACGTCTGTATACACTAAATTAATACTAAATTGTAAATGTATTCAGAATTCTGCAACAAATTTTTGGGGGATTTTCTAGACTTTTAAGTCGTGAAGTGAGCAGGATATATTCAAATGTAGCGCATGGATTCGACAGGCATGTATTTACGATCATAGGTGGGGCAGCCAGTCTCTGAGCCCTCCCTAGGCTCTACAGCACCCAACAAATTTCCAATGTAAATCTGTGGTGAAAAATGGAACTGTAGCACGCTCTCATAGAGAGCCATTGGGGCAGATTTCTGGTTGCCCCACCTATTTTCATGTGTTTGATTTATGTTTGTTCTGAAAATAGACATGACTTTCCTCACCGGAATTCCTACACAACTTGCAATATTCTAAAACAACATCTGAGGCAATACATACTACATCAAGTCAATTCTAAGATAGCATTCCATGCGTTAGTCGTATGTGTACCAAGTCTGTCAATCATCATTAGAGCACTGCATGCCACCCTCAGGCTGAATAACGCAATGACATTAGAATTCTGGCCAAAGTGAGTCTATGTTAAGCGATTAGAATATAAAGCTTACAAAATGTTAATAATAAACTAGCGCTAAGACCCAGAATGTGCCCTAACTAAGTTTATGACCAGGAGCCGCTACTGATTTTAAAATATTTTAAAATAGTAGTCAGTTTATTGTCACGTGAATGTAATTCCTATGATGGCAAAGCTGAATTTGTAGCAGTTTAACGCATCTTTGCTGAATAATTAGTGAATTTCTTTCTTTTTTTTAAAAAAGTGTTTCATGTAAAAATACTGGTCATCTGCAAAAATGGATGACATTTTTCCATCTATATGCATTTAAATTAATGCAACAACCTTGCAATAATGCCAATGAAGAGCTTGAAACTTTACTTTTCCAACCGTTCGCGATAGGTGCTAATTTTAAATAATTTGTAAATGCATAGTGATTACACTTACAAAGCGCAATTTCTCATCAACAAAATATATTTGAGCGGAGTATTCGTATTATATTCAACAGAGATTTCCATAACTTATGATTTTATTCATTTTCCTTTTCCAGGCCTGGAAACCATAACACTATAATTCCCTGATATTTCCAGGTTTTCCATGACCGTAATAACCCTGCATTAGTCAAACGCCACAGTAGGTGTCAACCTGTAGGTGTCAAACCCAAATTTCAGCTCCATTCAGGTTCAAATATGACTGAAAGTGATAATGTTCAAGTGAGTGAGATGTTTACTATCCATTGGGTTGTTAATAGCTGTCCATTTCCAACAGCTTCACCTATCTGTGCAGATTGCCTGTTGCCATCTCAGAATGCAACAATCTACTATGTTTCTTCTATGTTTGCAACAAGAGGGGCAAGAGAAACTAATTTTTATGCCGTTTTATTTTTGTACCGTCGATTATTTTCTCTTCAAATTTTTTTAGTGATGCACTGCCTCCCTTGCCTCCCTGGAGAAAACATCTTTGCTCCATACTATGAAACATTACAATAAGCAAGCAAGTAAAAGACAGTAAGACAGTAGACACCTGGGGGAAAGAGGATGACGACCCTAAAAGATGACTTTCCATGTAATTGCTGTTCTTTCTCCTGGTCACATCTGTCATTGATTTTTATCTGGAGGCTTCCTCGGGACCACATTAAGACTCCAACAGAGCAAATATAAACAGGAGAGTGAATCAGGGGCTGGCGGGGAATGAACAGGAGCTTAAAAGGCCAAAGCATCTTTTCATGTAGTCCAGCTAGCCTTTGCGCTACTGCCCGAGATCTTTCACATGACTTAAGGGGCTTTTGGATGGATCTGGGAAGTCTGACGTGATTAATTTCCTTATCAATACAGTTGCTCAGAACCAAGTTCAGAAAACACAGTTATTGGACCATTGGGCGTGTAAATGAGAGCCCTGGTTTAGCCTCAATGATACTAGGGGAAAAACATAACACTACCTTTCAGATGTTCATCAACAAAAAGAAAAGGACACTGGTGTTGTGCTCCATTAGAGACAAATAAACTGGAAGGAAGTGACTAATTTCCTGGACCATGTCCTAAGTTAGGAAGAAAGGAAAAACACAACACTGATAATAGGATTTGCTGAGAGAGAAACACTAAGCGAGAGCTCTGTCTGTTCTATATCAGAAGCCGGTGATGATGCCAAATGAACAGCTTTGTTAGTGCTCCAGTTATGAGACGGACTGGGGGCCCAGTGTTCAGCAAGGTGCCGTGTCATGAATACTGAGCGGACGGCTACAAAGCGCCTTATCCTCCAGGATAGGCCAGTGCTAAAGGACAGACAGGACCAGGCTGTGCTCTCTGTAAGCTTTGTCCTCAAAGAGATCTGTAGCAATTTAGCAAGCAAATGACTAATGCAGTCAAAAATAAGCAGGCACAAAGTGCACGGATTTCAAGTGCGTTTGTTTGCGAATGAGAAAAGAGTTTTGTATTTCACCCTCAGGCCCCAAAACACACAGTTTATGTCTATGTCTCATTCGATCTAAATTGTTCAGAGTTTTGTGCCTCAAATGAATTTCTGATGTCTCCCTGGAGTATATAACATTAATCAACAAGCTTACTTACAAGGCACTATCCACACCGTTAAACCCCCGCCAGCTTATGGCGCTGAGTAAATTAAGCAATATGGAAATCCATACAGCCCACAGCTTGTGAACTGTATGCCACATATTATCGGTGGTTTAGTAAAAACATTGATTTTATATGTAGGCACATGATATGGAGCCGATTGTGTAACCACACAAGGAACCGCACGGTTTTAGTACTGAATGAATGAGTGCTTTAATTAAGACCTGAGAAAGCTGCAGTCAATTTAATTCAGGGAGCGGTGAGAATTACAACCACACCACCAGTAAAGCCATTGAGTAAATCCACGGACTGATTCCCGAGAAGCTCATGTTGAAGAAAAACAGGATCTGGTTTTAAATCAAAGCCTATTGGATTTTGTTAATAAATCTGTCATTTAAACACTACAAAGGTCTTTTTTAAGCTCCAGGCACTTCAACTCTAACAACCTATTATTTATATTTACGGTAGTCTATCAGTGAGATTCCCAACCAGTGGTATGGGTACACCAGGAGGTTCTTAAAGGGAAAGTTCATCCAAAAATACATATTTCTGTAATTGGTTACTCACCTTCATGTTGTTCCAAATCTGTATTATGATGGAACACAAAGATAGAAATTAGGCAGTATTAAAGCAGCTGGTGCTTACAAAAA
>CM031955.1:4955501-5249089 GCA_018749465.1 Paracanthobrama guichenoti
GTTAGCGTTTCATAGTTTGCCCACCAAAGGGCACTCTACAATGTGCCGGTTGGCAACACCAGCTGATCCAGCCAGTCATGCTGTGCGCCGTGAACATTCACGAGACATACTTTGCTTTAATAACAATTAAAAGAACATCCCCATCAGTTCTCTTAACTCAAAAAAGCATGACAAAATTTGTGTCTGGCAAGTCCAGTTTTGCTGTTACATGTAAGCCAAGAGTGAAATGGAATTAGCTAGTAATTACGTTAGGTTGTTACAGTATAGTTGATTGACTGTCAGTTTAACTCAGACAATGTGACTGAAGATGATGTATTTCTTTAATAGTGTGACAGTTTGACAGCATGAGACCCATCATCTCTCCCCGGCATGTTATTTTGAAAAAGTATGCTTTACAATATTTTGCAGTATGACGTTGTCCATTTCTAAATTATGGCTTATTGTAGACTTTAGCTAACCACAAAGCTAGCTAATGCCATGGCTATCAGTGGAAGACCGCTAACATTAATACGCATTAATAATGATTACTGTATTTATAACTAGTATATTATACTTCCAGTCCCCGCATTGTAAAACGTAAGTTAGGCACATGAGGAGTGAACGAAAGGGAGTTGCTGACTTCGTTCAGACGTAGCATTAACGAGTCACATGATGGATTTACTGCATCACTAAGTAGTAGATTTTAGAAGGCAGGCAGCAAAGGATGATTGAAAATGGTTTGTTGTAGCTTGATGGATATAATTAAAATATATTTTTATGTTCCTGTTCTGTTGTGACAAAAGTTTATTTTTAAACTGCATTATATTATTTTAGAGAGGCTGAGGATCATGAATAACTACAAATGTAACCTATGTAAGGGAAATCTTTTTTTTTTTTTTTTTTTTTTTTTTACACGTTTATACACAATATCAGATTTTTAAAAAAAATCACCAAATATTTGTATTGGCCTTAAAAATCCTTTATCAGTAGGGCTCTAATTTGCAGTAAACAACATTTGGGTGAAAGGAAGAGGAAAGGTGTGATTTCACAAGAATCCTGCTAAAGCTCACCATAAGCATTTGGGTGTAACCTCTAACTGCTCTGGCCTCACAAGAAACGCATCGCTTCCTGCACAATACGGAAATGGATGCCAGTCCGCTGCTCTCCAGGAATGCAAAGGTGAGTCTGTTACTCTTTTCTTTTCAGGGCGCCTAATTGGCTGTGACCCTTCATCAACTCAGGAAGGAAATAAACTGTTCTTGGCAGTGCAGTTGTCCGAGAAGTTGGCGCTTTTGGATGTTAACATTCAGTTAAACTTCTGTTGAGAAATGGAGGAGCATGCTTAATGATAGGGCTGTTTTCGGCTTCTCACCGCACTGCACATAATCTTCAAAATCATTAATCAGACAACCTCTCTGTGCTCAAAGTAAAATTAAACATTCCCTCTGCAGAAAGCCAGAACAATGAAGAGGATTTCACACTCACACATATCTAAATCCTTAAATCTCATACAGTGAGGTATTGAGACGTCCTTCTATTTCCATTCTCTCCGTTTTGAATATCGGACACAGATGTTGCGCCCATTCACCATGGAGAGTTTAGTGTTCCCTGGTATGTGTCTTGTTAATCTCATGAGCCTTCAGAGCTTTCAAACTTTCCTTTCTTTTCAACTGAAATTTCCTTTCGTCCAAATGTTTCCCTCTGCCAAGTTTGATACACGTGTAACATTTGCCATTTTCCTCCCCTTTCCACTGAGACTAGCTCTTCCATGAAAGACAAAAAATATATTAACTCTTTATCGAGAAAGGTCAGATGGACACGAGAGACTTTTTTTTTAAAAGGAAAGCAACGAAGTCAGTCAAGTCAAACATGAGGTCATGGAACGTTTCGTCTTCTAGTCTGATGTCTGGTTCTAGGCACCAGCTTTTCCCCAATTTAAGTTTCCATACAAAAAATATGAACTGGGAAAGGCCTTTGTGTGCTGAAGAGAGCTAAGTGATTTTCTTCACAGAGGAGTTCCAACTACAGAGTGCACATGTGTTTCCAATAAAAGAGTCCGGTTTGAGTCCAAGGTTGGGCCCCCTCACCACTTTGAAAAAGAGTCTGTGAAGGCACCATGGGCCAGCGACAAATGGAGAAAAAAAAGAACAGAAGTTGAGGGAAAAAAAGTTTGCAGAAGCAAAGATATCCTTTTGCTTGCTTTTGTTCACCCAAAAATGAAAATTCTGTCATTTACTTACTCTCATGTAATTCCAAACCTGTATGACTTTCTTCTATGGAACACAAAAGAAGATATTTTGAAGAATGTTAGTTACCACAGTTTTGGTGACCATGGACTTCCATTGTATTTGGCTGATAAACCAACTACACTACTTTTAAGATGTTAGAATTTTCTCTAAAATGTCAAGTTTTAGACAGCCAGCCTCATTAAGACTCTCAATATCTTCCTGCAACAATATGCATGTGCATAAAAGTGGCAACTGTTCAAAGCTGTAGGCCTACCAAGCTCTAGAGGAGTAATTTAACCTCCCAATGGAGGCAGCACCTAACAACTGCTCTCTCTGTTGGTAAGTGTCAGCCTCTTCCCCTCTCAAACTCTCCGTTGCTCAAGGGGCCACACCAGGGGTGCACATGTAATGGAGCCGAGTCTTGGATCACAGTGCAGAAGAATGCTTGGGGAACATTGTATATACAGTGGAGCAGAGTGTGATTCTCTGCCCCGGCTTTGATGTCTGGGGCTGTAGAGCAGTGCTGATTCGTTCTCTTTGCAGTGCTATATAAAGAGAATGGAAGATCGTTACTTTCTGCAGGTGAGAGTCTTCATCTGTGAAAATCCTGTGGGGCAGAGTGGTGCCTGTCAGACTAAGACTATATGTCTCCTGCACAAATTTACCAATTCAGACACATCAAAAGAACCATCCGGGGAGGCTTAGAGCTGAACCATTAATAGATTTATATTGACGTCCTAGGCTTTATAGAAGGATGAGGAATGTATGTGGTAACAGAATGAAATGCCTTAAAGGGATAGTTCACACAAAATAAATATTCTGTCATCATTTATTCCCCCTTATTCTGTTCCAAACCCATATGGCCTTCTTCTGTGCAACACAAAGAGAGAAATTCTGAAGAATGTGATTGGTGCTCATTTCCATGCAATTGCAATGAGCTTTCAAATAGGATGTAAAAGCATCATAAAACAATTTCAAGTTTCATTCCTATTTGATAGCTTTGTGTGACAAACAGATTAAAAGGTAGTTGTTGTAAATCACTGATAACTAGCTGATTCATCATCAGTATTAACCATTGTGATCCGTGACTTAAACTGGATCATTCTGGTTTGTGAAATTAATCATTCCGAATGATTATGAGAACTGAAAATCAACCGATTTACTGAAACAATCTAAATTTGGACATCCCTACTTCTCATCAACTGTTATTATGGAGATCTACGCTGGATAAGATTTCCAATGAATATAGCACACAATTATTTTTGTCATTTTGAAGTTTGACAGTGCCAACGTTCCAACTTTCGTTTTTCCACAGAAGAAGAGTCAGTCATACTTGAAGGTAAGTAAATGTAAATTTATAAACAAACTATCAGCGACTGAACCTTTAAGAAAGACGCTGTGGGGAATGTGTTTTTGCTGTGTATGTTTTTTTTCTGGAGTGTACAGCTGAAAGGATGAGAAAGGAGTCAAAAAAAAAAAAGGCGATCGGTTTGATTTCATGGTCTCAGGAAGAGCAGGGGAGAAGAGAGAAAAGGTAATGCAGAGGGAGCAAGATAGCTCTGCCTCTCCATGACTGGTTGTTCTTGTGTAAATGGTCTACCTATCTTGGTCAGGTATTGGGAGCGGAACATGCTCCCTCCCACGTCTGCCAAGCAGTGCCCAAGGCTGAGAACAGCCTCCGATTGGAGCACCTCATCTACACATGGACGCTTTGATGTACGCGCACAAGGCAGCCCATGTCATTGCGTTTGAAAGCTCTCGTTTTCAGCGACACCGACACAGGTTGCGTTGCTCCTGGCGTTCCAGGTGCTGCCATGTGTTAATCTCAGAGGCCTGGTTCCGCATCAAGCTTCCCTTCTTACACAAGCCAGCTTTGAAGAGCTGTCTGATCAAACCGCTGCTTAACAACCCACATATCACTGGGAGCCTTCATAACTACCGTCGCTTAAAATGGGCACAACTTTAACCGCCCTGACTCTGTTATCTGCAACAGCAGGTGAAGAGCTGGAAGATAGCGCAAACATCCTCGCAAGGACGTTTACAGAAAATCCTGTTAAGCAAAATAAATGTTGGAACACAGCAGAAAAAGAAAGACTTAAATGAAGAATCATTTCTATAAGTCCTTTCGGGCTGCATTCGGGTCATAACAAATGTGCCCGACAACACAAGGAGTCAGACACTAAAGTAATGAAATCACATTTGCTTGCAATGGCAGATTCCCAAATGATTATCCATGGTCTTACCTCATCACACACCGAGGTCTGTATTTCATGGTGATAGATGCACTGTGTGTGAAAGCCTCTGCAGCCTAATGCATCTGTGGATTTGGATGCTGTGCATCATCTGGAGATCATCAGAAAATTCCATGTGTCTATTTAGATGATATATATCTAAATAACTCCTGCATCTGAGGTCTTAAAAGTGTTGATGTCTGCAGCCACCTGCAAAAGTATACAGTGGTACTGGACATGTGCTGGAGGAATCAAACTCAGTCTAGTTGGGCCCTGCGGGCAACAACGCAATTTGAGCAGAACTCATTCTCTGCTGTGACAGCACCCAACTTGACCATCAGGGACTTCAGATTATTTCTGTTGTTACCCTAAACAATATCACACAAATAAAATATCCCACTCAGATTTGAGGCATCAATGCAAGGAATGAGTTTGAAAAAAGGAATAAACAATATTTAGACTTTCTGGAAGCACTCTAACCCAAGAATGGCTACAAACTAGGGCAGCAAAAGTGAAGGGCTGAAAAGATCTTAAGATATCAGTTTCTGTTGGGATACAAATCAGGGAGATGCATCCAACATTAAATCTTGCTGTGTCTGATGTAACAAATATAAACCTGCAAAACTAGAGTGAAAATGGATTCAAATGTTTTCAAAAGTTCAGCTGTGAAATAATTGTTGCGTACAAATCTTATCCTGACCCTCACTAAAATGAGATGGTTTTATGGTACTTTCATGTGTATGGGCACAAAAGCCAGAAATTAACCAGAGCTCAAGGTAAAACTTCACCAGAAGTGACAAAAATTACCCATATCTAACATGTTTCATAATTTTATATTATAGGCCTCTGTTTATTTAGTTGAATTTACAGTCCCTGCAGAACCAAAGTGGGCAATAAGCTGTCAGAAATATTAACCATCTCAGATGTGAGAGTGAACACATGTAGCTAACAAAGTGTTTTTTTGATTAAATAAGTTGAAAATAAATAAATAAATAGTATTTAATAAATAAACACTGAATTATACACATGCAATCAATGCAAATATCACTCTTTATAATGATGTTAATTTTTGACATACAGGCAATTATTTGATATTTTGCATTGGTAGGCCAGATGCTTTAAATATGTTAGCATTTGCATTTGCATTTATTTATATTTATTTATTTATTTATTTATTTATTTATTTATTTATTTATATATATATATATATATATATATATATATATATATATATATATATATATATATATATATATATATATATATATATATATATATATATATATATATATATATATATATTTTTTTTTTGGTTTACTGACACACTAGATGAGCACTTTAGACCACAGAGGATGTACAAAACCACCTGTCCACCTGTGAGAGCAGTGCATGATGTATTACATTTATGCATTTGGCAGATGTTTTTTATCCAATGCAACAACACTACATTCAAGCTATACATTTTATCTGTTCATGCATTTCTTGGGAATTCATGACCTTGTCGTTGTTAGCATTGCATGCATTAAATACTGGCTGCAGCTTTGAGCACCAACCTGTGCGACTTTTACAGAGTTCTGAGTGGCACCTCCAGCGTGATATTCAACCTTGAATTTCTTGACTATCTCTTCAAACCTAAAGTACAAAAGAGAGGGAAAAAAAAGCTTACATAAGACAAGAAAAAAATCTTTATGCATGTACACATAGAATTAAATAAAATGGAGATAAATAAGGAGATTTTTGATGAAAGACTGAAACAAGGGTGTTTTATTTTTAACACAGGCCTTGTCCAGAGTACAATCGCAAGATCACCCAGTGGAGATGCATCGAGAACAGGAAACCACAGACACTATAAACAGGAAATGGAGGACTTGAAGCCTTGTGCCGCAGGGCAGTGAGCCTTCTGAGAAAGTGTGCGTGTACTGTACTTCTGCACGCATCTCTCAGCATGTAGAGACATGCGCACACACAAACAAAAGACCTAAACAAAGGCAACAAACAACCTGCACCATGTCTGGACATTATTACAGAGTAAAGCATCCACCTCAAACCTGTGTGTGCAACAGATTTTACCAGCATGCAAATACACTGAGTCACTGAAGGACGTGACCTCCCGTGGCATCTGCATTCCAAACACAAGCATGAAAACCACACACACCAAGCTCTTCTCCATACAACACTGATGTTTGAGACTGATATCTGCTAACATACAAAACTTACATGCATACATACATACATACATACATGTACACAACAAACTCACATGTCCATGTAAACTAAACACAATGAAGAACTATGAAGAATAGTTATCCAGGATTCAAGAGCCAGCTGACATGGCATATACATGACAATAAATGTAAAACCTAAAAAATACATTTGTTGGAGAAATACTATGGAGTAAAACAAACAATAATAAATCGATAAATCACAGTAACAATAATAAGAAAAACAAATGTGACTAGTCAAAGAAAATAAATGTTTGTAAAAAAGTTTTGTACACGCTAATGACAACCAACTTAGCACTTCCTGAAGAAAATGTGAGTGGTTCTTGTCTACGATAAGATGATGGTTTTGTGGGTGGTTGCCAGAGCATTCCTATGCAGTTGTTAAGGTGTTTGGGTAAATGCTTGGTGGCATTCAAAAAAAAAAAAAAAAAAAAAAAAAAAAAAAAAAACACTAAACACTAAATTACCCAACTCTCCAATATTTGCAACTGTATGTACGGCTTGAGTCTCTCATTTAAAGGGTTAGTTCACCCAAAAATTAGAAAAAGTAATCAATTACTCACTCTCATGTCGTTCCAAACCCATAAGACTTTCGTTCATCTTGTCACATTGTTTTAACTGCTTGAGATACTAATCTTAGCGTCCTCTCAACATCATTGGCAAACATACTGGTGTTCTCCACTAATGCAGCATCTAGTCAACAAATTAAATTACTTTATAATGATATGAAAACACTGTGTAACATATCGTTTTCATTGTCAGTTTTAAAGTGTCCCGCTCTGTGCAGTGTGCAGTCTCACGTGTCAAATCAAACTCCACGAGGCGTTCATTTCACCTCTAGAGGCCTGTATAAATGACAGTGGACCCTTCTCAGCTGCTCCAGCAAAGGGCACAACCCGGAAAAACTCTCTGTATGGATTGCAGATTAACCTGCAAAACCGATCAATCGGTCGACCTCTACAAGTGGTAGTTGCATTAAAAAAATTTAAAAAAAAGTCTTACGGGTATGGAACAACATGAGGATGAGTAATTGATTACTTTTTTCATTTTTGGGTGAACTAAATATTAAATAGGGAGATATGTGGTTTAACCATTTATCATCCAGGACATTCTCTACAGGTGAAAAATTAATAATAATAAAAAAGAAATATATATAGCATGTCTCCTTAAATCAAACACACCTGATTCAAGTCATCAGCTTATGTGCAGAGTTGGGGGGCCTCCAGGAATGTGGTTGGGAACCACTGGTCTATAGTCTAATTGGTTTAACAAAACTGAAGCACACCTTTCCTTAATGAGTCACACAACCGTCCTAAGAGTTCCATGGAAATGAATGATACTTCTATCATTCATTTCCATGGAACTCTTTTAGGACAATTTATACAATAACTCTTAGTAACTGACTTCAGTAAGTTTCTTGCTTAAAGTCGTGTTGAAACGGAATTAGCGATGGATCTTTTCTTCCATATTGTGATGCACATCAGAGTGTAACAGATTATCAAAAACCAAAATATTTGGGGCAGGGATACACAAAACAGATACATTTTAATTTATGTTATCAGTACATCAAAAATCTAAAAATAAATGAAGTAATTTTATCTGGCTAGATACACTGTCATTAACAAGGTCTAGTTGTTGTTTTCACACACACCAGACAAGAAAGCCATAGAAGGTAACTTTAACTAGGTGTGGCTCTCAATAACACAATTTATGTTCCCATGAACTAGAGAAAGGCGATGACGGCCCTGATGTACCGAGCCCACAGAGACATGGGTGCACAAAAGCAGCACTGCACTGTGCCCCGTGAAAAGCTTATCATGTTCCATTAGAAGAGAGTGGCCTTCGGGCACTGAATGGGCCACCCCTGGCTCCTAGCACTTCCTCTGGGAGGTGGGTCAGCTCTCCCACGGATCTGTCACTCCTCTTGTGACACTGTCAGAGGGGAAAAGCCCATCAAGCAACACTTCATATTCAGCCAAGGAGCAGGAAGAAGCAGCGGGGGGGCGGCTTCAGTGAGGAGGGATCTCACATAACTACACATTTAAGTACTTCCTTTAGCAACAGGAGCTCTGCACGCTTGGCAACAAAAGGCTCAGGCTGGAGATGGCTGGCATGTTGAGGCTCTTCAAGATGCTGCCCGACAACAAATGCATCGGCTTCTCACTCCAGCTCGTCTTCAGCCTTTTGAAGCTTTTGTAAACAGTGGAGTGACACCTCCTGAGAGCATAATCACGTGCGTCTTCCTTGTGTGTGCCTGTGAGAGTTGCCTCTTAAAGGGGCTGCTCACCTAAAAATAAAAATTGTCATTTAAAAATCACCTTCATGCCATTCCATTTTTTTAAACTCCAAAGTCTTTTTTAAATGCCAAAATGAAGTGAGACCAAGTCCAAGCTATAAAATCCAAGTGGATGGTGATTTATAAAACCAAGCTCCAAAAACAAAGGCATTTTTAATAGTGGTCATACGAATTCAGATTATTTGCAACTTTAAAACACAGGTGAAAAAGCAGCAGAAACAAGCATATGTTAGCAGATGCATATGTAAAATAATGTGATCATCAACATTAAACCGCATATAAATCTAAACTGCCTAACGTTACTGAATAAAATGTCGACCGAGAATGAGGTCTAGGACTGTGTAACCTTATGTTGATGGACTCGATCTACTACATCTGTTTTGATCATCATTCTGAATCCGATCTGGACGTAGTCTTTGACAAAAATGCCATATTCTCAGCTTTTTGCTCAAAATGTTGCTTTTTTATGAACCGTACCCACATTCAAGTGTTGATAAAAATAATTAATTAAGCTAGAATAAAACTTTTTTTATATATATTGCATATTCATTCAACAAAATATTCTGGGGCTGTAAAAAAAAAAATGGCTGACAACTTTTTGGTGGGGAAGTAGTTAAAATAGAAAACAGTTATTTTACTGTAACTTAAAAAAAAAAAAAAACTTTTTTAAATGGATCTTGCCATTATAAAAATCACCATCCACTTTCATTGTAGAGAAGCTCTGACATTCTGCTAAATATCACATTTTGTGTTTCATGGAAAAAGGAAAATTCAGGTTTGGAAGGAAATAAGCCTTTAAGGCATCAAAAAATAGGGATGACAAAAACGATAAAATTAAAGATTTTATCAAATTGTTGTTAACCAAATTAAGATTTCGGTTTCACATGGCAAACACAGTTCACTGAAGTTTACTTATCCATGCTGTTCGTTTACAAACATCTTGGTATCATAAAGCGTTTTTCCAACATTCCCGTGCTGCCTGGGTCAGAGCTGAGTGCAGAGGCCGCGAGCGCCCCCTGTCTGGAGCATGGGACCCTGAACTCTTCATAGCGTGGGAACAATATACACACTTCCTCGGCCTACAGAAAAAAAATACTAACCATTCTGACCACAGTGCGTGGGACTGAGCTAAGCAAGTCAAACCACAAGCATACGCACACACAAACACATTACCCTTTACACACAAATGCATGCATGAAAATAAAAAAAATAAAAATCTTGCACTCTGTGCCCAATGCTCCATTGGAGAACACATCTTAGTTATGGCCTGAAATGGGTCAAGATCAGAACTGCAACTCAGTATAGTGTTACAGAGAGCGCACACACAAACTCTCCCCTCAGAGAAAAACCAAACACACACACACGCATTGAGAAAACTCACAATAAGAATAATAAAAGTAGTAAGGAACATGCACGTGAGCATTATTGATTGAAAAAAGCACTATTGAAAACTGTTTACTACCCCAGTAAAGGAAAAAAGCAGTCTACCTCACAGCAAGAAGCAACAGCACCGATGCTCAATATTGACGGCTGGTTTATTTACTGTATAGTAGCTTGACTGGAAGCAGCTGATGTGGCTACATAGGCAATTCACACAAACAAACAGTGAGCCTGTGGGGAGAGCCAGGGACTGTTCATCAATGGCCACAGGCAAACACTACTCTACACACAGCCTTGTGTCTAGGCACTCCACTAACAACATCAAAGCAGCACTCCAGTCAGATTGTGGAAAACACAATCAATTGTGAGAAGCCTTTTATTTCAGAAATGTAAATTGGGTGGGTATAGAGTGGTGACAAGGCGAGCAAGTACAGCAGGAGGTGGTGTGAATCTACAAATGGAAATAGGATTGAAGTTAGATGGCGTTGTTGCACAGAGGAGAAAGTTATATTAAAAGTACTAAATATACACGGTAATATATAGATATATAGACAGACAATTTTGTGGTACATTTAACAGGAATCAGTCAACAGTAAAATGTATTGATGTTTTATTCTCCTCTTTACAGACACATTGACGATAGAAAAGATTTTTAACCTTTGACAAATGCATATATTTTATTATTAATACAAGCATAGCAAAACAGTAAATCAAGCATTTTTATGATTCATGTTGTGTAATATAGCTGTTTGTGAATATAAAAGGTCTGCAAAGTTTTAAAGATTAATGTGCACCATAAATAAAAGTTATTGTCTCCCAAAAGAAAGAATAGATTCTGAACTGCGAAACAAGTCATTAGTAATTCCAGTCTCACTTCCATAACATATCTACATAGGTATGTAACAAATTAGCTTAATGCCCGCCTATGGTCTTCATTGGTTGCCTGCGAACAACATCTGCTTTAGTTGGTTTGTGTTGTCGACATGTCAAGAAGACACTGTTTTCTGTGCTGCAATGGAAAATTCTTTTTGTATACACTTCCAAAAGGTTGAGGATGTGAAGAGTCAGTGGTTAAAATGACCACAGCGATACCACAAGCAGAATAAACTTTGTTGTGTTCTTGTCCTTTTACTACTGTCTGCTTCTCAAATCTCTGCAAGGTCAATGTGGGATTTGCAAAACGCTTATCCATTAAAGATGGGCCAGTATATGGACAAACTTGCTCATCTGGGGGCATATTACAGAAACTTTCCATCTTAAGACTTAAGTTAAGATCTGACAAGTTAATTTAGGATTCAATTTAGGACACAAATTAATGTTAATTTAGTTAATCTCACAAATTAATTTAAATATTACAGAATAAATTCATATTGCAGAAGCAAATCTTAAGGATTTTAGAAAAATGTTCTGTTGAGTTGGGATGCTTCTTAAGGGGCCTAAAGTGTGCCAAGAAAACATCCCCCACACCATTACACCACCACCACCAGCCTGCACAGTGGTAACAAGGCATGATGGATCCATGTGCTCATTCTGTTTACGCCAAATTCTGACTCTACCCTCTGAATGTCTCAACAGAAATCGACACTCATCAGACCAGGCAACATTTTTCCAGTCTTCAACGGTCCAATTTTGGTGAGCTTGTGCAAATTGTAGCCTCTTTTTCCTATTTGAAGTGCTGATGAGTGGTACCCGATGGGGTCTTCTGCTGTTGTAGCCCATCCGCCTCAAAGATGTGCGTGTTGTGGCTTCACAAATGCTTTGCTGCATACCTCGGTTGTAACAAGTGGTTATTTCAGTCAAAGTTGCTCTTCTATCAGTTTGAATCAGTCAGCCCATTCTCCTCTGACCTCTAGCATCAACAAGGCATTTTCGCCCACAGGACTGCCGCATACTGGATGTTTTTCCCTTTTCACGCCATTCTTTGTAAACCCTAGAAATGGTTGTGCGTGAAAATCCCAGTAACTGAGCAGATTGTGAAATACTCAGACCGGCCCGTCTGGCACCAACAACCATGCCACGCTCAAAATTGCTTAAATCACCTTTCTTTCCCATTCTGACATTCAGTTTGGAGTTCAGGAGATTGTCTTGACCAGGACCACACCCCTAAATGCATTGAAGCAACTGCCATGTGATTGGTTGATTAGATAATTGCATTAATGAGAAATTGAACAGGTGTTCCTAATAATCCTTTAGGTGAGCGTATATACACTAAAAAGCAGTGCACTCGTTTCTATGAACGGGAGAAAGTGCAACACGCAATATGGAGGAATAAGTCCTGCCTTCTAAATAAAAGAGCCAATCGTCGATTGGCAAAGTTAGTGCGTCATTGCAGCTGCCATTTAGCATAACTAACAACAGTTAGCATTCTGAGACCTGCGCTTAGGACTGCATGGGGACTATGCATAGGACGACTTAGTCTTAAAGGGACTTTCTGCCATTCTGTAATAGCTTTTGTCCTAAATGCGGTCCTGAAATTGCCATGGTTACCAAACAGGATTCTAAAATTAGGATCATTCTGTAAAACTGTGCAAGCTGTGTTGCTCCAAATGGAGGGACTGAAAGCTCTCGGATTTCATCAAAAATATCTTAATTTGTGTTCCGAAGACGAACGAAGGTCTTACGGGTTTGGAACGACATGAGGGTGAGGAATTAATGACAGAATTTTCATTTTTGGGTGAACTAACCCTTTAAGTGGAAACAATATATTGGATCCGTGCAGCTCTTAAAGTGACAGCAGCAATAAACAGCAATAAACCTGCTTCCGTCTTGCTTAATGTTAATCAAACAACAATAGACAGAGAAAATCACCCACTGCTCTTGACATTATAACTTTTGTAGCGTTAATAAATATCAGTATATATTTAAGTTTTATTTTTACATTTGATTATTCAATTTCTGATGTTAAACAAACCTAATGTAGGCCTACCTGAAGCCCTAACCCCCGTGATTTACACTGACGTTAAAATGACACTTTTTATGTAGCTAATGCTACAGTAAAACACTGCTGTTTTTCGTTTTCAGTTTTAAAATATAATTTTCATTTATTTTATACACTTTTATTTTACAAAGCATATTCAATCGCTTATTCAAAACAAAACCGTTGCTTGATGATGCCTTGATTTCGCGGAATCATGGATGAGAATGTATTAAAGATTGATTAACTTTACTGTAGTATAAAGCAGGGTGGGGCTGAAAGCGTTGGAGTGGAACGAGGCCGCAGGAGCAATTGATAATGAGAGACAGGGCTTGAGAGCAGTGGAGCCGCAGACGACAGCTTCCGCTTCTTCCAGTCATGCATATGTGGGGTAACGCAGTGCTATTTTATCATACATTTGAGTGTATTGAGAGTTATGTTATAATGCTACTCTGTGCATTTGCTCGGCAGCTACTATGAGACACTTAGCTAGATCGTTATTAGGCATGGCAAAACATGGTACTTGTGGTAAATCAAGAAAACAAGATTTAAACAATGAGGCTAACTATGTTGAGCTATATAACAATGATTAGTTTTCTGTCAATGAATGTATCCAAACAGTTGCTCACCTGTCTAATAAAACAATATATTAAAGCATCTTTGGTGTTTCCATGGTTTCTACAAAATAAAACCAAGGATAACGCGGGTATGATGTCATTGATGGGTTGTCCTGGTTAAAATTGCTTATGTCTCTGGATTTAAACATTCTTAAACAATTTGGATAATGTAAGTACACAAATCAACAAAATATAATTCCATTGCTTTTTGGATATTTTAATCCACAAATCTTACATATTGTGTATCTTACATAAAATACGTCTGCTCAATTTAAACTTTTTTTTGGTTGTTTTTTAAATGCATTTTCAAAAGTCATTCATGGTATGCAGCCATGAAATAACTATTAAATATAACCCATAGGATCAACGATGGATCTTAGGCATGGCTGGGCAGCAAACTATTTAATTCAAGTGAAGCACAAGGGCCACGTTTTGTCCCTTTTTTTTTTTTTTTTTTTTTTTTTGTGAGCACCAAATGTTCACTTATGAAGAGAGGGGGCACAGTGAGGAACATCAGACTGCACTCTTTGAAATGCCTCACCACAAATGTTACAAGAGCTGAAAAGAATGCGCTTAAACTTCAGATTGATAAAACCAGAGGCAACATGTCTCGCATATGCTTGTGGTTAGACATATTAAAGCAAGATGAGAGCTGAGTATCTATCCAGGATGGTGATACAACTGATTTTTCAGACAGCCATTTAGGAAAAAGCCACTATTAAGAAGCTTGGTCTTTTTATGTCTTAGGAAGCTGAAGCAAAATATAGGTGCAAAAAAATTAATAATAAACAAAAATAAAGAGAAAAGCAAAGGGATGGAGGGGGAAGAGAGAGAGAACACAATGCAATGATGCTAAACAAAACCAGGTCAAGTCTTCAGAATTATTTCAGATGGAGCTTTGAAGCACAACAATCGCAGTTAATTAGATCCAGAATATCCACCTCCACTCCAATAACATTGTTTTTGTCAATAGAACTGGATACAATTAAACAAGAACAATGAGACAGCTTACTCTAAACGCTGAAGTGAGACGCTCTGCTCTGCCAGTGACATTGTTCGCAGAGAAGACCTCTAATGAAAGAAGAATACAGCGCTTTACTAATGCAGGCCATATCCTAAACAGAACTGACAGCTTCTCAAAGAACCGCTGCCTTTATGACAGCTGACACCACACGTTATCATACAGAACTAACAATAACAATAAGCACTTAAATACTCATTAACAGGACAATATAAAACACCCTGTCAGGGCTGTGTCCAGATAGCGATAGATATAGAAGTTTGAAGGATAAGACCGTGAAAGGGCTGTAAATAAAACAAGCCGTGGTGTGTGTGTGTGTGTGTGTGTGTGTGTGTCTGTCTGTGTGTCTATGTCTGAGCTCACAGCTGCCCGCTCCTCAATGATTCATGGAGATCCTTCAGAACACCTTATGATGAACCGTTCAGTAGTGGTTTGGGAGAGTGCAGGTCAACAGAGCTGAGATACGATGCACCGAATCCACAATTCGTCATAGATGCCAATATGTCCCCAGCTGAGGATGTGTTGTACACTAGAGAGGACAACTGACAAATAAATAAGCCTTTTTGTCTGTAAACATGGTTTTGTGCAAGTCCAAAGTTCCATGAGGAATGGACGGAAAACACTCAAGAGTGAAGCAGAGGAGATCATAAAAGAGCAGAAACACTTTACTATGAACAGTTTGTTTTGTGAGTAATCACCCCACTGAATATTAAAGTGAAGTGCGTGTTGAAGTTTATGCCAAATCATTAAGATGCTGTGAGAAACTCTTCCATGACTATTGTAGTGACACTTTTAGTGGAAAGTTAGATCTAATTTTTAATCAACTGAGAAATTATGACAGCAAATGTGATCTGCCAACTGTGCCATCATTATTGGTTGAGCTATTATTTTTTCCAGTGGAACACAAAAGGGAGATTGTGGATAATGTCCTGCAATTAATATGAATGGGACTTTAAGAAAGGACACAAAAGCACCTTAAACACACACGCACACACACACAAACAAACAAACAATTCATCATAGAATCGTGAAAAAATAAAATAAAATCATGGTTTTTCACAAAAATCTTTAACAGCACAACTGTTGTTAACACTGAAATGTTTCTTGAGCACCAAATCAGCATATTAGAATGATTTCTGAAAACAAAGTAATGGCTGCTGAAAATTCTGCTTTGCCAAAGGAATAAATTCAGAGCTCGACAAGAAGAACTGGCCGGTGGAAAGTTGCTTGGGACAGTTGAAGGACATGTCACTGGCCTGATCAGAACAGTGCTGCATCGTCACAAAAATGTACAATTTGCAATTTAAGCCTTGCCAGTTTAAATATTCACACGCAAGAAAATGCGAAATAACTCAATTCTGCACTTGTACGCTGCAAAGTTCTCCTTCACATCTTCTTGCACTTGAATGCGCAAATTCACACAAAATTGTCAAAATGCCTATCTTGGAGAGTATCCTCAAACACATGATAACAACATAAACAGTTGAGAAATAAAATGCATGTGTAACAAATTAGATCCGGGCATTAGGACTTAAAGTGACAGCAACCTAAAAATAAACCTGCTGCTATCTTAATGCTAATCAAACAACAATGAACAAGAAAAAAATAAAATAAATAAATTGCTCTTGAATAAATAAATTTTGCAACTTTAATAAGGATTAATCTATATTTCATTTATACAGTGAAGACTATGTAGTTATTTTACATTTGCAGGGCTCCAGACTGCGACCTTTTTTCCTGCCGATGCGACTAAATTTGGTAAATTTTAACGTAGCAAATCTTGTATTGTGGCAGAAATAGTCAAATGTTATTTTTTACATTATACATCTCAGGGTTCGTACAATCTTTTGAGAATGAAATTTGAGCACTTTTCAAGGGCTTTCAAGTGCTTCACACTTTTTCAGCACTTCAAAGCTCTAAATATTATCAAATTTTAATTTTTTTAATGTGACGATTTGTAAAACTAAAAGTTTAAAGAGGTAGGAAAACTAACACTTTTTTGCACAGTAGTTGTTGTTAATAAATGTTATTTTTCATTTGCATCTCAATTCAAGCTATGGGGCAATCCCCCCATTATGCAACCAAATCAGGTGCTGGCTCCACCATCTGTAAAACTTACTGCTCTCAAATGTTAGTCTGGAGCCCTGATTTGATTACTTTATTCAATTTATACAAATTCTGTACCTGAAAAATACTGTTAGACCAACCTGAAAATCCTGAAAAGCACTGTTTATTTCAACTGTTTGTTCTATTGTATTTATTTGTGCTATTGTTCATAATTTGATTAGATTTTATTTTATTACTGATGATTACTTTTAATATATGAAATTTATATTAGCTAGGCTAGTTTTTGCTGTGGTATCAAAATTGTAATTGTGAAATTTCACTGTTATCTGAAATTTGGTGTCAAACTTATTTATTAAGAGTGCATGGGTGAAGCACAATTAAAACAATAACTATTTAAATGTATTTATTGAATACTTTGTGGTGGAGCTAGAGAACATTTTGGCAGAACAACTGGTCCACTAGAAAAAAATCCTTAGCGTTGAGCCCTGAAATTACATGTTAAAATATATGAACACTTAAATGGTTGTAATTCATGAATGCT
Source organism: Paracanthobrama guichenoti (assembly GCA_018749465.1). Lineage (NCBI taxonomy): Eukaryota > Metazoa > Chordata > Actinopteri > Cypriniformes > Gobionidae > Paracanthobrama > Paracanthobrama guichenoti. The sequence goes on from CM031955.1 coordinate 4,972,998, forward strand.
TTGGAATATAGACCTACGGTCAGTCTCTTTTTAAAGAAGACACTCAGCAGATTACTTCAAATTAAGCAGTTAAATTTTTTACACTTAAATTTTTTTTTGTGCTTAGTCTGATTTAGAAGTTTACATTTACTGTAAAGTACTGTATTAAAATACACTGAACAAAATTATAAATGCAACACTTTTGTTTTTGCCCCCATTTTTCATGAGCTGACTACCAGACGATCTTGGAGATGAAGATGCTGGATGTGGAGGTCCTGGGCTGGTGTGGTTACACGTGGTCTGTGGTTGTGAGGCCGGTTGGATGTACTGCCAAATACTCTGAAATGCCTTAAGGTAGAGAAATGAACATTCAATTCACGGGCAACAGCTCTGGTGGACATTCCTGCAGTCAGCATGCCAATTGCATGCTCCCTCAAAACTTGCGACATCTGTGGCATTGTGCTGTGTGATAAAACTGCACATTTTAGAGTGGCCTTTTATTGTGACCAGCCTAAGGCAAACGTGTGCAATAATCATGCTATCTAATCAGATATGCCACACCTGTGAGGTGGATGGATTATCTCGGCAAAGGAGAAGTGCTCACTAACACAGATTTAGACCGATTTGTGAGCAATATTTGAGAGAAATAGGCCGTTTGTGTACATAGAACAAGTCTTAGATCTTTAAGTTTAGCTCATGAAAAATTGGGGCAAAAACAAGTGTTGCGTTTATAATTTTGTTCAGTGTATTTTACAAAATAATCTTTACTATAAAATCAAATCCATGTGTCTAACCAAGTTGTGTTCCGAATTTGAAATTGATATCACAAAAATTGAAGTTCCTATGAGATTTTATTTAGGCGCTATACCAAAAATAGCCACCGGGTGACACCCACATTCAATTGAATTTTTTTTTTTATTTCTCCTGTAACAAATCACTTTGATTCATCACTTTGATCATAAAACAGTCACCAAATATGAAACCTTGAGTCTCAAATCACAAGAGTGCTCTCACTCACTGAAATCTGCACTCTCATCATAAACAAAGCAGAGATGTAGCCTATGTGCGATGGAGGAGATTAATTCATCATACAGTAATTGACTTTTGTTCAGCAGCAAAAATAGTTTCAAACAAAGATCACAGCAGAACCATAGCGCATCTGATGTGACTTGCTAAAGTTGGATTGATGTTGGACGTTCGATATTCGCGGATTTAGGGACCGCCTCTAAAGTTACACACGACACTGGTATACACATATCTAACTTCAACAGCATTTGAAGAGAATGACTTACAGTCATAAAACCAACTGTAAAGTGTTCATCTAGATGTCAGGTATGATGCACACCTTTTAGATTTTTGATATTTAATAAAATAAAAATCACATGAAAATATGGATATGCAGTTCATTAGGCTACTGTACGGGTTTATACACAAAATATGTCATAGCTGATAGAATACTGATGGGTATATTGCTTGAGAATAAATATTATATATATAGCCTAATATATAATAAATTATATTTACACAAAAAAAAAATTTCAGACAAGCAACAGTATCAGAGCTAAATAGACCTATTTGATGACATGTTATGTTATAAATTTCATGTAGACTTGATCATGTAGAGTTGGTGTGTACAGTGCTCATTTACATATAGCCAACAACAAATTTCCCCGCAACAATATTTTGGCCAGTGAAAATGCTTTGTGGCTAGTAACTTTGGAAAACCACTAGCCACAGCGGCTGGTGATCAAAAAAAGTTAATGTCAAGCCCTGGTTGCACATAACAATTTGCTATGTGAAACATGACACTGTCCACTAAGGGAGGAGCCCGCTAAATGGTTTACCATTTCTATAGTAACGCACTGTCCACTTCTGAGTGTTTAAGCTTTTGAATGATACCCAATTTAACATGATGATAATACTAAAATGTGAAAAAAAGCTAATTAAATTAAAACTGCAAGCAGTGATGAAAGGGCCACCCGGTGGCTTTAGGAAAACAGAGCATGGTGGGCAATATGCATTTAAAGGAACACGCCAATTTTTTGGGACTTTGGCTTGTCACCGTATCCCCCAGAGTTAGATAAGTCCATACATACCATTCTTATCTCTGTGCGTGCCATAACTCCGTCTGACACACCCACCGCTAGCCTAGCTTAGCTCAAAGACTGGAGGTAAACGGCTCCATCTAGCCTACTGCTAACTCACAATCTGACCTGTGTGCAAAGTTTCATAAGTTTGAGCATATTTAGACACTCAAATGCGATTCATTTCAGGAGAAGAATAAGAGACCAAGCAATTCCAATAGGGTGCTCAAGCCCTAAAAATGTGGGAAAGCAATTGTTTTATCAAATGAATGCAGCCTTGTTGAGCGTACAAGACTTTTCAATAACATAAAAAATATCTTACTGACTCCAAACCTTTGAACAGTAAGTCTTCTTAAATCATACAATACAATTATGTGCAAAAAAAAGACTCAAATTAAAGTCGTTCACTAATAATCCCTTTCAGAGAGCTGTAAGTGGATGAATGTTGTGAATTAAACTAACCGACTTAGTGAAAAGATCCAACTCAAAAGGAATTATTAATTCATAGATTTGGCATCCCTACCTCTCTGGTGAACGCTCATGAATGAGCATTTTCACTGAATAAATTAAATATCAGTCTGTTCCTCACGCACAACTATTGAACAACTACACAATACATTTAAAATCTATTATATTTCACAGGAAAAAAAAATAAAATAGATAAATCATCCAAATTTTCTTTTTGGGTAAACTAAATGCAGTGAATGTCAGATGTGCTGTATTCATACAACGGTGCTCAAGAGAGACCGTCTGGACTGGGATGCACATAGGTGCATGTCTATACAGCACTCAGTGTTCTATTAAAGATTTATATAGCATCTGTTAGAGCTATTGACATACAACCATGACCTCAGAAAGAGCTGCCTTGTTTTCCCATTTGAAATCATGGCAAACGTTTTCTTCTCTTTGTCGAACAAATTCTGCAGAGGCCGAATGTTAGTGAGCCAGCATATGTCCTCACGTATACATGAATACAGACACCTATACATATAGGCTATAGAAGAAAAAAAAAAAACATGCACACACACACGCACACACACACACACACACACACACGACACAGTCAGGATTAATGGCAGAGAACAAATTTAACCTGCTGTTGGGTGGTCGTGAAAAAAGTCAGGATAAACTTTTGACTGCCGAGCATGTCTGAATTATGAAGTGAAATAGATGGGTTCATTTATTTGGAAATGCACATACCAGGTGGCAAGAGCGTGGGACATTATTAATGTAGCTGTCATGTAAATTCCACATAAACACAGGAACAGAGAGGAAACGTACAATTTACAAGCATCTCACTGACCGAAGCCACAAAGCAGCCATTCATTCGCCAGGGCTGCACGTTTAAATAGAAACAAGGTGGTCAATGGTTACACGTCATCGTTAGCCTCTCAATAAACAAGTGAATTATACAGGTCTGTCACTAAACTGACTCAAGGTTTTGATTTAACATTGAAAACGTATACTTCGGAGACAAAAAAACAAGTCACCTTAAAAAAAATTGCATGAAGCAATAATTTGTTGATAATGCTTGAAACTCGGCAGAGTTTGCATTTAAACTATACAGAACAGATCTGAAATATATAAATTCAAGCTCAAGCACTGCAGGCTTGTGTGACGATCCAAAGCAGAGCATAGCTTTTGCCGGCGGCTGGGCAGCTCTCTCTCTCTCTCTCTCTCTCTCTCTCTCTCTCTCTCTCTCTCTCTCTCTCTCTCTCTCTCTCTCTCTCTCTCTCTCTCTCTCTCTCTCTCTCTCTCTCTCTCTCTCTCTCTCTCTCTCTCTCTCTCTCTCTCTCTCTCTCTCTCTCTCTCTCTCTCTCTCTCTCTCTCTCTCTCTCTCTCTCTCTCTCTCTCTCTCTCTCTCTCTCTCTCTCTCCAGATGAGTCATTAACAGGCAGGCAGAACCAAGTGTCCTGGCTTTAAATGCCACCCTCTAAAAATAAACCCCCAATTGCAGCCTGACTAATGTCTCCATCAGTATTCTCTGTTCCTGGCCTGCAATGCTAGCTTAAACGCTAACCTGCACTTTTCCACAGGAGGAGGGGGGACCACCATCTTGCCCTCTCTCAATGTTAATCATAACATGCTTGGAAATTTCCGCCTTCTTTTACACATATTTCTCTGAGGGTGTTCTTTACACATACCTAGTAGGGAGGGGATCTGCTTTCTCACATAGTCATAAGTTTAAAAAAAGCTGTAACAGCTTTGAAAGGTGTAGAAAGCCTTGTGTTCTACAGTATATATGGCCGTTTCTTCAACTACAAGCACTTTTACATCCCAGGGGTTGATTTGTATTAAAATGAAAAGATTTTAACATTTCCGTTTTTGTGAAGGTCACATTAAATCTCTTGGAAACTTTTTACCATGCCTTGATTATTTTAGTTATTTTTCAAAAGCCTTTTATGTAGAGAGTTTAATGTTTTAGCATTGTCCCAGGCTCAGATTTCTAATCTAGGAAAAGTGCAGTCTATCATAAAATATTCATCAGTATACATTTATACATCTAGTATAAAAACATGGTTAACTAAACAGAGTAAAATAATCTAACTTTATTTCTAGTGTGGAAATAATTTTCACAGTTACACGTTTTACACAAATTACACCTATTTCACAGTTGTGGAGAAAAGTTAGTCTTGAAAAGTATGCTTGATGTGAAATGAGACATGAAAAAAACTCAAGTCAAATATCACTTGTGAAATGCACAGTTCTCTGATGTTGGTTATTGGATAATGGCATGCAGGCAAATAAATATTTTGTTTTATTTTGACTTTTTATTTTTATGATGCAATTATTAGCTTTTCATCAGCTCGCAACCCCCTACTTCACGAACCCCAGTTCTGGGAAAACTTGCCATAAATGATTGAAATGTAATTTCAACCACAGTCATTTCCACCAGAGAATGATATCAAATACAATATATAATTTGAGGTGGAGGTGGAAATGACACTGATGAAAAACATGGCCATAGCCAGCTATGAGGTCACCAGACCTTGGTATTTTTCTGAGGTGTATATAATGAAGGATGTGAAATAATTGTCAATTATAGTATTAACCCTACATTAGTGCTGCCGGGATATTGAACGTCTTCTCATCTGAGCTGCCTCTTAGTCTGCAGTCTGTCACTGCTCGTCAGTATCAAAATATTTGAGATGACCAATTAAACCAAAGTAGGCGGGCTTTATGTTCACAGAAGGTGCTGATGAAGATCAGATGTAGAGGCTAAACTCTCTGCTAGGAATAGGACAGTATGAAAATTTCACATCACGATTATAGTGACAAATATCACGATTATCAATATCACGGTTTTGTTAAAATTAGATGAAAGTGTTCAAAAAGAACTGATGCACACACTAAAATCATTAACAAGTTTTATTTTTGAAAATCAACAAAAAGAAAACAAGCAGCTTTATGCTCTTTAAGCAAGATTCTATTCTGTGGCATTTCCTTCCATATAATGACCAACGTCAATAGCAACGCATTATAACAGCGCACATCCATGTATTACAAATCAGAGGACTTTACTATTAATACTACTATAATATTGTTGTGATCATCATGTCTGTACGATTGTTTCGTACACTGTACAAAATGGATTTATAAACAGGCAAGATTTAAAACATTAATCTCAACTCAATATGTCCCTGTAATCATTTATGTGGTAAAAAAAAAAAAGTATACAATGAATATACATTATTATCCCTTAAATGTCACCCTTAATAGTCTTGTTTGAACTTGTTGCGTTTTTGCGCCCAATTATTTCCCAGTCGTAGTTTTGGTATTGAGGTCAAAATCAACTTGCCTTGCGTTCACTATACAACAGTGGGTGATGGTCACGAATACGACTCTGCAGATTTGAACTGTTTCCCCCATTGCAGCGACTTTCTTTTGGCATGTTCTGCAGACAAGGTGACCATCCTCGATTAAGTGTCCCTCAGGACTTTTGTAAAAGCTAAAATATGACCACACCGTAATAATCAAACATGGTTTTAATGATAATTCAATTTTAAACGATAATACGAACCATCAGTACATTTTATCGTGGTTTATCGTGAAACCGGTAATCGTCCTATCCCTGCTCTCTTCCATTGTAATAAGTGAAGCCACCAGTGTCAAAATATGGCGCTGACATCTTGAGTAGGGCTGCAACTAATGATTATTTTGATGATCGATTAGTTTGTCGATTATTTGATTAATTGGATAAAAAAAGCCCCCTTTTTTACTGACAAAACACTATTCCACATCCTGCCTAATCCTTCAAACAAACAGGTCAGCTGAGTGCTATGAACACATACATAGTGAATATAATTTACAAAAATTAACCATGGTTTTACAACAAATAAAACAAACAAAAATAATATCAATGATAAATAAATAAAACAGGAGTTTTTTTTGTTTTGCTTCAATCCACAGCTTAACTATGGTATTTGTGTGCATTTACATTTATGCATTTGGCAGACGCTTTCATCCAAAGCGACTTGCATTGCATTCAAGGTACACCTTTTTACATTTTGTCAGTTCTTGCTTTCCCTGGGAATCGAACCCACGACCTTGGCGTTGCTAGCACTTATTGTTTGAGCTACAGGAAAGCCTAACAGCGCAGTGTGGTTATAATAATAATAATATTATATATATATATAAAAATATTTATCTTGTAGAAACATCTTACATTTACATTACACGCTGTTATCCCGTTACAGTTACTACTCTCATAAAATACGTGAATTACATAATGACTTTTAAACCTAAATTTAATATCCAACAGCAGATATTGCATCTAAATTGATGTTTTTGCACTGAAAATTAGTCTCCCTATCGACTGCGTTCTGTTTGATGCGTGTGCGCCACACCGGCGCTCGTTCAGTGGAGTTTGAAGCTTAATGTCAGACTGCTCGCTTTCATGCAAAATGGAAATACTGGCGTGAATTAGTTGCATTTACAGATGAGGATAGAACCACGGTTCTCTATATAGATCAGTGGATATAACCTGTAAATTTAACATTTTGTGCTGAAGACACACACTGTCAAATCGCATGGCAGGGTATGTTAAACACTAATGCATTATCTTGAAACTTAAAATAAAAAAAAAATTCTCATGTTTTGGGTGCTTGGATCATGTACCTTTCCAGCAGCAGCTCACTCTGTTTCCACTCCACTATTTTTAGATTTAATGTCAATAGAAATGCATTATTCAGTGCTGTAATTTGGCACAACTGGTGGAAGTTGGTGGCAGACCCGACTAATTGATAATGAGAATCGTTGCCGATGATTTTCATTATCGATTATTATCGATTTTATCGACTAGTTGTTGCAGCCGTAATCTTGTTTTGAGTCTGCCGAGTAGCAACTTGGAGCCCGATTCTGCGCATTAGTGAGCACGAAGTAGAGCCGCGATATCAAGGTCCCGCACATAGACAGCTCCCACCTAATTAAATCACACGCCCTTGAACTTTTTGTGAAATATAACGAAAATTATGTAAATGTAGAAATTTAAGTTAAAGCTCCAATCTCCTCCCGAAGTTCCCGAAAAAAGTCTGTTGGTGCCTCAGTGACTACTTCGCTCAGAGAAGCGGTCAATCTCAGCTGTCAATCATAACGCCACCCCCGAACGAACACTTGAACTAACATCAGCGTGATAAAAATGAATTTGATTGTTTAGTTTGTCTATGTCCAATTACATTACATTGAGAGGGCGGGGTTTATGACCTATACTGCATCCAGCCACCTGGGGATTATCAAAACACTTTGGCTTCACTTCTCAGGACTCGTGTGGCACGCTTGGGCTAAACTAAATATTTCATATTTAACATGGTTATTTATTGGTTAACTAATAAACTTTTGTCTGATTTCGCCATTTTGACGTGATTCATGTAATGTAATAATTAGTAAATGTGAGGGGACAAGAAACATTAACGAAGCGTTTATCATATTAGCATAAGATTTAGTTACCTAGCTTTCCTGGTAGCCTCCAGAAGATTAACATTTCAAAGATAAACATAAATATCAGTTGGCCCCATGTTTACCTTCTTCACTGACACGAAAGTGAGACTGAAAATGAAAAGACTATCAGTCAAAGCTCAGCTTTAGGAGGGGAAGAGACAACAAGATAAGGAGAAAAGAAAGTGATGAAGATGAGGAGAGAGCTGATGAATAATCTACTGCCCACTGAGATGGTTTTAAAGCCATTTCTTATCCTTTTTTTAGCTATTTTTAAAAAAAAAAACATTTTAAAAATGCACACATGTAGATCAGAGAAATCTAACTTTTCTCCGGGGGAGCATACACCCAAACCCCCCTAAGTACCTCAACCTTGGGACTTCAATGATTATAAATACCTGTTTACGGCCCTGATGAAAATGACAGAGGAATTAAAGAGGACAAATTAAATAAACCAGCACAAATGTGACTTAAGAGGGTCCACAGGTCCAAAAAACCCACAGTTCAAGAAACACCTATAAAACATGACACCCTGAATATTCAATAATCCTCAGAGGAGTTTCCTCCTTTTAAAGTGGAACAAAGGGCAACTCAGCAAAAAAACAACAAACATGCAAGATTGATGTAGAATTAAGATGGGTCTCAGGTTGAGGTGAAAGGGGAGGGGAGGTTCCTCTGGGCAGAGGGCGATAAGAACCCTCCTTTCAAATAGGGTTACATAAGGCATGAAACAGTGCTATTAAGCCAGCCCTTATGTGGAATGCAGCGGCTAACGTGCATGCCTACATGGCCCTTTACATCTGAATCACAGACAGACAGAGTGTCTACGGCCTCCTGTGAGGGCCTCTTCCCCACAGGACCACATTCACCATGTTAATGGAGAGAGATGGAGAGGACTTAATAAAGCTTGGTGGGACACCTGCTCCTAGTCATCCACACTGGGGAATCCGAGCAGCCTGGGTGTTTATTTCACACAAGGGGACTCCAATGGATTGGAATCGAGCGCGCACACACACAGACACAGACACAGGCACAGACACAGACACACAGGGGCTCACAGGATTTGGGCTTGAATAACTGTTTTTCAGCACCTTGGAGCACAGACGGCGAGGGGCCCTGCTCTCAGAGGGCTTAAGGAGTCCTGCTCAAAAGCAGCAGCTGCCTCGGGACCTTTCTCCCCTCGCAGGGGCCCAGGGGATCACGTGGCTCGGCTACAATCAAGAGCCTTTTAACCATTTAATCATTTTGCAGAGAGCACACACATATCATTCTCCACCCTAAACAGCTGTCACAGGCCATCCTGAACCGCTGAAACCAGAGGACGTCATTAACCGCCATAAAACGTGCTTTGAAACAAGTTTATATCTGACACAAAGTTATCCCATGGGATGCTACTCAATCAATGTCAGGGCGTCCATGGGTAAATAGCTTTTGATGGGTTTGATAAATTGCTGTCTGCAATAAAAAATAAAAATAAAAAAAAAAGGCTGTGTGGGCTGCAATACAAGTTCATTTAAATAAATATCCAACAGCAACTAATGGGCAGTTGACATGAAATACTGTTGGAAAGCTGTACTGTGGTATGATGTGTTATACTTCATTTAAAGCATTTGAAACTAAAAGATCTTCAAGTGAAAACGTCAAAATAAAAGTCCAGTTTAAGCTGAAGAAACTATGATAGAAATGTATTACTACAGTATACAAAAATATATGATAATAATAATAATAATAATAATAATTATACAATAAGTTTTAATTTATACAGTTATGTTGTGCAGCATCTTATTAGAAAAAAATAAAAAATAAAAACTTATATTTTATATATATTATATTATATATAACTTATATTTTCCTTTGAATACATTTTGGGGGCGGGGGTCTAATGCTATATCATGCAATCTGACGTATTTACCCTGTTAAAGAGTTGAACACTCCTTCAGGATTCTAATAAGTTTTGGAACGTTTTTTTTTTTTTGAGTATCTGTCTTTTATAACTCTGATAAAACTAAAGACTCTTCTGAGATATGAAGGATGCAAAACTACTCTATAGGTACTCAAGATTAACATGAGATTGGCAGAAACTGTGCGTTATGCATCATTTAAAAGTTTTATTAATTAATTTAAGACGACACCATTTTTGATGATAAATTTGGATTACATCATAAAACACAGTATCCAGAAGAAGAAAAAAATACAATTTGTGTGCAACTCTGTGGAGTTCAATTGTTAATTAAAACAATCTATTAAAAGAAATAGATATGTTTACATTCATTCCCAAGGTCATTAATGGTAAATGAATATTGTGATAAATATCAATACCACATGATATGAAAAAAAATATTGTGATAATATTTTTGGTCATATAGCCCAGCCCTCCTACATGTAATCAAATTAATAAAAATTATAATAATAATAATAATAATAATAATAATAATAATAATAATAATAATTAATTGAGTTTAACAACTAAACTTCAAAATCTCTACTTCAAAATCTCTACAAAACTAAGGGAAGATCTGAAAGACAAGTGTTTGCTCCACATGAATTCTCTGTCGAAATCACTTGAGAGGACAGTTTTCCATTTGATTGGCACTGAAGGCTATATTTAGACAAACAGCTAACAGACGCACTGGGACGCGCTCAAACAATGCAGGACGACACCGAATGTAAAAGCGCCCGTCAATCCTCGTTTCAACAGAGTCATCTGGTGCCGCAATTCTTCCAGACCTTCAGGAATTAGAAGCGTGATCAATGGATATATTTTTCCCTCTTTTCTCTCTCTCTTGGGTGAGGCCACTAATCAGCAACACCAAGCTTTGCAACATGGTTTGTTTAATTATTCTGTCAGTTTACAAGGAGACTGAGGACTTCATGGGAAAAAAAAAAGTGGGGAGGGTGCGGATGGGTGCGAAAAACTGGTAATAAATATTGTTGTTCCAGCCCTAATTAAATTGTTCAGTAATTTCTCAACACAAAAGAGAACACAGTTTATCTGTTTAAAATCAATAGACCATTTCACGGTGAGCCACGTCCCAGCAAGATGACAGTGTCATTACTTATTCTGTTCTCTAAGCTTCCACTGTGCTTGTTCTCCCAAGGTTGAATCTGTTATTTTCCTCCCCTTGTTTAAGGAGTGAGGGAGTTGGAAAGAAAGAGAAAGAGAAAGAGAAAGAGAAAGAGAGAGAGAGAGAGAGAGAGAGAGAGAGAGAGAGAGAGAGAGAGAGAGAGAGAGAGAGAGAGAGAGAGAGAGAGAGAGAGAGGGGGTCAATAATAATTCCTCTTTTATAAATGGATGGATTTGGCTGTCAGGGGACAGCTTTTCAAATGCAGTGTCTCAGCTCTCTCAATGACTCTTAAGTAATGTCTACAGAGCCACTCACGCACAAATAAGATCATTAAAAGCACTGATTACCTCTGAGCCTTCACCACTCATCTTTAAAATATTCTTTACTCTGACAAGTGGAAAGCCAATTTAAACTGAGATGTTAAAATGAGCCGAATGCGATGTGCTGCAGAGGACACCGTCTTCCAAAACAATTCCGAGGCGGCCCGATGACTGATTACCCAACCGCTTATTTGTTTTGAAACAATTACTGGTAATCATATTGATGTTTATGCGCGGTGCCCTTTCTGAGAAGTAAAACTCCGCTTTGTAATTACATCACTGGAATCTAATCAAGAGGAGATAAACCTTCACCTATGCTAACAACATATTAAAATGCAAATCAGCGCAGTTGCGGATTCGTGCACACTCGTGGGCCTAATTATCCCATGATGTCACAGACGCGGTCCTTGTGTTCTGTTTCCTTGGCAATCTATCAATCTGAATCTGCTCATTAACTTTACAAATATTAACGACGAGACGTACAAATCAGAAATAATCGTTTTTTGATGAGCGGCACAGGTGCAGAAGAAGCTCAGTGGAAACATGACATCATCGTTGCCCTATCAGACAGACAACATTGAGTCCTGCTGCTGAGTAGGACTCGCGTTACCAAATCACCCTGAGGTAACGCTACTGAGGTCAGAGGGCACGACCCCTCACACACCGTTGTGACTTAGACCTTTGGTCTACCCTAAGAGGATGTGTCTGTGGTGACAGTCTAGGTTTCAATTAGAGTTTGAAAGCAGACAGATGGTGTGACATAGACAGTCCTCTGCTCTTCAAACCTGAAGTAAAAAGACTGCCCTTGGCTGATCTCCTAAGGAGACACATGGGATGATCTGTTGAGCTATGATGTTCCATGTCAATAATTCATATCCATGCAGAGAAAACCACGTGGCCTAATGTGAACCATCTACAAGTGCACGAAAGCAGTGTTTCATCAGTAATAAAGAAAAAAGGCATTGAAGAATTTTCTAGTCCAATTTACTCCCACAAAATGGCTGTAGGATCTTGGTTTCTGTAAAAGTATGCTCATTTAAGAAACTTTTGGCTGTGAATCAGTCAGAGATAAATGAGGGTAATTACACACATGGCCCAACTGTTTAAATTAGGTTACAAGTTGGGCTACAATACTTTGAACTGCTGGACTAAAACGAATGCTGAAACTGCTGGTTTCCCCTTGCAAAATACATGGGCTGCGTGATATATTATATATATATATATATATATATATATATATATATATATATATATATATATATATATATATATATATATATATATATATATATATAAAAAAAAAAACAGGCCATGTCTGCAGCATTCAAATGCTGTGCCTCTGATCAACTCCCTAAAAACAAGATAATAAATCAGACAATAAACAGGACAGATAGGAGAAAAGAGTAAATGTATTCACCCTCACGTCATTCCAAACCTGTATGACTTCATTTTGTCCATGGAACCCAAAAAGAGAAGTTTTGAAGAATGTTCAAGCTGCTCTCTTCCATACAATAAAAGTGGATAGTGAAGAAAAAAATGACTTCAGTAATTCAAATGACTTGTGTGCTATATTTCAAGTCTTCTGAAATCATATGATAGCTTTGTGGAAAGGAAAAAAAATAACTTCTACTGCATTCTATGTTGAAAAGTGCAGCTTAGACATTATATACCATCACTCAAATAAATCATAAGAGAATGACATAAGGGAGAATAAATGGCAGAATTTTAATCTAAAACAAAGTATTCATTTGTAATAATAATAATAATAATAAATATAAACATTGTTATATAATATTTTATATAACAGTTTAAATCAAAATATTTTTGATAATACAAATATCAGTGTTATACATTTTATATTACATATGTAAGATATGTTTTTAATCCAAGCCAATAATTAATTTTTGATGTTATATAACATTACATATACAGTAGAAAACTTTTAATTGATCAAACTGTGTAAATAATAATAATAATAATAATAATAATAATAATAAACAACAACAACAACAACAACAACAACATTATAAACAATTTAAACATTTAACATAAAACTTTAAGTACATAATAGACTATTACATACCATTTATAAAATATAGCATTTATAAAGTATAATGTTAGTTATACAAGTATTCATCTAGAATAGTTTTGCTGAAACTGAATAAATCCTGCAGGAGATGACAGTCATCACCACAGCTATTACAATCTTAAGAATCGTTCAACAATACCACATTAGGAAAAACTTATTCCACTACAACACACCCAGCACAATACTTCATTACACACCCAGCATATTTTCCATGATGATAGCTGGCTGACGCTCAAGAGCGCTGTGAGTTACAGCTCCACCTGCAGGAGGACCCACAACGTGCTTTTCAGCAAAACTGCAGGCCAGCCAGGACTAGGGGGCAATAGAGTGCAAATAATCATTCGGCTCTGTTGGTAATGAGGTGCTAGGGAGACAGTAAGCACATAGCAGCAGGTCTGAGGTCAGTTTTATAGAGTGATTCAAGATGATTAAAGTCAAAGCTGGGGTTTGTGGCAGTTCAAAACCTGAAAGCTCAGCGTACAGAACCAAACACTTAACCAGGAGTTAAGAGGGAAAGGCATCTGAATGCTGTCGTAAATATGGCAGGCATGCATGCTTGTAAGGAGAGCGTGGAGCGGGACCAGCCCACCGCCATCAGGCCAGCATTTAGTGCAGCAGGAAAACAGACGGCCTGGCTGAGCTCCACGGCGGCCCACAGCTTAGCAATTAGAGACCGTCCAGCTTTGACTGGAGAACAAACAGTCTTTAAAAAAAAAAAAAAAAAAAAAAAAACCCACTCTACCTGACTCCCTGTAACACTTGGCTACAACCCGCCTAATGCATCTCAGCAGAAAAAGATCTATGTTCCCACCTGAGAGGGCAAAGACCAATGGAAAATCCCATAGTGGCCATAAAAGCCAATGTTGCGTTTCCACACTGGGTCGCAGTGTATAGTCTGGAGTTTTCCTGGCAGTCAGCTTACTGCCGCCGTAATTCACAGCACATAAATCTAAACAGTCATAACGTACAGCAGTGCTTCAACGATGATGAAGACTGAGAAAAAAAAAAAAGAGTGAGCGAGAGAAAGGATATCGCCTGTCGTACTCTCTCTCTCCTTCCTCAAGATGATTCAAGCAGGGACTGGGCAGAAGTGGATGCAGCGCTGAGCGTTAAGAGGTTACCGCTCGGACATCAAGCCATTAGGGAAAATCACTTAGAGGACTGGCTGCGAAGGGATGGTTTATGGGAAATGAATCAGGCAGGAGCCCGAGTTGGAGTCGGAATCACCAGGGACCATTGATCCTGAGCCGGACAAGATTCTGGACTCTGTAGACAAACCACCTGCTTTAACCCTCCCGCTTCGTCTCTCTAAGGTTGAGGTAAGGTCACAGGCCTGACCCCTGGAACCCGATCCCGAGGTGTGGCGCTTTATTCGTGCTTCCAGCCAAGGCTGGACGACCACTGGTGCGTGTCTGCCAATGGGAAGGCAGAGTAAGGAAGGCTCACACAGGGATAACCTAACAGGAACATACAGTACAAGTTTGTGGCTCATTTAAGTAAACAGTATTTTTTCAGAGCGTATAGCTCTCAACAGAAGTGTCAGGAATGCAGTTCCAATGATTAATTGTAGCAGTCTCCTCCAAGCATCCCTGCCAATCTATTTTTTCCCTTTCTTTAATGTTGACAAAGCTTTTTGCCCCAAACACTGCTGAGTAAGTTCATACTGCAAGCATGCACAATTTGCAAACAGTTTGTCCCCCTCAAATATACTATTTTTCCCCGATGCTCCGTGCACCTGCAATTTAGCTTTCAGTGTGCAACAGCTCTTTTTCCTGCCTGCTCTCAAATAAAGAACAGCGCACTCATCAAAACGAGCTCCATCTGAGACACAGGAAACAGTCAGACTCAGCTCTCTCCGGGGGGAGGCAGACTGCCCGCAGGCTGCACAGCGTTAGGACAATCCAAAGAACAAAAGGACACAGATCAGAGCCAGTATGTTCTGCGATTGTCTTGGCATTTATGAACTCAATGCGTTCTCAATAATTGTTTTAGTATACACAAATGACTCTGTTCAAGAATTTCAAAACAAATAACTTCAGTCAAGCTTTGCCTTTCAGCCTGGGAAGCAACTCAATTGTCCGTCCCTTGCTAAACAAAACTAATCTGAAATCGGATAAGATTTCCTGTTGTGCATTAGCAAAAGCCACCCTGCGGCATGATGCTGTGTAAAACTAATAAAATACCTGAGCATATGCCTCCACCTGCTGGCTGTCAATGGTATTGCACCTGCTGTTCACATGAGCTGATGCCATTCCAAACATGCTGCAGTGTTACTAGACCAGAGGCAGCTGCTGGCACAAAAGTCACCTCTTAAAACAGAAGCGACTTCAATTACAATGACATAAGAACATATTGCAGAGCTATATACAGCTAGCATTTTGATCCCAGATATTTGGGACTTAACAGGCAAAAAGGATTAGCTAAGGTCTTTAAAAAAAGAATTAAAAAAAAAAAAAACCCTCACAATAATTTGAACTATAAAGAAAGTCTATCTTTGTCACAAGATGGCAGTGTTATACAAGTGTGAGTTTAAACCTCTTGGTTTATGCAGTGGTCAAGTTATTTTTCTGGTTAGATGGTGTAACTACACAATCTTGATCTAAAAAGCTTTTTCAAAATTAGCAGTGTATTCTAATACATATTGTGGATTGTCATTCTACAAAGCACATATACATATACATATACATATATATATTCCATGAAAAGCTTATACTAAACCAGACAGATGGAAAGTTCAATGCACACCGTATTCTGGCTATAGAAAATAAACTACTGCATATGAACACCAAACCCTGCCTGAAGACTGCCGTAACAGGAGTACAGTGATCGGCGATTACACTCTGCTGCCTCAGCCAGGGTCTTGTAAATCACACAGGCACCGATGAATGCCAACTTATGTCCTACAGCAAAATGCCAGAGCATCTGTCTGTGGTATAAAACTCAAGCACTGTTCAATCCAAATGACCCAGAATGTAAATGAACAGCATTATGCAATGCAATATTTAAGCAGTAAGCTCTGAGATGTTGTACAATACTGTGAATTGTAGTCATGGCTAAAGGCCGGCATTTGGCACAACACACTGAAAGCCCTTAAACTCTGACTAGATTCACAAAATAATTGTGAATTTTGCTTATTGCTGACCAAGCAGTAGAAACAAAAGCAAAACTTCTACACTGTTTATACACTACAATTAGGGATGCATAATATTACAATTTTCATTCTGGCTGATACCAATAAGCCATAATTATTTTTCAATAACAAAAAAATAAAAATATTTATTATAAATAAAAAGCCAAAATTCTATACTACTTTGTATATAAAAACATTTTATTTAAAAATTGTAATTAGGCATTACATGTACAGAAATATGGATATTCATTTTGAGATTTGCAGATCATTTTCATTTCACTTGCTTTATATGAAAGCAAAGTTAATCTAAATGTAAAAAAATAAAAGTAAATAATCATTCCTAACAAAAAATTTGAACAGTTCTACAATAAATAAATTAAAAAAGATTACACAATTTAAACAAAAAGAAAACAACTGGACAGAGGTTGAGAAAGTTGAATGTGCTTTAAATACAGCTGAATCATATATAGAAGGTTTATCAAGTGTGTGATTAATGAGGAGCATGCCTGGCCTCTCCACCTGTTGCTCGCTGACTGTTTGCCTTGTGTGATAAGGCCAACATCTCTGATAAGAACACACAAAAAAAGAAGAACGGAATGGGAGAGGATTCAAAACAGTGCAGTCACCAAATCAAACCATCTCAACCTGAAGCAGTCGCAAATAAATTTAAAACAAAAAGTGGTACATGAAATACATGTCAGTGGTAAAAAAACCAAAAAAACAATGCACAATGAATCGACTGTTAAAGTAATTGAAAGAAGTGACACATTCAGAGCTGTCACAACAAAAGGCGCTTTGGATCAAATGCTTGAAGGTTTAGTCGTTGATGTACGCCTCCGCACTGCTTTAGATTACAGGCCTTTTCTAACTTTTGTGCAATTTTTGAGTCGGCTTGGACCATTTTAAGCATCTGAATTCTTTAAATACAGTGGGGTGTAGGGTGGTCCTTGCTTTTTCTCAGTGGTAAGCCACATTCATTTCTGTTCATACAAGGCCAATGAAGGGAGGCCCACAGCTTCAGACATAATACTTGGTGACAAGAGCTTTAGTTCCCACCAGAACCATCACTCTAAAAAATGCTGGGTTAAAAACAACCCAAGTTGGGTTGAAAATGGAATAAAACAACCCAACTGCTGGGTTAGTCCATTTTCAATGCATTTTTTTAGAGTGAATTTAAAGACAGCAAAGCAACATTTCATGACCGAATCAATCATTTAGCATGGTTTTACGTTACTAGCCCACCAGAGATAATCATTAGCAAACTGAATAAGCTATTAGCAAACTGAATGTCTCACAGGCATCCGTGTGCATAAGCCAGGAAGGAACAGACCAATGAGTTACAGACAATGTGTGATATTGTTTTCAAGTGTGATGAACTGGCCCACTCATGATCATAGGTTTTACATTGCGCATGCTGAAGTGATGCATCATTGAGGTTGCACACAGAGAGGAAGAGCACAGCTGAGTAAACCAATAGAGGGGCAAAAGGTCTCTGTCTGATCCATGTCTTTCAGCTCAATCTTGACTTAAACACTAAAATCTATGAATCCAAACAAATACAACCCTACAACCTTTGGAAAGCATTTCTGAGAACTTGTTACACACAAACACAGTCCAATCTGGACAGCCAAACTCTGACCGTAGTGTTTTGGAAAACAGAAAAGGAAGGAAAAAAATCATCATGTGTTCCATGTTTATGTTTAACAATTACATAATACATAGTTACCATGGATACACATAATAAATACACCGATGGTGGATAAGAAAAATGTCATGCTTTTTTTTACTTAACTGATCCTTTATTGATTTGGTTTTAAAGTGAACATTCACCAAAAAAATTAATTATGATATTAACCCTCATTTGACTTATGACTTTATAGTAAGTTTATACATGAACAGTTTTACAGCATTTATTAATCTTGGTTAATGCTTATTTCTTCACATAACTCTACATAGGTAATACACATGTAACATTTTAAGTTAATTAATAAACAAGTCATATTAATTATAATAAATTAATTATATAATTAAATAGTTAATGATTTTTGAATGAAAATTATTAATGATTAATAAATGCCATAAAAATCCTGTTCATTGTCAATTCATGATACTTAATGCATTAACTAATGTTAACGAGTGTAAACTTATGCTGCTTGAAAGAAAGCTGGTTAAGTTAAAACTGCTTTTTACAAGGAACAACAGTATACGGTAGACAGGAGTGGTGAAGCTCCAGTAAATGACAGATTTTCTCTCTTTGGTGCCTTTAAAGGGCTTTTTTTAATTTTTAATAATGTTATCTGAGGTCAACTTATGATGTTCACAAGGTTTTTACATTCCAAAACTTCATAACGAATAAGTTATAGGCTATTTTCTATCCTGGTTTTGAGCCTAGCTCTTGAAACGCTTGTGTGTCGCACTGAAGACTTGGAAGTAAACACCCACTGCTATGACTGGATAACAGTTTTGTATATTATAATGAGCTCCCTTACACATGAGGAATTGTTTTGAAAACTTCCAATGTGGAGAAACGGCAACCGGAATGATTCGCCCACAGGGCTTGCAAAATGTCTTTATCAAACAAACACAATGATTTCTCTCATATCCACCCGCAATTAATTGGAATGCTGTTTTTTTATTACTTGGCCGGCCCGATCGGTGGATATAACCGCGAACCGTGCATATAACACACACACACACACACACACACACACACACACACACACACACACGTTCAAAACGTCCACGATTGTATTTTTCCTTCAAATTACCAGTCAAGAGAGTGAACAATGCACATGTTATTTCCCCATTTAAGATAGTCCATATACATGTCCGAGCACAATGAACCAACAACACCTCAAATACAAAGGATACTCAAGCCTGTGACAGCATGGAAGTTATGTTCAGTTAGACACGTGCATAATCAGTAGATAACAAACGTAACAATGCAATACTATTACATAAAAATATATTTTTATTTTTATCTCATCCTGTCTGCAAATCCAGTCTCTTGTTTACAAACGAATCAACAGTGAAATTAAAGGCATAGTTCACCCAAAAATTAAACCAAGTAACCAACCAAGCAGATCCAAGCAACCACTGACTATCATAATATTTTTTTCCCTACTATGGTAGTCAATGGTTGCTTGGATCTGCTTGGTTACAAACATTCTTCCAAATATCTTCCTTTGTGTTCAGCAGAACAAAGAAATGTATACAGGTTTAGAACTTGAGGGTGAGTAAATGATGATAGAATTTTCATTTTTGGGTGAAATACCCCTTTAAGCGAACAAATGCAATGTCTTTACCCGCGTGAGCTGGATCTTCATTTTAAAAAAAGTTCAACCATGAGTCGGTGGGCGGGGCTACAGAATTAGGCATTGGTCTTGAGGAGGCGTTTCACTACACTCTGACATCACAGGGAGGTACATTCCCAGATCAAGCGTTTGCTGAGCCAGCTGTCAATAAAAGCTTTTCTTTGACTAACAAAGAAGTTTTCAGCTCTGAAACATACAGGATATTTTTATATTACGGTGACCTTTTATAAATCAAAAGCTCAAGGGAAAGTTGATTTCTCAATTCATGACCCCTTTAAAACTCAAATGTTAGCATTGTATGAGGATGTGTCAGGCTGAATTAATCTATGAAATGTGTTCTACTTTTGCAACAGCAATAAGCCTACTGTTCTAGCTCTGTTCATTCCATCATCCACTTGCCGCCTTCTGACCAAATGTAACTGGAAATCAACAATTTCCAAACTTAGACGATTAAGGAGGAGTATACTGGGTAAAAATGAATCTCAAGTTAAATATATCCCAAATTGCATGAAATTACTTGCAGTAAACAATACATCCCTGTTCTATTTAAAGCTTTCAGGTGACTCTTAAGACCATTACCAAAAGCAGGAGGTATTGTATATTAAGTAAAAGTACTCTAATCCTGCTCGAGCCACTCAGAAATGGCAGCGGAATCAAGTGAAGATCTGAGCTGGATTGTGCTTTTTTAGGATGCAATCTTTCATCAAGATGTTCAGACAAGTGCCTGCTAGCTGCAACCCTAAAGCTACTGCGAGTTTCCCCTGATTCTGAAAATGACTAACAACACACTCTCAGTATCACATACTGAATCACTCTTTCTATCTATGAGGGTCTAGTCATTATGGGACACACTGCTGAGACCAAAGAGTACAATTTTAGACTCATCAAATAGCAGCTTTCACACATGATTAGATCAAGGGAAGTGGGATCAGATGAATCCAGCTGTCTGAACATAATTCAGAGTTGTCAGTATCCTACTAATACGCTAAACATCCTTCTAATCTTTGCATTAAAGAGGATCAATCGTTTAGATCAGATGCTAATCAACATGGTATAACATCAATACAAATGGCAACAAAACTACAATGGTGCTTTGTAATGCACTGTACAGGCACTACCCTCCTGAGGAGATCTCACATCCTCGAAAGATGAAATGAAGCGAAATTGCTTGTTGCCAATGGCATTCAGGCTTATGAATAAAATGACTGAACACATGCATGTGGTCCTAAATAAGGAATAACTCTAAAGAAGTAGATTATGCCACATGCCAGTATGAAAGCTATTCTCATATTAGCTATAGCTATTCTTCATTTGAAGGGATGATAATCCCCATCATATAATCAGTGATCAATATTATTGAATATACAATTCAATGGTCGAAACAGTTTCCTGTATTGAAACAGACAGTATAACACTGGTAAAAGACACTTACATTTCCTTGTGTTTCTCCTCTGCTAAAATCTGGTCATTAGCCTTAAGTCCATACCTGTGAGACACAAAGAAAATGCATCTTTATAACCGCAGAAAAGAAATGGGTTTAATTTTTATAGGTTAAAACATTTCTGATTTTATTACCATTCAGTGATATAAGTGGTAGGGGTGTGACGAGACACAAGATTGGGTTCAAAAGAACGAGACGAGACTTTTACATAGTATTTTTAAGAAATCCTCAATGATGAAATACAAACCCGATTCCAAAAAAGTTGGGGCACTGTACAAATTGTGAATAAAAACAGAATACAATGATGTGGAAGTTTCAAATTTCAATATTTTATTCAGAATACAACATAGATGACATATCAAATGTTTAAACTGAGAAAATGTATAATTTTAAGGGAAAAATAAGTTGATTTTAAATTTCATGGCATCAACACATCTCAAAAAAGTTGGGACAAGGCCATGTTTCCCACGGTGTGGCATCCCCTCTTCTTTTTATAACAGTCTGCAGACGTCTGGGGACTGAGGAGACAAGTTGTTCAAGTTTAGGAATAGGAATGTTGCCTTCAGAACTGCCTTAATTCTATGTGGCATTGATTCAACAAGATTCAAGATTCAAGAGTTTTATTTGTCACATACACAGTTATATACAGAATATACAACCGGCAGTGAAATGTAAACAGGTCCGCTCCATGGACAGTGCAAATTCACAGTTAAAAACACAAGGAGGAAATTATATAGAAATAGGATAGTACTTTTTTTTTTATCTATCTCTATATATATATATATATATATATATATATATATATATATATATATATATATATATATATATATATATATATATATATATATATATATATATATATATATATATATATATATATATATATATATATATATATATATCTCTATCTCTATCTCTATCTCTATCTCTATATCTCTATATCTATCTCTATCTCTATCTCTATATCTCTATATCTATCTCTATATCTATCTCTATATCTATATCTATATCTATATCTATCTCTATATCTATATCTATATCTATATCTATATCTATATCTATATATATATATATATATATCTATATATATATCTATATCTATATATATATATATATATATATATATATATATATATATATATATATATATATATATATATATATATATATATATATATATATATATATATCTATATATATATATATATATATATATATATATCTATATATATATATATAGATAGATAGATAGATAGATAGATAGATAGATAGATAGATAGATAGATAGATAGATAGATAGAAAAGTACTATCCTATTTCTATATAATTTCCTGTAGAATTATAAATAATCAAGTCAAGAGGAAAAAAAAAACTGTAAAAATAAGAATAAAGTGGAATAAAATAATTGAAGTAGACTGTGCAGTGAGTAAACTGTAGACTTATAAATATGTGGTTAACAAATGTATAAAGAGTATAATGTGCAAACAGGTTTATAACAGGTTGTTACACAGTAACAACAAGAACAGAAAGTGCAGTGCAATGACAGTATGTTTATCCTGAAGTGAAGTCACGTGGTGTTAAGTGACTGAGTTCAGGAGTCTGATGGCCTGGGGGAAGAAGCTCCTCCTGAGTCTCTCAGTTTTGGCCATCAGGCTTCGGAAGCGCTTACCAGATGGCAGCAGCGTGAAATGAGGGTTTGCAGGGTGATTAGAGTCCTTGATGATCTTAGTAGCTCTACCTTTGCAGCGTTTGGTGTAGACGTCCTGCAGAGACGGGAGAGCTGACCCTGAGATACGCTCGGATAAGCGCACAACTCTTTGCAGGGCTTTGCGGTCATGACTGGTGCTGTTCCCATACCACGCTGTGATGCACTTAATACACTTTCTATCCCCCCTAAATAGAAAGTTTTCAGGATAGCTGGTGACACCCTGAATTTCCTCAGCTGGCGCAGGTGGTACAGTCTTTGCCTGGCTTTTTTCACCTGTGTCTGAATGTGAGCAGTCCAGGTCAGGTCCTCGGAGATGTTTACACCCAGGTACTTGAAGCTGCTCACTCTCTCTACTGGTGACCCGCTGATCATGAGGGAGGAGTATGTCCGTTGCTGTCTCTTCCTGAAGTCCACAATCATTTCTTTGGTCTTGCCAACATTCAGAGAGAGACAGTTGTCCTGGCACCATGATGTTAGATGCTCCACCTCGTCCAAGTATGCCGTCTCATTGTTGTTGGAGATGAGGCCCAGGACAACAGTATCATCAGCAAATTTGATGATAGAGGTGGAGCTGTGTGTGGACAAACAGTCATGTGTGTAGAGAGAGTAGAGCAGGGGACTCAGGACACAGCCCTGTGGAGCTCCCACACTCAGGGTGATGGAGGTGGAGGTGAACTGGCCTATTCTCACCACCTGAGGCCTGCCAGTGAGGAAGTCCTCAATCCAGTGGCAGAGAGAAGGATTCAGGCCGAGATCCAGGAGTTTGGAGGTTAGCTTGATGGGAACTATGGTGTTAAAGGCTGAGCTATAGTCAATAAATAGCAGCCTTACGTAGTTCCCACTTTTGCTGTCGATGTGAGTGAGGGAGGAGTGGAGGACATGAGAGATGGCATCTTCAGTCGATCTATTGGGACGATAGGCAAACTGAAGAGGGTCCAAAGTGTCAGGAATGAAGGTGCAAATGGTGTTTTTAATGAGTCTCTCAAAGACCTTCATGACTATAGACGTGAGAGCCACTGGACGATAGTCATTTAGGCAGAGAGGTTTACTGTTCTTAGGGACAGGGATGATGGTGGATTTTTTGAAGGAGGTGGGGACCACAGATGTAGCGAGGGATTCATTAAAGATAGATGTAAACAACCCGGCGAGCTGATCAGCACAGGACCGTAGAACACGACCTGAAATACCATCCGACCCGGCAGCTTTCCTGACGTCCACACGCTTGAGTGCTCTCCGAACTTCATCCTCTGAGACAGAGATCACGTGGTTGTTGCTGCTCTGAGTAATTTCCTCTAACGCGCCACTTGGCGGAGTCGCGTTGACGCGGTTACAGTCAAAGCGAGCGTAGAAAGAGTTTAACTCATTCACAAGCGACAGATCAGCGCTCACCTCTGCAGAGGATTTAGATCCAAACGAGCAGATGGACCTCAGATCTTGCCACATGCGCCGCGAGTCGTTGAGTTGGAAATGAGACTCCACTCGGTCTTTATATCGGAGCTTTGCGGCTTTAACTGCACGCCGCAGAGCATAACAGGACGTTCTGTATTCAGTCATATTCCCTGAATGGAGACCGGCGTTGTAAGCGGCAGTGCGTGCGTTCACTGCCGCGCGGATTGAATTGTCCACCCACGGTTTCTGATTTGAGAAGGACGTTATTGTTATTGTTTGCGTGGCTTGCTCTGTAAGCGTGTTGATGAAGCAAAGCGCCACGTCTGTGAACTCGTTTACGTCGGCTAAACTCGCTCGGAACATGTCCCAGTCAACATCATCCAGAGCTGCCTGAAGCGCGGTCTCTGAGTGGGGTGACCAGCGCTTAACTTCCCGCCTCACCGGGGGTTCCTGAACGAGCTTTTGTTTGTATTCGGGAGTGAGGAAAATGGCGGCATGATCCGATTTGCCAAACGCTGGAAGTGACCGCGCTTTATAGGCGTTCTTGAACGGAGAGTATCAGTGATCCAGCGTGTTTGCTCCTCGTGTAGGACAGGAGACGTGCTGGTGAAAGTTTGGCAGGACTTTCTTTAGGTTTGCTTTGTTAAAATCGCCCGCGACAATGAATGCCGCGTCGGGATGTTTATTTATGATGCCACTGGCAACATCATGAAGGCCAGATAAAGCCAGCGCTGTGTCTGCCTGCGGTGGGATGTAAACAGCGGTCGCGACAACCGCAGAAAACTCCCTCGGCAGATAGAATGGACGGCAAATGATTGTTAAATGTTCCAGATGAGGCGAGCAGGACCGCGAGAGAATGGTGATGTTCCTGGGATCGCACCATTTCTTGTTGATCATGAAGCATACTCCACCGCCTTTGGATTTACCGGCCTCGGCTGTTCTGTCCATCCGAAAAACAGAGAAGTTCTCCGACGGCGTCACAGCTGTGTCCGGGACCGCGGGCGTGAGCCATGTTTCAGACAAACAATAGATGTTACAGTCTCTCATGTCCCGTTGAAAACTTATCCTGGCTCTAAGATCGTCCATCTTATCCAAGGATTGAACATTTGCTAGAAGAATGCTCGGGAGAGGAGGACTGAATGCCCTTTTCCTCAGTCTGTTACGGATACCAGCGCGTTTCCCACGGTGTTTCTTGATTCTTCGCCGTTGACTCGTCTGTCCATTGTTCAACTCGGCGTTCTGAAGAATCTCAGATGGCCACAGAGTATCAGAGAAACAGACAGAGAAACAGTCCAGTGTAGAGGTAACCAATGTCCAAAAGAGTTTTGCTGTCATAGTAGATCAATGCAGATGATAAGTTTGTAAAAACTGAGAGTAAAAGAAAGTAAAATGATAAATAAAAGCACAGTCTTCGCGGAGCGACCTGAACGGCGACCAAACATGGCGGCGCCATTTTCACTTGAGTGCTGAACAAGGTGCTGAAAGCATTCTTTAGAAAGGTTGGCCCATATTGATAGGATAGCATCTTGCAGTTGATGGAGATTTGTGGGATGCACATCCAGGGCACGAAGCTCCCGTTCCACCACATCCCAAAGATGCTCTATTGGGTTGAGATCTGGTGACTGTGGGGGCCATTTTAGTACAGTGAACTCATTGTCATGTTCAAGAAACCAATTTGAAATGATTTGAGCTTTGTGACATGGTGCATTATCCTGCTGGAAATAGCTATCAGAAAATGGGTACATGGTGGTCATAAAGGGATGGACATGGTCAGAAACAATGCTCAGGTAGGCCGTGGCATTTAAACGATGCCCAAATGGCATTAAGGGGCCTAAAGTGTGCCAAGAAAACATCCCCCACACCATTACACCACCACCACCAGCCTGCACAGTGGTAACAAGGCATGATGGATCCATGTTCTCATTCTGTTTAAGCCAAATTCTGACTCTAC
Source organism: Paracanthobrama guichenoti (assembly GCA_018749465.1). Lineage (NCBI taxonomy): Eukaryota > Metazoa > Chordata > Actinopteri > Cypriniformes > Gobionidae > Paracanthobrama > Paracanthobrama guichenoti. The sequence continues at coordinate 4,999,404 of CM031955.1, forward strand.
CATCTGAATGTCTCAACAGAAATCGAGACTCATCAGACCAGGCAACATTTTTCCAGTCTTCAACGGTCCAATTTTGGTGAGCTTGTGCAAATTGTAGCCTCTTTTTCCTATTTGTAGTGGAGATGAGTGGTACCCGGTGGGGTCTTCTGCTGTTGTAGCCCATCCGCCTCAAGGTTGTGCGTGTTGTGGCTTCACAAAAGCTTTGCTGCATACCTTGGTTGTAACGAGTGGTTATTTCAGTCAAAGTTGCTCTTCTATTAGGTTGAATCAGTCGGCCCATTCACCTCTGACCTCTAGCATCAACAAGGCATTTTCACCCACAGGACTGCCGCCTACTGGATGTTTTTCCCTTTTCACACCATTCTTTGTAAATCCTAGAAATGGTTGTGCGTGAAAATCCCAGTAACTGAGCAGATTGTGAAATACTCAGACCGGCCCGTCTGGCACCAACAACCATGCCACGCTCAAAATTGCTTAAATCACCTTTCTTTCCCATTCTGACATTCAGTTTGGAGTTCAGGAGATTGTCTTGACCAGGAACACACCCCTAAATGTATTGAAGCAACTGCCATGTGATTGGTTGATTAGGTAATTGCATTAATGAGAAATTGAACAGGTGTTCCTAATAATCCTTTAGGTGAGTGTATATTCTATTGTGAATAAAATATAAGTTTATGAGATTTGTAAATTATTGCATTCCTTTTTTATTTACAATTTCTACATTGTCCCAACTTTTGGAATCGGGTTTGTACAGGACTAGAAAAAAAAAAAAAAAAAAAAAAAAAAAAAAAAAAAAGAGTCTGCTGGGGTGCATTTTGAAATGTTTTAACTAATCAACTTGTAATGAATGTCATTTAAGTTCTACTTTCTGAATATGAATTATCATATGCAGTAAAAGGCAACAATACTCAAGCACTGTAAAAGGTTTTGCCACAAACTCAACTGACTGGCTTCTTTCCTGTATGATTGTCTCTTCAGACCTTAGAACTGCACATGATTTATGAGCTTCTACAATTTTTGACCTCCTAACTGAACTTCTTTCCACAAATTAATCATAGATATTAAGTGCAAACAATAAGTGCAATCATAATTAAAGTACTATCACAATATTCAAAGTGCAAATAGAGACCGAATTTTTGTTCAAGCATGATACTGAGCTAAGATATAGTTAATACAACTAAGTTTTCATATTGGTCTTGTTACACCCCTAATAAGTGGCATGGTCAAAATATTAGCCATCTTAGTAAAATTAGCTGTCACATGTGCTTATCTTTATCTCATGGGTGGACAGATCTGTTCTGTGTAGATTGTTCATTGACAATATCTGTTTGAAAGTAAATTTCAAGATGTTTCGCATCATGAATAGTGAAAACAAAACATGGCACAAATTCACTTAATATGAATTAAAGGTAATTTTACTAAGATGGCTGTAGGTGAATGTCTTAGGCCTAGCCCAAAATAAAGCTGCTTTCGTTGAGCCATAATCACCTCATCAACTTAAAACATCATTAAGTTGAGTCCATTTATTTGCCTACTTCATTTTAAACTGAACTCTGTGTCTGATTCTATCCAGGAATTAGATTTACAAAACATGGTCAATTATGAGTCATTCATAATAGAAGAAATAGAACTTGGTGTGCATTTAAAAATGTAAACCATCTGACGGCTCTCTGAAGTCTGTGTTTGTAGTACAAATGGTCATAACAGTTCATCTAACAAGGTGCAATTTTACATCTGAAGAGGATTATGGAACAAGTCACTGACTCATCGCAACTACTGGAGGCCTTATGGAGATCACATGATTAGGAAGGACATGTCTCAGAGTGCCTTCACTTTCCCAAGAGTATGAAGCAAAGGCAATATTGTTTGGAGACAAAGGCCAAATAATAGAATGATTTTTGATAACTTACACTACCATTTAAAAGTTGGGGTCGGTAAGACTTTTTCTTTAAGAAATTAATGCTTCCATTTAACAAGGACACATTAAATTGATCAAAAGTGATTTTTACAAGTAAATGCTTTTACAAAGTTACAAAAGATTTCTACTTCAAATAAATGCTGTTTGAAATAAAAAAATCTATTTAAATCAAAGAATCCTGTATTGTTTACACAAAAACAAATATTAAGCAGCAGAACTGTTTTCAACATATATGATAAGACATTTCATGAGCATCAAATCAGCATATTAGAATGATTTCTGAAGGATCATGTGACACTGAAGACTGGAGTAATGGCTGCTGAGAATTCAGCTTTGCCATCACATGAATAAATTACATTTTAAAATATAATAAAATAAACAGTTATCTTAAATTGTAACATTTCACAGTCTTACTGTTGCTACTGTGTTTTTGATTAAATAAATGCAGCATTGGTGAGCATGCAAGATTTCTTTCAAAAACATAAAATCTTACCGACCTCTAACTTTTGACGGGTGGTGTATGCATGTAAACTAGGGGGATCTTGGTTGTGATTTTCTCTCAAATGAAAAGAAAGGTTGACAAATTAACCAGAGTCAAACCTTACTTTGACAGCAAAAATATATTTAAGAGAACATAGCGGCATTGCTGAGATTTAAGTGTCCTGAAGGAGCCTTTTTTTTTCAGTTTCTCATAGACCAATCAAATTTCTCAAGACGCTAAAACTATTTTCCATTATCTTGAAAGTCTTTTTAGATTTAGTGTTTGGTCAAACATGTGCTGGGCCATATCTAATCATTAAATAGACAGCTTACTGAGCTCTCAATGCATCTTAGTAATCTATTCTTTGACTCTGCCCTGCAAACATCAGGTCATGCAACTAAACAAACTGCCCTACAGTTGGAATAAACCAAATGGAAATCATTACAGTCAAAGTCTGCCGTAGGACCAGCTGTTCTGTCTGAAACAGCATTTTTAAGATTATTACTAAACCTCTTTGCAACAGTGTTGCCAGTTAGGATACAATGTGCATTTTTTTGATATATATATATATATATATATATATATATATATATATATATATATATATATATATATATATATATATATATATATATATATATATATATATATATATATATATATTAATTTTATATTATTTGCATATTATTATTATTATATATACACATACACACAGATAAATGTGTTTCTAGGTAGATTTATATATATATATATATATATATATATATATATATATATATATATATATATATATATATATATATATATATATATATATATATATATATATATATATATATAAAAACCGATCAAACCAGTTTAACCTGTACATTTTAAATGGTGATGAAAGGTCAAATTTGGTTGCTCACTACTGAAAACATTTGTTTAGTAAAACCTAAGTGTGCCACCTCACAGTCATGGTAAAGCAAGGACACTAATGGCAAGACGGGCACAGTGTGTTTGAGGTTATGTAATAGAGGGGGTGAGTGGGCAGAGGGGTATTGTTTTATGACTAGTATTGGAATGGCAGCTCCGCAAGTAGGTCTACGTGTCAAACAGGAGATTTCCTCTCAGTTGCAGTGTCCGTGGCACTCTCCCCCTTAAAGAACAAGGACTTAGCCTAATAAACACAGTAGGTTTAATTTATTTGCAAAAAAAGAAAGAAAAATAATACTATTAACCCAAAAGGGCTGACCAAAGATTAACCACTGGGTGACATCTTTATTTATATAAAAAAAAAAAAAAACACAGAAAATACAATGACACAAAAGCAAACGTACAGCAGTGCCTAGCCATGTTATCAAACAGATTCAAATCTAAATCTAAAAGGACCATGGGACTTACTTTTCTAGAAAGTCTTTGTCCACCACTGCACAGATGTCAAGCAGGGGGTTTCCCATCCCAAAAAGGGCATTATGACTGCAAAAGAGAAGACATGCGTGTCCAGTTAAGACATTAAGAAAACAATCGAGTAATCCTGACAACAGACGCAAGCATAGTTACACTAAAAACACGGGGTTTTGTCATTCACTTGCATGCGTCTTCTAATGATAGCTGGCAGACTATTTTCAGCATTTTCACCAAAACATATTTTTTTAAATGTGCATAACTTGAGCATTTTTCTCTTGAGGGACAAAACTAAACCCAACAAAAATTCAGCATGGAAACATGGAAGATTATGTCAAGCATAAACTGCAGCACATTACATAATTAGAAAACGTACCAGTACTTTTTCCAAGGAGTCCATTGTTGAGCTTTAAGCAAGATGTAGCTTTCTGCAGTCGCAGAACTACTCAGTACTGATTTAGCCAGACAGACAGTCATGTCATAAATGATTTAAAATAGGTACTAAAACATTTAAGAAAGCATTAGACAGTCACTACATCTAACAAACCAAGCATTCATGCACGTGGCTGAGTGACTGACCGTTCATTCACCCTGGATGAGACATGTGGTGGGGACCCAAAGATTAAAACGTTGCCTCTAATCTACTGTTGACGTGATAAAATTACTCATTTTGTAATGAATGGTGATATATTATCTTGTGTCATTAATGTAAAGAAATAAAAGAGCACTTACAAATACTAGAAAGAAAGACACATGAATTTTCTATTAACATGAATGAACGGGCAACAAAATTATTCTAAATTATCTTCATTCACCCTCCTACATTCAAAGAAAGACAATTGTTTAGTACAAGTCATGGGAAACTTGTGAATAAGCACAGATGTGTCAGTGTGGGAGATTGTGAAGCTTTGTGTGCTCTAAAACAGATGTTTATAGGGTCCTGTTCAACGCGCAATAAAAGTGACTACATTTCTGTACAACTAAAAGTTAGAAACAGACATCTTAGCAACAAGGTAAATAAGCAAACTATGCAGAAATGAAACAATACAACACATTTTGTGAGCTTCCACTGGCCAAAACATCACTAAATTCTCTTAAAAACACATGCTTTGAGTTTTTAAAAAATAAAGTTGGTTTACAATAGATTATTAGAAGATTATAAAACGTAGGGAAAAAAAACTCAAATAGCTGAATACGTGTTTAGCCCTACCTGGCTGTAGGCATGAGGATGGCTTGAGGTGATGCTTACTGGAGTTATGACTGCCAGACAATTCTCTGCAATGTTAGTACTCAGACGCAAGAGCTGATTGGCTGAACGAAAGCAGCATCGACTGCTAATTGGCTGAGAAATAGGAGGAGCGTTCGTTTTCCCCTGTTTACGCTTTTTGGCTTAAACTGTTTAGGCGCCAAATGTAAAAAATAATCTTAAATGTAAATATTACACGCAAATGCTACATTTGCCACCCATTATGCAAATACAAACAATAATGGCCAATATCCAGCCGTGAGCTAACATGACAAAGCTTGCACACTAGTAAAGTTATACAATCATCTAATTTTACTAGCCATTAAATTAATAACTCACGGCACATTTGTTATGGCTGAAACTTAGTAATGACAGCACGGCCAAAGCCACCGCATATATCTGGAAAGTATGGTATTAATAGGTTTGGGAAATAAACACCAGCCGGAAAGTGACCTACACGATATTTGTAACGTACATGCAGAATAAACTAAACGGACACTTCTATTTTGTATGCATGCATGTACTGGTGTTATATATGCATGCATGTTCATTAATGCTGTGACCACGTACAGCAGGAAGACTTTTTGTGCAGCAGAGCCCGGCAGCATAACAAAAGACACGTGGAGCCGAGGGGACGAACTCCAGTGGTCGATTTAAAACACTCCAGGGCAACGGAAGCATTAATCACGCATAACAACACGGGCACATCATTCGGTCATGTGTAAGTACACTTATTTTGGAACGATTTAGATATTGTTCACTCCTAAAATGCCACATGATCATGATTTTGCGAATTAAGCTTAGCAGCAAATGCATTAGCTAACGTTACATTCATCGGCATTGCTCATAGCTAATGGGGAAAATGCTCGATACATTCCTTTCCAATTCAACAACAATGTGCTTTTGAGAAAGAAAGAAAAACACTGAGTTGACAGCACATGGACTTTAAGTGACACGCAGACTAACAAGATCTCTGACCCAAAAGTGCCCGCAAAGAAACCGCCCCATGCTTTTAAAAAATACACGCTTGACTCTGTCGTTCTACACTTCTCAACCGATGCTTGTGTTTACTGTACCTGAGCTTTTTTTCCTCGAGTTTAATCCTTTTGGCTTTAGGTTCATCGGACGCCATGCTGCAGTGTGATAGTGCTCTATCAAATATGCTCCAGGCACCTTGTTGAGCGAATGAAGCATCTGGGGGAGCGGATGGCGGATAGTTCTTTTGAATCGAATCATTTTAATGAATCGATTCACAAAAGCGCTCAGAACTGTTCGTTCATGAATCGCAATGAAACGGTCCAAGCAAAATGTTTACGGTCTATGGGTCCAAGCGGTTCTCATGGACGTAAAAAATCGTCGAACGAAATTCGTCTCTTTCGATCATATCTGTTTCGTAGTGAGTTGAGGGCCGACGAGTGCGCTGATAATAAAAGCATTCGATTCTCTTCAGCGAGCCGGTAAAAAAATGCGAGTGAACCAATGATTTGACTGACAGCCAGGGCGAAAGTTACTTTAATAGCCGAATAGCAGAAATATTAGAAAAACATACTGCAAATTTGAAACATTGTATGACATTTGCATGTCATTTAAATTTAAACGTTTCTAAACTGAATAAAGCGTGGCTGTGAAAACGGAACTGGGAAACATGAAATTACAATAAACCCCTATTTTAATAAACTGTAATTAAAAAATTAAAACTTGATGTGAAGAACCAATGAATCTGTTCATTTAACCGTTTTTTGTTTTTTTATATATATATATATTTGTTCAAAAGAACCGATTCGGAATGAATCTAGCCGTGGAGGGAAAATTTACCACAGACACATAGCTGTCCCTCTGTTTTGCCGGAGCAACAAAAACATTTCTGATCTATTATAAACTTTAATCAAGCACATGCTTTGCAGAAATATTTTTTAACATCTTTGAAATTTCGCCTTGTTTCACAAGAATCGACTGTGTATGTTTTAAATCAACTTTAATTTAAATTCGCGCCAGGCGTATATTTGGACGCATGAACGGGGAAGTAGGAGTGACACATCTGCCACATTTACAAGCGGGGGATATTGCCTGAAAACATCAATCAAGACAGCTGTCTATAGGTAAGTTTTATTTAGAAATAAGTTTAGATATGTGTAGTTATGCACAGCTGACTGCATGCATTTGTTGACCTGAACGTTCTAGCCTCAAATAATTGGTAGGTACAGGATATCCTGTAAGTTACCTCTTCTTTCAGGAAACATAACTTTTATGTTTTTGTTTTCAGTATTTTCAGAGTGATGAATGGTTTTGTTAGCTGTCAATCACACAGCCCGGCATTATCTTTAAAATTGTAGTAGTATGTTGCAAGTTTATTTGCAGCCTGCGAATATATATATATATATATATATATATATATATATATATATATATATATATATATATATATATATATATATGTATATGATGATAGGTTAAAAAAATTATAGGTTAAGTTTTAAAACTGGATATTTATTGGTATACTGTATGTCACAAACGTGTTTGTCTCATATTGTGTATCATGATAAAGTGGTTGCACAGAGCTAAGGACGTGAAATGTAGTTCAGTCTAGAGAAACAAGCGTTAGACCTTACTTCTGGTCAGTAGAATTTCTTGTTTGAAATGTTTATTTTTATGAATTAAGTGATGATAAAGGGAGAAACATTTATATAAATATAATATATAACAAAACAGCATTTTGACAAGTCTTCTATATGTACTTTAAATGAGCAATTATAGTTTCTCCTTCTCTAGTTTTATCTTAGCCATGTCTTTGTAATATGCTTTAAAGCCACTAACTTTGTTACTTCAAGTAATAGGTATTTTGTTTTATTTCTTCTATAGAGCATTTAATTTAGATATTACAGATTACATTGTTTAAAACAATATGTACGGAAATAAATTAGTGGGCGAGTTTACATAGCACGAGGTTCTCATGACACATTTTGATTATTCACTTAAGTTTTTATTGTTTTATGTGTATTATTGGACATGCATATAAACTATGGGTATGTAACATATATTCTCTGCACTGGAATAACGTACTAGCTCATACCGGTTAGCACCACGACTTCCATTCTCATCGTCCTGTTTTCATTCCATTGACTTTCCAGCCCTCACCATGATTCACAGCTTGTTCCTGATAAACAATGGTGGAGATTTATTCCTGGAGAAACACTGGAAGAGTGTCATAAGCCGCTCTGTCTGCGATTATTTTTTCGAAGCACGAGAGAAAGCGGTGGAACCTGACAATGTGCCTCCTGTCATCCGCACCCCTCATCACTATCTCATAAACATCTACCGTGAGAAGATCTTCTTTGTTTCTGTCATCCAAACAGAAGTGCCTCCGCTTTTTGTAATAGAATTTCTGCATCGAGTTGCAGAGACATTTCAGGTATCAAAAAACTACTGACAGTGCGGTGTTGAAAATGTATCCAAACATACACTACTATTAAAAAGTTTGGGGTCAGCAAGATTTCTTAATACTTTTAATTAAAACTTTTGTTAACACTTTAGTATGGGGAACACATTCACTATTAACTATGACTTTTGTCTCAATAAACTCCTAATTTACTGCTTATTAATAGTTAGTATGGTAGTTTTTGTAGTGTTTAAGTTTATGTATTGGGTAGGATGTAGAATAAGGTTGTGCAGAATAAGGCATTAATATGTGCTTTATAATTACTAATAAACAGCCAATATTCTAGTAATATGCATGCTAATAAGCAACTAGTTAATAGCACCTTAAAATATTATTCAGCAAGAGTGCAGTCAATTGATCAAAAGTGGCATTAAAAACAATTATAATGTAATAAAAGATTTTTATTTCAAAATAAATGCTGTTCTTTGAACTTTCTATTAATCAAATAATAAAAATAAGTGTTTACACAAAAATGTTAGGTAGCACAACTGTTTTCAACATTGATAATAATCAGAACTTTTTCTTGATCAAAAAATCAGCATATTAGAGTGATTTCTGAAGGATAATGTGACCGCGAGGACGGGCGTAATGATGCTGAACATTCATTTTTGCCGTCAGGAATAAATTATTAAAATATTTTCAAATGTAAAAAAAACATTTAAATGTAAATTCATTACAACCCCAAATTTAGCGTACATTTTATTGTCTTGCATAGAATGTGTTAAATAATATGGTATTTTATAATCACTTATGCAGGATTATTTTGGAGAATGTTCTGAGACCACTATCAAGGACAATGTGGTCATAGTCTATGAGCTCTTGGAGGAAATGTTGGATAACGGCTTCCCCCTCGCCACAGAAGCCAACATCTTGAAAGAACTTATCAGACCTCCCACGATCCTGCGGACGATGGTCAACTCCATCACAGGTAAGACCATAAGCTTGAGTATTTTGTTTATGGCCATTATGATATTGAGAATCTAACTGATTCGTAATGTTCAGGCAGTAGTAATGTTGGCGAAACCCTCCCTACTGGTCAGCTCTCAACTATCCCATGGAGAAGAGCAGGTGTTAAATATACCAATAACGAGGCTTATTTTGATGTGGTGGAAGAAATCGATGCCATCCTGGATAAGTCTGGTGAGTCTGTTTTGGTGCAGTTTCAGTTTGATTGTGCATGTGAATGCAAGAGTTGTATTTCCTTTCAGTGTTAATGCTGGTGTACGCTTGTTTCAGGAACTACCGTTTTTGCAGAAATTCAGGGAGTTATTGATGCTTGTGTCAAACTCTCTGGAATGCCAGACCTAACCCTCTCATTTATGGTGAGCGCATTTAATCATATTCATCTGTACTTTTCAACTATTCAGCTATATTTAATTTTCACTGCTTTCTTGAAATATCTTGTCCATATTTGTGCTCTTATTTAACACTTGCCTAACAAAAGGTCAGAGTACAAGTGTCACCACTGGGTGCCTTTAGTTAACCTGAGGATTGAGTATCTTGGTCAAGAACAAAATATTAAGCATTATACTCCATCTAAAACTATTTTAAACAGCATTTTGCCCATTTAAAAATTATTATGCATGCTCTTGTATTAAATGAAGGCACTGTATATATATATATATATATATATATATAAAAATATAAAAAATCAAAAATTAATGTCTTCAGCAAAATTATCTCCATCCACAGAACCCCAGACTCCTGGACGACGTGAGCTTTCATCCGTGTGTCCGTTATAAGAGATGGGAAAGTGAGAGAGTCATCTCCTTCATTCCCCCCGATGGAAACTTTCAGCTCATGTCATATCACATCAGTGCACAGAAGTGTGTGGAGTAAATGGTAAACCTACAACATTTATTAAAGATATTTAGATGTTGCCTATCAAAAGCTTTTTATCTGTTTATGCAGCCTTGTAGCAATCCCGGTATATGTGAAGCAGAACATCAGTTTCTTTGAGACTGGATCTTCAGGAAGACTGGACATCACTGTGGGTCCGAAGCAGACCATGGGAAAAACTGTGGAGTGTTTGGTAGTGACCATACACATGCCTAAAGTGATTCTCAGTGCCAACCTCAATGCGACTCAGGGAACCTACAATTATGACCCAGTCACAAAGGTCATAAACTATTTCTTTTCCAGTTTCATTGATTGTTATTCATTCTCGTCAGCAGTCATTCTAGTAATGTCATTACACATTTTGCTCAGATGTTGTTGACTAATAGTTCTCACTGTTGTCTTGTAGATTTTGGTGTGGGACATAGGGAAACTTAATCCCCAGAAGCTTCCCAACCTAAAAGGAAGTCTAAGTCTACAGTCTGGAGCTCCTAAACCAGAGGAGAACCCAAGTCTGAACATTGACCTGAAAATCCAGCAGTTAGCCATCTCAGGTAGACTAGGGCCCTTTTATCAGCTTTGGTCGTTATTCATTGCCAGCAGCACCTGGTGATTTAGCACTGTTGTAATTAACAATCACAATAAGCTGCCATAACCCTAACTTAATTTATTATATCTAAAGTCATTTTCATCTCCTTCCACATGTTTGTATGTGTACGCTGGCATAGTACATTTGGGGTCATTTGGATTAAAAAAAAAAATTATATAAAAGAATTAATAATTTTATTTAGCAAGGACGCATTGAATTGATAAAAATAACAGTAAAGACATTATTTATTTATATATATATATATATATATATATATATATATATATATATTTATATATATATATTTTTTTTTTTTTTTAATGTTCTATTCTTTAATTTAGCTTAGCTATAAATGACATTTTAAAATGTATTAAAATAGAATGGTGTCATTTTAAATTAATATTTCACAATATTACTGATTTTACTTTACTTTTAAGTTTTCCGATCTTTTGTACAAAGAGTTTACAAGTCAGTGCCACAAATGTACTTACTTAATGACCCAGAAATAAAATACTGTTTTAAATAAATGCAGTTATGCTTACTTCACTCTCTTCTGCTTCACAGGATTGAAAGTGAATCGTCTAGACATGTAATGGAGAGAAATATAAACCATTCAAGGGTGTGAAATATGTGACCAAAGCTGGGAAGTTCCAGGTCAGGACATGAGGCCATCTGCAGAACATCACAATGATATGCCAAAAGTTTATTAGAGGTGCCATTTTCTAAGTGAATCATACAGAATTGCAACCTTGTGCACAATCTCTTGCTTTTTTGGGGTTTTTTTTTTTAAACATCAAAGTTACATTTGTTATTGTAATATTTATCTTTCTTTGTTTCGTGGGAAATAACTGGCAATTTGCAAGAAGTGAACATCTTTCCACTGCAGAGAATTGGGAGAGTTTTTCTTTGTTAATCTTTATATCAGTAACATTCCATTAATGTATTAACTGTTTAAGGTTGGATTTAAGGGACAGTACATCTCTGCCAGGAATGCTTAGCTTTGTGCCATGTTACAGTAACACTGCATTCACATATTGTCATGTTAGCACAGAAAACATAGGTTTTAGGGAGTGGAATTTGAGAATGATTGATGCAAGATATCTTCTATTCACATAACTGCTACAATCTTTGATATTGGCACAAAACAATACCTGAGAATTTCTGCACATAAACACAGTCCTTATTTTTCATATACGTTTTTGCCATGTAATTTCTTTTAGTCCAGTGGCTTTTGAATGGGAAAAAATGGCCTTTCTTTAAAAGCACAGACGTGCTTATAGCAGGACATATTTACAATGATGCTCTACTTATCTACTACTACACAAGCACATCACTGCTCAGAGGTGAATGACACTTATACCTGCTGAATAGAGAATTTACTCTTACACTTAAAGTTTGTCACATGCAAGCACTATGGCGCCATTAAGAGCACACGTGATAAAATCTGTTCTGTTACACTGACCTGCAGTGGCACGGTAGATGTGCAGGTCTGCCACCTTAATGAAGCTTTGAGGATTTGCACAATCACAAAGAACACATAATTGCATTATTTTATAAAATGTCAAATGAACTGCTTAACTGCATTTTAAGATATGTATTTAAACCAAAAGCCTTGGATTTATAAAGTTTCCAAACAAAATGTGGTCTTTTTTGTGTGTCTAATTGTTTATTATAGATTCACTTGAATATGCTTGAAAGTATTAATAATGAATGTCTTGGAAGTTAATATCAAATGAGTCCTACAATCTGTGTGTAATAATTGAAGTGCAGTACCTTTAACAAACGAGACAGTAACTTGTCCTTTTATTGACAAGTTTTCAAATGAAACACCTAACAGAACTTTTTTATTCATCTGAGGCACATAAGATGTTTTTTTTCTAGGTGACACTGACAAAAAGTCAACATTAGTGTCATATATACATTCACAAAGCAGTATTTTCACTCTTTCTAAATGTCATTAGAACCCAAAACATGCTATTACACATACAAATACAGCCCTGTAAACTTTCACAACGAGGCACTATATTGGGGGCTGAAAGGTAATCTTTCAAATCTATGTTATAGGTAGAATTTGAAGTGAATGCAAGGCAGTGAAGCATCATGATAGAGTTTTACTGTAGCTGTACACATTCAGTGTGCGTCTTTAGCTAAAGGTGACGAGCTTGTGCTACTGAGCTTTCCATACTAGAATTGCACAATTTCCACACATTTGATTTTGTACAGTCACTAAAATGATAGATCACCCAAAAATAAAAAATGTAATTTATTCAGAAAAATTTGTTTTTTGTTTTTTGTCCATACACTAAAAAGTAAATGGGGTCCAAACCAACATGTCTGGACCCCATTAACTTTCATTGCTTGGACAAAATGTTTTAAAAAATATTTAACTTTTTTAGAACAAAATGAGAGGCAAGTAAATGATGAATGAATTTTCATTTTGGGGTGAACTATCCATTTAAGCATCTCCAAACACAGGTATCAACAAGCCACCTGGGTCTTGTTACCCATTCTATCCAAAAGGAAGATACATTAAGACAACTCCATCATCAATATACTACAATTGAAAACAATCACACAAAATTACAGCTGTAAACTAAAAGACTAAGCTAAGAGAGAACAGTTCAACTGTTGTGAGGATTGTGCTTTTCTTCTGAAAGGAGTATAAGAAATCTCAAAAAATTATTCACTCTCTCGCAAGCACAAACAGAAAGTGAAGTGTGAAAGGAAAAATAATTTCAGTGTTAACTATCCAGGCTTTCACGTCTATGTAGCTTTACATGATAGATGTGTTCATTTGATAGCTAGTGGAAATTAAGTGTAAAAAAACTAAAATCTTTGGCATCAACCGTGCCATGCAAAATACATCTCTGTAATGGCATGACCTATCAAAAAGGCATTATCCTGTTTAATAAATAGCTAAGCAAAAGTTCATTATAAATATGAGCTAAGAACAGTTAATTATAGTGAATTATAACTTAAAACAGCCAGCCATAAAACCTTTTTTTTTAAATCAAAATAAAGCTTTACAACACTATTTGTTGTATTTTTGTGACTAAGACATGATCTGTGATAATGACCTGATGAAATAGAAGTATAAATATATACATTTTCAATAAGAAAAGTGAATTGTCAAAAACTAATTTAAAGTAAATTTCATCATGAACTCCAACATTGTTCAAGAGAGGCATTTAAGTCATAATACCATATTTCTCCAATATAAAATAGAAAACTTCTTCATGCAAAAAATATATATATACCTGGAATTTGGAAACCCAACATACCAAAAAATATATATTTAAAAAATATGCTTCCTGTGTACTCCTACACTATACCTCCGTAGTGTGAGATAAAGGTAACTACAGCAAACTTTCAAGACAAAAATAGCCTCCGTAAAGACAAAATAAGTGTACTAAAGTACCCAGCAAGTAAATAAAAAGAAGTAATACCAGTCGCCCTGAAACTAGAACCGAACGCTGATGTCCAAAAGTTTAAGGATCAGATCCTTTCCTCCTGCCACCCCTTATCAGATCTCAGACGTTTGAAAAGGCATGGATTCGAATTGCTAAATCAAAACAACTAGTCTTCAGTTTACTGGTACCAGGGGGTCTTTCTGACCCAGCGAAGAGTGAACCCTGCGTCTGTGCGGATCTTGATGGAGGCGGCTTCTGCTTCTCTGACCGTCTCCTTCACAGACTGCATGAGGTTCTGCGCATTGTGCACGAGCATCTCAGTGGCCTTAAAAAACAAACGCAATCAATTTAGTTCTAATGAAATTCAATAAATTCTTCATTTAAGATGGCTGTAAATGTGCCTCGCCCTCACCTGCTCAGATTCTTCCTCACTGATGTTTGTACGTCCCAGCATAGTGGCCTTTACTGTGGACAGGATCTTCAGCTGAGTACTGATAGTTGGGATACGCTCACAAACCTGCAATAAAAATTCCGGAGCTGAGTGACAGAATAAGCTCATTTGGAAATACTAATCTATCCGTGCTGGAAGAGAGCTGTATGCATGATATTTGCGCCACTGACCTGCAACAGGTTTGTGCGAATCCGTTTGTCTGTGCATTGCTTGGCTACCTCTTTAGCCAGCCGTGTGACCTCGTCGGAGGCCTTGGCGATGTCCTTGGCGCACTGGATAAGGGCGCGTTTATTTCCGCTGCCTCCACGCACCAGACGAGACATCTCTGCCATGAGCAGGGCCATGCGCTTAGCAGCTCCAATGATGTCATTACCCTAAGAGCACAAGGACTTTAAATGAGGGTTTGATTACAGACATACTTTGGCCAACACAGGTAAAATGTCAAAAGTATAATTTCGCCCTGTTGTTAATCTGTGGTTGTTGATAATATAGCTATAACTATCTAATCTATAATCTTTTAAAATGTCAGTTAGACAAACACTGTGTTTAGAATCACTTCATGTTCATCCAGCGCACATCAATCATGCCTTTTTAAAATTAGTAGGCCTAAAGGTTCATCACATTTCTTGAGACGAAGACAAATTTTTCCTATATTTGGGAAATATCACGCTATGTAAAAATAAGCAACAATAAGTAAAATCAACAACAGATAATCACGGAGCCACTAATAAACCTGAATTTTTGCGCACAAGAGAAACATCTTGCACACAAAAAATGTTTGTGCCCTCATGCATTATGGTTTGCAGTTTTCATATATCTACTATTCCTGTGCGCACGCCAAGTACTCATTGAGGCATTTAAGTCCTATTTGCAGGATACAAAACTTGAAAATCACGTACGCACTAAACTTTTCCAACGTGACCCTTTTTGTACATCTACTTTTCCCACGTGGGAATTAAATGGCTTTGACATGGTTCATTTAAATGGTTAAACAATTAAACAAGTTGACATTTCAGCTTGAATGGTACTTAAAGCTGCTGTCCGTAACTTTTTTTGTGTTCAAGATTTACAGAAATTATATAATGAGAATGTACAACATGAATCCATTTTCCAAACTGTGTTTTTGTCTTACCCTGAATCATTATGGTACACTTTTAATAAGTGTTTATATTGGGACTATTTCAGACCGGTCTGGTAGGAACTGCTGCGGAGGAGCACAGTCCCTGCGTGACTGGCCACAGACATAAACAGAGAGAAGTAGCTCCGGCTGCAATGTTCTTCTGCAAGACACATGCAGTTCTGTTTATTAACCGTTAGAGCGCAAAAAGTTACGAACTGCAGCTTTAACCCAAAAATAAATAAATAAATAAATAAATGGACTGGACTGGATATTATTTTTAAATTATGCTATAGAGATTGTCCTTATAAAATTTCTAATAGAATTTTTTTTTTTTTTTGAAAATGTATTTATTTATTATTACTGGATAAAGATTTGTAAATATTTTTAGAGACCGTTCTCAAAAAAAAAAAAAAAAAAAAAAAAAAAAAAGCTATTTATAGATGCTAAAATGTATTATAGAGCATAATTAGAATATTTTATATTTTTCTTTCAAAAGTTGGGGTCAGTAAGGTTAAGAAATTGGTACTTTTATTACTGCAAGAATGCATTAAAAGTGACAGTATATGTTATGAAAGATTTCTATTTCAAATAAATGCTGTTTGAACTTTGCCCTTTTCGTATATCTACTTTTCCCATGCCGGTGCAAAAGTTTCACATTGTGGAAGTTTTTTTCCCTTCACAGATTTTTTTTATTGATTTTTACAATTTAAATCTCTTTTAACAATCCCCCAACCCTCACCAGCAATAGCTGGACTTTTTTTTTTTTTTTTTTTTTTTTTTTTACACACACACACACACACACACACACACACACACACACACACTTCGGGAAATATGCGGTAATTTCTGTGTGTGCACATCTCAGGACATCTCAAACATAACTTTAGGGACTCCGTAGAATTGAATGTTTTTTTTCTCCAACTTGTCAACAATATGGTGCCCGTCTAATGAATAATCCCCATTATAATAAATATAAAAAATACCTATATTTGACCAGTATACCTTGAGTAGAATTCTGCATTTTCCTTTAGTGAGGCAATTATGTTTGTACACAGGCATGCAGAGTTTCAGTGTGTTAAAATATATCATCCTACAATGGCTTTGACATGGTTCATTTAAATGGTTAGAAAAAGAGTGCACAACAAACAAACAGGCATGTGACATGACTTCAACGTGTAATTCTGAAGTCATTGGGAAACTGTCATCCATGGCTTCACAGGTTGGCAAAAGCAGAGTGTTTGGCAGCAGCGGTTGAGTGAATGGTTCCTTGTTCAAACCGAGGCACAGAGGTATGATACTATCAGAAATGAGCAGGGCTTGTGAAAAAGTGACTTGTGAAGCCAGTATCAGTTTGTCCAAGAAATGCACAACAAACTTGCCATTCCTTTTGCGGTCATTGGCAACCCCAGCAGCAAAAAAACCACACCGGACCCAAGTGTGAAGCAATAACAGCAGCAGCAGCAGCAGCTATCTGGTTTCAGCATTCCCACAGTAATATCTGGATGCAGAAGGGATGCTGCGGCCCACCGGGGCCAGAAAACGGAGTACCTTACTGGACCACTTGCGAGCCTCCTGGTGCAAAGACTGCGCAGCGGCCAGAATGGGCTGGTTAACTGGCTGATTGGAAGACATTAAGAGCAGCTCTGGCTCATAATCATCCTCGTTGTCTGTGAATTCATCCTCATCGTCTATATCTACCTCCGCCTCAGCGGCCTCAAAACCCTCGTCTGTCACCTCAGGCTGGGGAGGCTGGGGAGGCTGGGGAGGCTGGGGAGGCTGGGAGGCTGGGGTGGAGGGGGAAGGGGAGCCAGCATGGAGAAAGAAGGACAGAGTTAGTACGAGAGGCACTGGACGAAGATTCCCAGGTCATGATTGTGGGAACGGCTGGGTTTAGGATGGCTGGGAGAGGCAGCATTCTGGGTCCTGCTGGGTAATGCCTGCCACAGGTTTTATAAATGTCAACTGAAAATCATGTAACTGATCTATTCTCATGTAAAGTTGATGATGAAAACTGGGTGGTTAATATGGACAGAGCAAACAAGTAAAGCCCCAATAGGACATGATGGGTTTTCTATAAAAAAAAAGCAACTTTGACAGCTTGTGGAGATTAAATGAGTTTACATTTCAGCTTGAATGGTACTTTACCTAAAAAAAAAAAAAAAAAAAAATTTTTTAAAAACTATTAATAAATAGATAATTTTTAAATTATGCTATAGAGATTGTCCTTAAAAATTATATTTATTTGTCCTTAAAAATTATATTTATTTATTATTACTGAATAAAAAATGTGTAATTATTTTTAGAGACTGTTCTCACACAAAATATACTATAGAGCATAACTAGAATATTTTTCCTTTCAAAAGTTGCTTTTATTCAGCAAAAATGCATTAAATTGATCAAAAGTGACATTTATATTTTATATATAATATATTGAATTACAATTCTACAATAAATAGTTATTTTAAGTTGTACTAATATTGCAATTTTTTTCTGTTTTTACTGTATTTTTAATTAATAAATGCAGTCTTGGTGCATATAAAAGACTTTTAAAAGTATTTAAAAAAATAAATAAATAAATTCATACCTAGCCTAAACTTTCGAACGGTAGAGTATGTATCTATCTGCAATATATCAGCATCTCATTAATCCATTTATTCCTAATTTTTACACTGAATTATTTTGTGAATATTATCATAGCTGAACAAGCAATAAACATGGGGCTGCGTGCAGATACAGACAGGGGAAAAAACACGCAAAGAAAAAAAAAACAAATTCACAAGGACCAAGACAGAGCCAATAAAGGACTCTTGAACTATGATAGAAGTAGAACAAATAGCACAGAAACATCCACAAAAGGACAACGACACAACCAATTAAGTCAAACACAGTGGGCTCTCACTACGGTCACCTGATTGGGTTTTTATTAAGTTATGATTGGGTTTTATAAGTATTTTTGCTTACATCACCTTCTATCACCTACAAGAGCCTTTGCAATAAGCTCGTATCAGCTCCATGCTAGTTCCCATTGATATTGCATCCACTGAGGAAGACATTTCCCATTAGTTAAAGTTAACTCGGGTAGTCCTGTCTGTCTCGTTTCATATCAGATGCTCTTTTGGGGTACAGCTGCGAAGAAAAATCATGTATTGCTCCATCACTATGGTAAAAAACAAAAAAACAAAGACTAAATCTACTTGTTAAAAACGTTAGAGATCAAGCATGCAAACACTTTCTCTCATAGATGACAGTTTCCGTTCATTTGTTCCCCCTGAAACTGGAATCATCACAGAGATTTCCACATTTCAGGTTATAGACAACAAAACATTCAGATTTGAAAAGAAGCAACATTTCACAATCGTAAAGAGCAGTACACAAAAGCACAAACACATCTTTTTGTTTTCCCTTTTCATTTAGGAGTCTTGACAGGCTTTGTGAGTTTCACCCTTTAATTTATAATTATTTATTATTGTATTTAAATGTACATTATCATTTAAAAGTATGGGGTCTGTGCTTTTTTGTTGTTGTTTTTTTTAAAGAAGTCTCTTATGCGCACTAAGACTACATTTATTTTTATCAAAAAATATAGTAAAAACTGTATCGTTTTCGATGTTAATATATTTTAAAATGTCATTTATCCCTGTGGTGGCAAAACTGAATTTGATGAATAGAATGTTCAAAAGAACAGCATTAATTTGAAATAGAAATATTTTAAGCGCCCATGCTTAAAAGTCAATTTTCGTCCATTTTGAAATTCTTTAAAAAAAAAAAAATCTTACTGACCCCAAACTTTTGAACGGCAGTGTATATGTAACGAAATACGAGAAATGATTGTGTGCCTAAAATATAGTAGATCCACTCACTTTGCTGGACCATTTACGGGCCTCGTCGTGTAGTTGCCTGGCCGCCACCATCATCGGCTCGCTCACCATCTCGCCGGCTTTCTGTTCAGGGAACTCCTCATCTTTCTCCTCTGGGGGTGGAGGTCTCGGGGGAGGAACCTCTCCCTCAGGGAGGGGCGGTTTGGGAGGAGCCTGATCATCATTGACCTGACAGAGTCATATGGGTTTTATAATGACACAGGGGTGAGTAAATGATGACAGATCTGTTTCTTTAAGACCTAAATTGAGCGTACACTTACATGCAGCTGATCCAGGTCTGGAGGTGGAGGTGGAAATTCAGGCTCCTGAGGCTGGAAGGCTTCCCTGACTTTCCCAACAGCAGCCAAGATCCTGTAGCCAGAGTCCAGGAAGCTCTTTTGCAAACCTGCTCATGAGGAGAATTTTTGTTGTTGTTGTCAGTAACAGCAGTAACAGGTTTTCTACAAATGTATCCAGAACATGTACAAAAAAAGACCTGGATCCTGGATGTTTCCTGCCACAGCTTTAGCAGCCATAACCATGGGTGAGATGGTTCTACCAAGATCATCTGAAGCAGCTTTGACCAGTTCTCTGAATTTAGGGTCCTCTGAGTTTTCCACTTCCCGCTTGGCCACCAGAAGTACCCTATTAGCCCGCCGGGCAATGCTGGTTGCTCCAGCAACCAACATCTGGGGCTGAACGTTAGCCATTGCCACCCGGCATTTATCAATGTCTTTCTTAATGGCCTCCTCTGAAGCATCCAAGAGGGATTTAGTGTCAATGGCTTCATCCACAAGACCTGAAATAAAGATTTTAAAAAGATTTGATGTGGTACTTTTGTTTTTTGATGCTTTCTGCTGATGAAAAGAATGAGCTTTTACTGGTCATTTTTTCAATGTTGTCAATCCATTGGTTCTTCATGGTCTCAAAGTGCTCGTATGCAGCCTGGTTGCCAGGGTTCTTCAGCAAAATGCGTGCAGCAGAAGTGACCTGCTCACGAGAACAGCAAAACACAGATACACACATCAAACAAACAAATTAGATCACAACCGTCTTCATAGTGTCCATTCTGTGAGCCTTTATTGATAAAATTATTAATAATACATCATTGGAAATCTATCAAAAAATTTGAGAGAAAAGAAAATACTTAGGCTGTTAATTTTAGCCTCATTTTTAACAGTAATTTCTTTCTCTTTTTTTTAGGTTTTATACATCTTACATTACTTTGAGTGGAAACATGTTTTTGTTTTTGAAAGAAGTAATTTATTTGATTAAAATACAGTAAGAACATTAATATTGTAAAATAGTATTGCAATATAAAATAACTGTTTTCTAATCTTTTATTCCATTACTCCAGTCTTCAGTGTCACATGATCCTTCAGAAATCATTCTAATATGATGATTTGCTGCTCAAGAAACATTTCTCATTATTATCAGTGTTGAGAACTGATTAATATTTTTGTGGAAACCATGATTGTTTTTGTCAGGATTCCTTAATTAATAAAAAAAGTTCAAAAGAACAGCATTTATTAGAAATAGAAATATTTTATAATGTTACAAAATATATTTCCTGTCACTTCTGATCAAGTTATTGCCTCCTTGCTGAATAAAATCATTGATTTAATTCATGAATTTCTTTAAAATATTTATCTGATAATGTTTAAATATTTAGTTTTGACTTCAATACAGTATTTTTTTATGTTTATAATTGAACTGTCAATACTGTTCTCACACAGTCTTATTTTAAGAATGAGGTCTCCCTCAAGAGACTCATCATATTTAGTGGTCTTTGGAATCATGAAGTTTGAATAGCCCTGGAGACTTGATCTTGTGGCTGATGTCCAAGCACACCATTATGTGCCCTTAAAGTAGCTCTGGCATAAGCACAGATTTGGACGTCACACACACGCATGCATACATGCATATCTAAGCTGCATACCTGAGGTGTTAAATCTCTGGCTGATTTCACGGCCGCCTGGATGCCTTCAACTGTGCTCTTGTTGGCTGTTCCCACAGCAGCGGCCTTCTCTGCTGTAGCACCCAGTCTGCTGGCATGATTCTCAAAGTTAGATGCCCTTTCGTCAAAGACCTAGAGGACAAATAATATACAAAGACTAGGAGTACGTTTGAGCGCATTTCAGACCTAGTTGTACTTACAAAATTACTCTTCAATATTAAAAATAACCCTAAGAATGAATTTGCTTCTGAAAATTGCAAAAGTCTTTTCACGATTAGGTATAGGGTTTGCGATTAGCGTGTGCATTAGCATATTTGGTATGACACTGAAAAGCATGAAAACAGCCTGTATATACTCAGCTGACCTCATCTCTGTTGGGGGCCTCAAGAGGTGCCGTTGCTGCTACAGCCAGGAGTTTAATTGGTGTGGTTGTATCACTGAAAACATCAGACACCTCCTGGGTCATCGCCTCCTGCATCTTAGCCTTCAGATCCTTTAAGGAAAAATATGATACAGGTTATTTAAGTGTACAGTTAAAAACTAAACAAACAAAAAAATTACTGTACACTACCAGTCAAAACTTAAAAAGTTTTGTATGCTCACCAAGACTGCTTGTATTTGATCAAAAGTACAGCGCAAAATATAATATTATGAATATTACAATTCAAAAGAACTGCTTTCAATCTTAATATATTTTAAAATGTAATTTCTTCATGTGATTGCAGTTACATTTTCAGCAGCCATTACTCCAGTCTTCAGTGTCACATGATCCTCAGAAATGATTCTAATATGCTGATTTGGTGCTCAAGAAAAAATCTTGAAAACAGTTGTGCCGCTTAATATTTTTGTTAAAACCGTGATACTTTTTGGGGAAAGTACTTTTTTCTTTTCTTTTTTTTTTTAAATAAAAGGAATGAATACATTTATTCAGCAAGGACACATTCAAAAGTAACAGCAAAGACATTTATAATATTACAAAAGCTTTCAATTTCAAATAAGTGCTGTTCTTTCTACTTTTCTACTGAAGCGTTCTATTCATCAAAAAACCAAAGAAAATGCATCACTGCAAAAACTTGTTTTTAACATTGATAGTAATAATAAGGACCATTATTAATACTTGAGCACCAAATCAGCATATTAGAATGATTTCTGAAGGATCATGTGACTTTGAAGACTGGAGTAATGATGCTGAAAATCAGCTTTGCCATAACAGGAATAAATCAAATAGAAAACAGAATAGAATATAACAGAAAAACTTTTAAATTATAATAATATTTCACAATTTTACGTTTTTTAAAATCATAAATCTTAATTATTCCTAACTTTTGACCGGTAGTGTAATTTGCTTGAAAAAGTGTAGGAATGAATTCCAATGCAATGTAAATATTTTCCAGCAGAGGGTGGTATTTGCTTATATATTATCATGAGCACTTTGTGTACTGCACTACTCTAGGGCCAGCAGATTTGACCTCTGCACTTCCCATTTGAGATCTAAACATCTGATTATGCTTCACCCACACCTGCTGTGAGAAAGTTACTGGGATCTTTTAATAGAAAAGGGGGACACGATGCCTTACTTTAATTGCCTCCAGCAGATGAGCGGCCACAGTGCGCGCCTGAGGACTCTCTCCCTCTCCCCGCGCGGCCAGATCTGCCAACTGCATCATCAGCTGCTCCACTCGTTCACACTTTGCTAGCAGCTCCTGTCTGTATGGCCCTGGTAGAGAGTTCGCCAGTCGACGACCCTCAGCTATCAGCCCCCGTATGGCAGCCTGGCCTACAGACAGAGCTACCATTCAGGCTGGTGCACCTAGACAATGTTTTTGGGTTCTGTATACATAAAACAAGCTATCCAGTGCACTGGGAACCCAACATTTTTTGTTGTTGTAATTTAATAGTGAAATGTGTCATTTCTAGCAGAAATTATCAAACAATCCCGACTCCAGTATTCCATTGTTTAGACAAACAGACAATCTCTAAGGAAAATGAACTGATTACAGTTGATAAAATGGTTCTATTATGATTGTTGCTTTTGCTTGAATTTAAAGTGTGTCATGTTTCAATGTTTATGTCTCAAGACAGACTGAAGGTCATTTATTTCCAATGGAGAGTTCCGTGGGAGGCCATATGCACGTATATTTTCAGGTCCGATTTGAGCTTGAAATGCGTTTAAATATCCACCCAAACAGATGTGATGTATTCTGTGAGTGTGAGGTGAGAATTACCAATTTAATTGCACTAAAACTATTTGTATTACATTTTTATATAAAAGCAAAGTCATTTTTATTTAGTCGCAATATTTAGTTACATTGATTAGTCCTAAAAACCTACTATGATTTCCTAGCAAAGTTATTGGCAGTTATTTGTTTTGTGTGGATATATTCATACATTTATTATTAATTCATTTTACCATAGTGAATAAGCAGAGGGTAACTGGTGCTTCATGACCAATTTGAATTGCTGTGCTACTGACATTATGGGGCAAAATTCAACAGTCGTACGCTTTGACTGATTGGCTAATAAATTAGCGCTACTTATATTAGCAGTGTTGGGGAAAGTTACTTTAAAAAAACTTTTTGGGAAAGTAATGCATTACTTTTGTGTTACCTTTTCTCACATGGGCTGGGCTTGCTTGTTTTTTAATAGAAAACAAAAATTATATTTTGGTAAATATAAAGGCCCTTTCACAATAACATAATAAAGAAACATTAAAGTATATTTGTGTTATTTAACATTTAATTATTGCATAATATTAATTGTACTATTTTGATTCATTTTGAGGATACTGAATCTGTTTTTGTTCAGGTGAGATGAGTAAATGCATGCTCACATTTAGTCAAGAACTACAATAACCATCATGTGTACACAGCGCACACAACGCCTCTGCATTTACGCCCAATTTCTCTTAACATGGAGATAGGAGGTATCATTCAATAAATGGGAAAACTTTGCGTTACTTATATGAAAAATTAACTGAGATATTTTGTTGGAAATTTTAAAGTTATGTTTAAGTGATTATTACCCACAATTCCTTTGAACATTTGGAGTTTGTGAGGACTCACTTTCAACTTTTTTAGTTGAAGAAAATTTTAAAGAGTCGCAAAGCTAAGCTGCCATAGCAGTTTTCAAAGTTTATTAAGGTTATTTAACAATTTATTCTTATGTAATGAAGTTAGCAAGATGACAAGGGGTATGTGGTATCAAGATGCAATTTTATGACGTGGTAATATGTCCCAATACTGGTCTTGCTATACACTCGAAATTATGGATTTTCCCCATCACAAGGTCCAATACATACAAGTACAAGTACATACTTCTAGTGCATAGACTAATTATGTGACACAGTTCTAGTACTAAACTCTGCAGGAAAAGTAGATCTCCAGAAGCAGCACTGAACATCTCTGGTCTAGAGTTACGTTACTCCAAGACTAAGTTAACCTGAAAGTAACATGACCTGCTGTGAATAGGACATGAAGCAGCTATTTATGGTTTGAAATATTTTAAGTATGAACATAAATACAACAGGGGCAGAGAAAAATAGCCATCTGTCACATCATATAAAGGTCCAGAGTCAAGTGCCCAGTTCCATATACATATGAATAAATCATTCAATATGCCGGGGTGGGGGGTGGGGGAGTAATTGCCTCAGATGACCAGATGAGTCTTTTACTGTAATGGATGCCCATTACGCTAATAACAAACACAGATATCATAACAGCTACATGGCCACAAAATGGTTTTCATTCAATTCTGAATGTAAATGGGTTGCAAAGATTCTTTTTTTGTCTGATTTAAAGGTAATGATTTACTTCATCATGCCACCCACCTACTCCATGATCATCTACTCCAGGGTTGTTGATCCAGCGCAAAGCCTGCTCCATTTTTCCCTCTAGGGTAACAGCAGCCTTGGCAGGTCTCATGTTGGCCACGGCACGGTTAGTCTTTGTCTGCAAGTTTTGCAAAGCTGTGCCAATCTGTTTGGCCAGCGCTCTAGCCTCAGGAGTATCCCCTTTACCCCTGTGACACAAAAATGGGCCAGAACATGATATTTAACAAACAAAACATCATCAAATGTTTTCATTAAACACATTATCAGACAGACAGACCGATTCCAGATCTGAGTCACACTAGGCACATTATTTGGGTTATATATTCCAACCGTGAATACGATAATGGTTTATCAAGTTCACATTTTTCATCATGTGCTGATCAAAGACACACCATTTTCTAAACATGACATACTGGCTTGATTGATATGAATCTGAAAGCCGTCTGTCCTTTGAAAGTGGAAAGAACACTTTGAATGTTCCTGTAAATTAAAGGTCTCTAACCATACACAATGTAGGCCTCTAATTACATTTTACGAAGTTCAACCAGTCTCGCAGTGAGTCCTGCGATCTCACTGATGGAGCGCAGAATGTCGTCTCTCTCTTTAGGGTCTTCACACAAGTCAGCAATGCGCTTGGCCTCTACCAGAAGAGCACGGATGTTCTCTTCCCCCTCCGGACCACCGTTAGGATCAGCCAGCCAGCTCTGTGCAGAAATTAACATTTGATTAAAATAAAAACTTTTTTTAATTCTTTTAACAGGAAATGGTGTTTTTATTTTATTTTATTTGAACAGTAAATGGTGTGTTTTTATTTTGTTTTGCATCACTACAACTAAACCTACTAGTTAGTTAGCAGTATCTTCAGAAATAAGGGCTCTGACTCCTTATTATCAGAATGAACATACTAGATTGGTACTTGTCAACATTTCCTGTTTTCGATGTGAAGGAATATTTACAATCATATTGTTATTCAGCATAAGGAATCTGACAATAAGTCTGTTATATAATCATACTTTGCCATTGTCTGAACTAATCTGTGGCTTTCTGTCGCAGCACCAACAGCACAAAGTACAATGATTCCACCCTTTAAATATTTATGAGACAAAGCACATCTCCACTAAATAACATCAGTTGAGACAGATTTATGCAACATCTATTTAGACAAGAACACTTTTCTATTATAGTAATTATGAGTACCCATTTTAAGTACCCACGGGTCCTCTGGGATGCATATAGTCTCTTTAAATCTGGAACTATAACAAAATAAAAAAGATATTACAAATAGAAAAAAATAAAATAAATGGACTTATGAACTTTGAGGGTGGAGAAAACACTTGCCATTTTGTTGTTGACATCAATGGCCATTTATTGACTCAAACTCAAATTCATCTGTGACTAGATTAAAACTATCCACGTTATAATTTTTCTATTCACATTATGTTATGTTGGTCACACTTTAGATTAGGGACCAATTCTTGATATCAACTAACTATTAACTATGATTTGCCTCAAAAGACCCAATTACTGTTTATTAAATAGATAGTAAGGTAGTTGTTAAGTTTAGGTATTGGGTAGGATTAAGGGATGTGGAATATGGTCATGCAGAATAAGGCATTAATATGTACATTATAAGTACTAATAAACAGCCAATATTCTAGTAATATGCATGGCATGCTAATAAGCAACTAGTTAATAGTTTGAATTGTTATGGATCTATATTAACTTTAATAAACGTAATATTAAATTAAAAATATATATGACGTCATATACATGACTTTTTGTTAAAGATATATTTTTTATGCTGGTATGATTAGGCATAATGTTGGTATGCTGTTGGCTTGTCACTTGATGTTCAAAATTTGAGCCGTGAAGCAAAATCAATTGAGCACCAAACAATAGACACACTAAACACACCAATCCACAAAAGAAACATCTTCATGCTTCTGTTTAACAAACTCAAGACTAACCTGGGCTGTGTCGATTCTCTTGGCGATGGCCTGTTTGGCATTGGTCAGGGCCTCCAGCTTCCGGGCAGCATTCTCCACTTTCCCCACCAGAATATCCAAACCCTGGCCCACCTGCTGAGCTTTCTGCATACCCACAGGGGTGGCACCCTGACCTCTGAACAAGCAACATATAATATAATGGCAACAATTAACAGTAAAGTCTCATTTGTTAACTATTATTAGTTAATGCATTTAATTAACATGAACAATGGGCAATATATTCTAACAAGATTTATTAACAATTGTTAATGTTACTTAATAAAAATGGTCATATTCATGTTCATGCACTTCACAGTGCATTATGTAATATTGACAGCTAGGGGTTGAAATGGGTACTGCAGTCCAAATTCACAATATTAGAGAGAGTTGTTTCCCCAGCCCTGGACAAGCAACGGGAATGAACGCAAATTGACATTGGAAAGCGACAAGCCTTAAGGCCTATTCACACCAAGGATGATAACTATAAAATTAACGATAATGGCACAGACAAACGATATTAGTGGATACTTTCAGAACAATTTCACAAAGCTGATGAACGATAAAAAACATTGACAGCCAATCAGACTCCACACTGCTGTAACGAGCTTGATCATTTAAAGCGGCAGACAAGCACGCGCTTAGAATAAACAGAACGATATCGTCTGCTGGTGTGGACGCTAATAGTTATCTTTATAGTTCTCACTCTTAGTGTGAACAGGCCTTTACACTGTAAGTTGATCAGCTAATGTATACATTTGCACTGTTTTTATTGCCAAGGCTTTTTAGGTCAGGCAAAATCTGCAATTTCTGACCCAGTTCATTTGCTCAATTCACTGGCTGCAATACACTGTGTTTTCACTAACTGGCAACCTGGGGTGTTGAAATACTATTGGGTAAACTGGCAGTAGGCAGGATCATATAGACCAAAACAAAAACAGACATTTCGGCATGGAACACATATTTTAGAAAAATAACTGGCTGTAGCATTGTTTTTCTGAGAAACAAGTATTTGAACTTAGCATATTTCCAAAATCTCTGCTGGCAAAATGAGTTGCAATGAGCACATTTTCACAAATGAGTTCATGTTATTTTAACATTCTCTATTAAAAAAAACCTTCAAATGATGTATGATTTGTTTGAATCGGACAAAAAATGAGCTACTCGTTTGAGTCAGTTTTGAGAAAAATCAGGTTCAAGTTTTCTGAAGGTTCCGAAACAAAATCACAGAGCAACCATACTTTAAAATTAATCCAACAGTTAACCAAACATTCACTTAAGACATCACTAATAATGTTTGCGTGAATACTCGCCAAGACAGATATTTTGAAATACTGCAATTCTGTGTATATCGGGATCACATGCGTGCTTTGGATCTGTCAGTCAATGCGAGTAAGATCGTTTTCATGAACAAGGGAAAGGTACTCCTCTCAGAAAACATACAAATAAGGATACTTTTAGATGTTTAATAACTATTTGGAGCATCTGGATCGCTAGACGATTTCTGTGAAAACCTCAAAATCGACCAAAATCTGAAATTTTCACTTGTTTTGCTTGTAGCTCGTAATTATCCTGTGCTCATTCCAACGAATATTGCCAGCACGGGTCACATATTATGGTACTTTTATGCTTTAGTACAGTCAAAAGAAATTACATACAGCACCTTTAACTAATGTAGTTAACTAATGTTAATGAACTAAACCTTATTGTAAAGTGTTACCAATGTAATGTAATGCAAAATAATAAAAATAAATGACTAAATATAAACAAATTTCTCTCCGATAAAGATCTCTACGACTACCCATGAAAACGTATTTTAGGGAAAGCATTTAACAAGCATCCGAACTGCATGCAAAGGTCAGTGTAAAGAGCACCCGTGTGAGAGTGTTCAGTAGGCCTGTGCAGCCGCTGATTATCCAGCCCTTTAGCCTTTAATCTGCTTTCCTTGAGTCTCTCTAATGAAGTCAGAGCCCAGCGTCTGATCTTTCACTTTCGCTCCAGCTTTCAACATCCCTGACACATGGGCCCAAACTGTACCACACCGTTCCTTCCTTCTCCTGTACTCAGCAGTCAGGGATAAACAATCCCCGGAGAATTAGACCACTAACAATGTCTAAACTGTGTTTATTAAAAAATCCGACACACTTTCTTGTGTTGTAAATTAGAAGCAGTTACACAGCCCCTGAGACACATCACACAGGGTTAATGTGTTGCATAAAGGATGATGAATATCATTATGAACAGCACACAGCTGCATTAATGCATAATTCAGCTCACGTGAACACTACAGGAACATATGGTGGCATTTGGCTCTCAATGTGAACTGCTGAACTGAGGAATTTCATAGTCGGTTGAATCAGCAGTATAATGGTCTCTGACCATAATTCTGCCTTTTCTCCCGGTGCTCCTGAAGGGGGCGTACCTGGCGCGCACATCTGACACCTGATCCGTCATCTGGCCTAAGGTCTTGGCTGTTCCCAGGATCTCTCGTCTCTCTTTCCCGGCACAAAGCTCACCCACTTTTCCTGCTTCATCCAGTATCTGACGCAAAGCATGTTCTCCCGGATCTCCTGTATGACAGCATCCAGAGCAGGAGTCACAGACATAGTGTTAGGCCACTATACACTCATATTTTTAGATCTCATATCTATTTCACTTAAAATCATCAACATTACATGTATTGTGTATAAAGCTGTTCAAAAATTTGGGGTCATTTTGAGGTTATTTATAAAAAAGAAAAGGGAAAAAAAAGAGGAAATTAATACTTTTATTCAGCAAGGATGCATTAAATTGATCAAAAGTGACAGCAAGACATAATGTTTACGAAAGATTCAAATGTTGCTCTTTTTAACTTTTTATTCATCAAAGAATCTTGAAATAAAATGCGTTGTAGTGTTCACCTAAATATTAAACAGCACAACGGTTTTCAACATTGATAGCAATAAGAAATGTTCCTTGAGCAGCAAATCAGCATATTAGAATGATTTCTGAAAGATCATGTGACACTGAAGACTTGAGTAATGGCTGTTAAGAATTTAGCTTTGCCATTACATGAAATAAATACATTTTAAAATATACAGTGGTGGCCAAAATGATTAGAACACATGGCATCTGGGAGTCATGTTATTGGGCCTGGATTTATTTTCCAAGAGGACAATGACCCGAAACATTCTTCTAACTATTGTCGGAACTACTTGCGACAGAAGGAATCTGCTGGAACATTGAAAATGATGGACTGGCTCCCTCATAGTCCGGACCTCAACCCCATCGAGCACATTTGGGGAGAGTTGAAAAATAAACTAGACAGATCTATTGTACATTCAAAGGAAAGCCTTGGCATGGGATTACATTAAGGTTGAAGTTCTCAGAGGAAATATATTGACGCTATGCCAGAGTGATGTGCAGCTGTAATTGCTGAAAAAGGTGGACACACCAAATATTAAAGTTAAAAGTGGATAAAAACAGTTCGGGCTAACTTTATCTGATATTTGATGGTCAGAGCAACCATCTGCATGTTTCATGAACATTATGAAATGAAATCATGTTTTGGAGGCAAAAAAAGGTCAATATTTTCAGATCTGTCAGGTGGTGTAATCATTTTGGCCACCACTGCATTTAAAAAGAAAGTTGTTTTAAATTGTAATAATATTTCACAATATTACTATTTTACTGTATTATGATCAAATAAATGTAGCCTTGGTGAGAATAAGAGACTTAAAAAAAGAACATAAAAAAAAACATTTAAAAAAATTCCTTTTGAATAGTAGTGTATGCAATTATTAATTTTTGTAAAGTTTTTTGTAATGTCCAAAACTGTCAATTTATTTTTTCTTTCTGATCCATAGAATCAAAACAACTGTGTTAGCATGTAAAGATCCAATACAGATCCAAATTATTAACACGCAAATGTTGGCAATCACATGTGCGTGTGTTCAAATCTGAAGTCAGAAATGTGCAGAAAATTTTGCAATTTTTTACAATAAATGGTAACATTTCACTGAAGAATAAGTCTTCACTAAAAGTTACAGTATTGCTACCCTTTCACCTCAAAATATCAACGAAAATCCATCCCTGACATGACTTCCTTAACACCTGAAAGATGACACTGAGCTAGTGAGCTAATGGATGTTATGTTACCTGGTAGGCCATTAGGGTCCCTCAGCCAGCCTTTAGCCTGACCCATCTTTGACTCTATCAGTGCTAGCGCTCTCTTCATGGCCTCAGTGTCCTTCAAGGAGAAAGTGTTAGTCAGTAATGTTTGTCATTTTGGCCTACAGGAAAGGGTGTCATAACATGTATCAGAGTGTGATTTTTTTTGCAGTTGCATATGCAAAATGCATGTTTTTGTGCTCATATGCTAAAGGGAGGGGGCTCTGCAGCTCTTTTCCTCTGAAGGGCAAGAGGAGCCTCTGCCTCTCTCAATCACACACACAAAGTGCGAGAGCGGCCCACATAATCACCACTTCACACTCCATTGCACCACGCACACATTTGGAGGAGAATACGTCTGGTTCAGTAACTCAGCCGTGCATATGGTGCTCCTCTCAACTGCAGTCTAAAGCAATAGTCATCTGCACAGACAATGCATTCAGTGCACACATTATCAGAAAAATAAGCATATCAAGAAGAGCATAACACTAAAAGACAAATGAAGGGCATGGGTGTGAAATTATGTTTGGTGTGAGTATCAAGGTCATGCCTTCAAAACCTTAGATTATTTCAGAATATTGAGGAGAGGTGTGCTGTGAAGTGATCCAACTTGGCGGCAATTAGTAATAGCCTAGTAACACCCTAGCAACCATCCAGAACATCTTAGCAACTACAAAAATACTCCAGCCATATCTGCAATCCAGAATATGAGAGACGAGGGGTGAGATCTTTTGACTTGCGGCAGTGTTTTGAGGCCCTATGTGGGGACATTCAGGCCCCTAAGGGCCCCAGTTACACTCACCTAAAGAATTATTAGGAACACATGTTCAATTTCTCATTAATGCAATTATCTAATCAACCAATCACATGGCAGTTGCTTCAATGCATTTAGGGGTGTGGTCCTGGTCAAGACAATCTCCTGAACTCCAAACTGAATGTCAGAATGGGAAAGAAAGGTGATTTAAGCAATTTTGAGCGTGGCATGGTTGTTGGTGCCAGACCAGCCAGTCTGAGTATTTCACAATCTGCTCAGTTACTGGGATTTTCACACACAACCATTTCTAGGGTTTACAAAGAATGGTGTGAAAAAGGAAAAACATCCAGTATGCGGCAGTCCTGTGGGCAAAAATGCCTTGTTGATGCTAGAGGTCAGAGGAGAATGGGCCGACTGATTCAAGCTGATAGAAGAGCAACTTTGACTGAAATAACCACTCGTTACAACCGAGGTATGCAGCAAAGCATTTGTGAAGCCACAACACGCACAACCTTGAGGCAGATGGGCTACAACAGCAGAAGACCCCACTGGATACCACTCATCTCCACTACAAATAGGAAAAAGAGGCTACAATTTGCACAAGCTCACTAAACTTGGACAGTTGAAGACTGGAAAAATGTTGCCTGGTCTGATGAGTCTCGATTTCTGTTGAGACATTCAGATGGAGTCAGAATTTGGCGTAAACAGAATGAGAACATGGATCCATCATGCCTTGTTACCACTGTGCAGGCTGGTGGTGGTGGTGTAATGGTGTGGGGGATGTTTTCTTGGCACACTTTAGGCCCCTTAGTGCCAATTGGGCATCGTTTAAATGCCACGGCCTACCTGAGCATTGTTTCTGACCATGTCCATCCCTTTATGACCACCTTGCACCCATTCTCTGATGGCTACTTCCAGCAGGATAATGCAACATGTCACAAAGCTCGAATCATTTCAAATTGGTTGACAATGAGTTCACTGTACTAAAATGGCCCCCACAGTCACCAGATCTCAACCCAATAGAGCATCTTTGGGATGTGGTGGAGCAGGAGCTTGCGTGCCCTGGATGTGCATCCCACAAATCTCCATCAACTGCAAGATGCTATCCTATCAATATGGGTCAACATTTCTAAAGAATGCTTTCAGCACCTTGTTGAATCAATGCCACGTAGAATTAAGGCAGTTCTGAAGGCGAAAGGGGGTCAAACAGTATTAGTATGGTGTTCCTAATAATCCTTTAGGTGAGTGTATATCTTGCTACAAATATATCATGAAGACATGGGAGTGGTTTATTTTGACTTGGTGAAGCGTACATCCTAGCAACAAACACCACTCAGATCTTAATGTGGAAATGTACATATATAGTTTAGTTTTGGTGTTGTCTTTGATTTAGCAAGACAAGACAATAATGGACCTGTAGAAAGAGTGATAATTGAGTTCATGTTTTTGCATTTCCAACAGGAGGCACTCTAGCAGCTGAAGCAGCAGTCAGATCCATTCAGGAGAGGGAGACAGGCAGGAAATGAACCCCTCACACCTGTTCCATCTGCCTATTACACACCATCTCAGCTGTAAAATACACTATGTACTACAATTTCTCTAAAATATGCAGCTAGATTCCTGTCAACCCACTGTCATAAATCCATATTATGAAATCAAAAAAGCCCAAATATAGTTTGCGGTTATCCTGAAGCAAACCTGAAGCACAAGGATAATCAATGAGTCTTCTTTCAGCTAAAACGAATTATCCGCCCAATCCATTTCCTCTGCTTACTTTGCCTGCCTGCTATCCAGTAACTGCTGCTTTCCAGCCAACTGTTCAGCATCCAGCAAGACAGATCACATTATTTGTAAGTTGATGAGTCATTTCCTATTCGCATGCATTAATGGATAGATTCAGCTCAGGGTTGGGTTGCATTCTCAAGCTGCAGTCCAGAAAAATGTCATATGCATTTGTTCAGGTTTTAGCGGTTTACTGTTCTAGTCACATCACATATTAAATAAAATTAAATGTAGAAAAAAAAAAATGTAATTGTAGAAAATGCATTTGCATTGATATACTGTTCAAATGTTTGGTAAGTTCTTTAAATAACACAATATTTAATTGTGGCAAGAAAACATTAAATTGATCAAAAGTTACAGTAAAGTTATTTTCCAAAGAAATACTGTTATTTTTAACTTTCTATTCATCAAAGAATACTGAAAAAAAAAAATCAACAAAAATATTGAGCAGCACAAGTAAGTGAGTGAGTGTGTGAGTGAGTGTATGTTTGTTTAAGTGATTTATGAGGACACAAATTTATATAATGACATGGGTATTACACTGGTATTACAACGTAAACCTGGTTTATGAAGACACAATTTGGTTCCCATGAGGAAACAGGCTTATAAATCATAGACACTTATCTTTTTTTTAAATTTAAAATAGCAGAAAGTGATGGGTAGGGTTGGTGTTGGGGAATAGAATATTCAGTTTTACAAAAACTAAGTTCAGAGACCGGCTAGGACTTCTGAACCTGATCAAAATATAATGATGGAGCCGTGTCTGAACAATCTCTGCTTTAATATATATTCTGCTTATGCCCCCGATCTCATGACTGATATCACAAGCTCCTGCAGTGGTGATTTACAATAAGGTAGACTGATGCGAAGTTTCAAAAAAGATACTGGAATGTTTAAACATTCAGCTGACTGACAACATCTGTCTCATTTTGGCTAACAGAGTAAATAATGTCAAGGAAGATTTAGACCAACTGTACTGAGGATATTGTCTGACAAAAGCTTTGAAATTATTATTTAAAGAATTCCAAATTAATGCAGAAGTTTATATTATTGAATAAGGAAACAAGTGAAAGTCATTTTCTGATTACAGTTATGAGTGAAACAATAAATAAATCTGGAAATGCATTGGCTTTATCTTTCATAATTCATTTTCTGCAAATGGACTTTGCGGTGTGTGTGTGTGTGTGTGTGTGTGTGTATGAGTGGCCAAGGGAGTTGAAGAACAATAACTACATCAATCCATCTTTCATGTTGGCAGTCATAAGGCACAAGGGAGCCCAGAGTCAGAACAGAGTTTCAATTCAATTTTGTCTCAAGACAAAAGAAAGTGGGTCCAATGCTAAATGTGTGCTACATTCAAAAGACTGAAAATTTACTCTTTTAATGTGCTAGAACGATTGATAGATTAGTTAAAGCTGCTGTCCGTAACTTTTTTGTGTTTAATATTTACAAAAATTATATAATGAGAACGTACAACATGAATCCATTTTCCAAACTGTGTTTTTGTCTTACCCTGAATCATTATGGTACACTTTTAATAAGTGTTTATATTGGGACTATTTCAGACCGGTCTGGTAGGAACCGCTGCGGAGGAGCACAGTCCCTGCGTGACTGGCCACAGACATAAACAGAGAGAAGCAGCTCCGGCTGCAATGTTCTTCCACAAGACGCATGCAGTTCTGTTTATTAACCGTTAGAGCGCAAAAAGTTACGGACTGCAGCTTTAACTAGCATCACTAAACCCTTTCTGTATATTTCAGATGTGTATTTATTCAAAGAATGGGATTTAAAGACCCACATGAAATTAAAACATGAGTTTTGTGGCTTTGAGCTTGAGTACACTTCTAAAAGACAATATTAACTAAATATACAAGCTTTCAAAATATATATATTGATGATTCATCAGTAGTTACACACAAAATTTTGGTCCAATAAAATTATCTGAAAAAATTACCTTCCTCCAACTAGCAACAGCCAATCCAATGCCAATGCCATGACTAGATGACTAAATCACTTTTTATTGCAAAACTAGACTAAATGCTTTTAGCCATTTTAATAAAAATGGAGGAGCTTTCCAAATATACAGTGCATCCGGAAAGTATTCACAGCACTTCACTTTTCCACATTTTCTTATGTTACAGCCTTATTCCAAAATGGATTAAATTCATCATTTTCCTAAAAATTCTGCAAACAATACCCCATAAATGTCAATGTTAAAGAAGTTTGTTTTAAATCTTAAGTATTCACAGCCTTTGCTCAATACTTTGTTGAAGCTGGCACCAATTACAGCCTCAAGACTTTTTGAGTATGATGCTACAAGCTTGGTACACTTATTTTTGGATAGTTTCTCCCATTCTTCTTTGCAGGACCGCTCAAGCTCCATCAGGTTGGATGGGGAGCATCAGTGCACAGCCATTTTCAGATCTCTCCAGAGATGTTCAATCAGGTTCAAGTCTGGGCTCTGGCTGGGCCACTCAAGGACATTCACAGCGTTGTCCCGTAGCCACTCCTTTGTTATCTTGGCTGTGTGCTTAGGGTCGTTGTCCTGTTGGAAGATGAACCTTCGCCCCAGTCTGAGGTCCAGAGCGCTCTGGAACAGGTTTTCATCAAGGATGTCTCTGTACATTGCTGCATTCATCTTTCCCTCGATCCTGACTAGTCTCCCAGTTCCTGCTGCTGAAAAACATCCCCACAGCATGATGCTGCCACCACCATGCTTTACTGTAGGGATGGTATTGGCCAGGTGATGAGAGGTGCCTGGTTTCCTCCAGACATGACGCTTGCCATTCAGTTCAATCTTTGTTTCATCAGACCAGAGAATCCTGTTTCTCATGGTCAGAGTCCTTCAGGTGCCTTTTGGCAAACTCCAGACGGGCTGTCATGTGCCTTTGACTGAGGAGTGGCTTCCGTCTGGCCATTCTGCCATACAGGCCTGATTGGTGGAGTGCTACAGAGATGGTTGTTCTTCTGGAAGTTTCTCCTCTCTCCACAGAGAAACGCTGGAGCCTTGTCAGAATGACCTTGGGGTTCTTGGTAACCTCCATGATTAAGGTCCTTCTCCCCAATCGCTCAGTTTGGCCGGGTGGTAGGACATTCAATGGTCCAGAAATTTTTCTGTACCCTTCCCTAGATCTGTGCCTCGATACAATCCTGTCTACAGACAATTCCTTGATGTTGATGTTGACTTGATGGCTTGGTTAGTGCTCTGACATGCACTGTTAACTGTGAGAACTTATATAGACAGGTGTGTGCCTTTCTAAATCATGTCCAATCAACTGAATTTACCACAGGTGGACTCCAATCAAGTTGTAGAAATATCTAGAGGATGGTTAGTGGAAACAGAATGCACCTGAGCTCAATTTTGAGTGTATACTTATGTGAATACTTTTCACATAAAGTTGCAAAGATTTCAAACAAACTTCTTTCACGTTGTCATTATGGGGTATTGTTTGCCGAATATTGAGGAAAATAATGAATTTAATCCATTTGGGAATAAGGCTGTAACAACAAAATGTGGAAAAAGTGAAGTGCTGTGAATACTTTTCGGATACACTATATACCACCCCAATTTTCTATTTCAACAAGAAATATATAAAACACAAAAGCAAATAGCACATGTCAAGTCATTTAATTGGATATTTAAAAATGGGTGTAGCTGTGCATCAGGAGTCATGGAGCAGAACATCAGGTTGATCTGGTAAGACAGCATTCAGATTAAAGGAATGTGTACAGCTGGAGCCATGGAGACAGACATCAAGCATTAAAAAGTTGTCACTTCCTGAGACAGACATTAGTGATTAACTGTGAGACAGAGTGTCTAAATGAGGGATGAAGTGAGACTGAAGGATGTGGAGGGTGAGTGGTGGCACAGTTGCATTCCACAGCACATCAGAAAACAACCTCTCTAATTGCAAATTATTGTTTTGTTTTGGTGCTGGGCTTCCAAAATACATCACCCCTTATATATACAGCATTTAAAATGGGAAGCCAGGCTGAAAAAAGGCTTTCTATCAAACATAATGTTAAAAAAAAACAAAACAAGAATGAATATTACTAACACAGACATACGGTTAGCAACACAATGATCTGACATGCAGTTTGTCACATTACAGAGCCTGAGAGAGGAGAGCTTACCTTCTATAGGAAGAGAAAAAAATGGAACACAGAAAAGAAAGAGAGCAAAAAAGAAAGAGGCATGTTTAAAGAGTTATATCAGGGCAAACAGAAAAAAAACAGAGGTGACAGCAAAGTAAATGAAAGCTTGGGAAACTTTTGAGATTTTGAGAGTAGAGTGGTTTCTTATGGAAATATTTAATATGCATGCTAAGCAAGCGAAGGGTGTCATCAGTCAGGGAGAAGGATCAAATGATTCAGTAGACTTCGTGAAATATTAAACGGCAGATCATTAATCTAACAGTTAAACACTGATGCCGTGATGATGTGTTTTCATCTAATATAGTCAGTAAATTCTTAGCCTGCTTGTGAATGGTGCAGGAAATGGAACCGATTATTACATTAGCAGGATGGGAGTGTCAGATTAATTTAGAGAGAAAAACAAATATACACCAATGGGTCTCAATAGAATGCATTTTTTTAAGCGGCCATGTATCTTTCCCATTTTATTTTCTTTAATGCATTTCAAAAAATTATTTAAACCCTGAACTAAAACAACCAGCTTTTAGATAAATCACAATATTAGAAAATTTGAATAAAATTGCAAGTGATGTGACTGAATCAGTCACGTGGTAAAATACAAATTAACTGACTGCAAGTCAGTTCATTTGATGTCCACATTTGTAATGCACCAGGCAGTAAATTAGTAAAGTAAAATAGATAGCACCCTTTAAAGCTCAAATCACAAAAAAAAAAAAAAACCTGTAGCAATGTGTCCTAACTAGCCGCAATTCTGCAATATGCGATAAAATATTTCCATGTTAATCAGAGATTTTGTCCTATCCAGATACACACCAAGTGACGGGGGATTATATTTTTGGAATGGTTTCTATTTCTGCGACATCGTGGCTGACAACTCAGGTACTTATTGGGTTTTGTATAATATTGAAATGGTTTGAGTTCATAGATCATTGTTCATGACTTTAGTAGCCATAATGAAAGCAACAACGGATAATTTACCTCAGATCTTAAAAATTATACTCAACAAGAATGTTTAAACTGTGAACTCTGTGAACAAAGTGTTTTCCATAGCAAAGTTTATATCAGTCAGTATTTTGAATACATTCTGATT
This sequence comes from Paracanthobrama guichenoti, assembly GCA_018749465.1. Classification (NCBI taxonomy): domain Eukaryota; kingdom Metazoa; phylum Chordata; class Actinopteri; order Cypriniformes; family Gobionidae; genus Paracanthobrama; species Paracanthobrama guichenoti. Next base: position 5,038,832 of record CM031955.1, read on the forward strand.
CTTACTAGTTTATTTTTAATTATGTATATATTAGATAATGTATGTATTGAATTTGTCGTAAATGTGAAGCAGAAGCATGATTTTTCCCCCAAACCAATTCAGCGGAAACTCTTTTTAAGATTTTATTGGTCATGTCAATCACAGTAATGACTGTCTACGCCAAACACTGATCCCTAAACCTACCCATCAACCTTGAAGCGATTGTTCACCCAAAAATGAAAATTATCCCATGATTTACTCACCCTCAAGCCATCCTAGGTGTATATGACATTCTTCTTTCAGACGAATACAATGGGAGTTATATGAAAAAAATTAATATTTTCGAGATTTTGAAAACCAAAGACCAAAAAAGTGCATCCATCCATCATAAAAGTACTCCACACAGCTCCGGGGGTTTATAAAGGCCTTCTGAAGCAAAGCGGTGTGTTTTTGTAAGAAAAATATCCATATTTATACATTTATAAACTTTAATCACTGGCTTCCGGTATAACATTATGCAACATCTACTTCACTTCAGAAGGCCTTTATTAACCCCCTGGAGCCATGTGGATATTTTTTATGATGGATGGATGCACTTTTTTGGCCTTCAAAATCTCGACCCACATTCACTACCATTATAAAGCTTAAAACATTTTTTAATATAACTCCGAATGTATTCGTCTGAAAGAAGAAAGTCATATACACCTAGGATGGCTTAAGGTTGAGTAAATCATGGGGCAAATTTAATTTTTGGATGAACTATCCCTTTAACCAATGAAACTAGCTACAGGGCAGGATTTCTGGTGAAGTGGTTTGGGGGAGAAAAAAATTAAAAAATTCACAAAACAGAAGTGCACTTGCACCCGTCTTGTCTGATTGGCTGTGATTTGTGATTTTATCACATCTTGTTGTTGGAATCTTATCGCATCTAGTTAGGACAAGGTGTAAACTAAGAATGACCTCCATTCCTAAAGCAGCCATATTGATCAATGTAATGCTTATGCAGGCTATGCTTGTAGCTTTTTTTAACTGTAAAGTGGGACTACGGTCGCTATAATGAGTTACAACTACAATTTCTCCCATTCACATACATGGATCATACGAGTGGATCATCAAGGCTTTTACATTATCATTGGAAATCAAAATTTCTATTGAAAAATACTTTTCTACAGCAATGCCACTGTCATGTTTACCTTTTGTAAACATAATTAATTAAACATTGTACACTCAAATTGCCCAGAGACTGTAGGAAATTAGTTGTCTGATCTTTTGAAGCCAATGTAGCTTAATGCAGCTGTTTAAGGTGGGGTTGTAGGAAGGAGTGCATGCGTTTATGTGTGTGATAAGGCTCATACTTTGTTGGCCCAGGCATCCTCGTCCCAAGAAGTGAGTTGCAGCACTCTGATTATCTCGTTGATCTCAGCACTCATCTTCTCAAATGTGTAGTTTCTGTTCTTCAAGGCTTCCTCCACACCATGACTCTTGGTGCACTTGGTTGTAACAAAGATTTTAATGGCTGATGGGTATCAAAAAACAATTTTGTTAGTACTCCATTTCATGAGCTATCTAAAACTATTTTACAAATCAAGATCAAGATCAAGAGTGCAGTTTATATCGGAGTGTCCAAAAATCAGGCAACTAATTATCTCCATATGAGTAGACATATTTGCAAACATCAACATTAAAAGCCTTTCTGCGTGTGCAGATGAGCTGCCATCAACCTGGCTATTTATTGCTGAGCCAACTGCAGAAAGCCAACTGTATGAAGGGAAAAATCTATCCCTCCCTGCAAGGCGGTTAAATGGCTCCAATTATCAGTGTTGCCATATCAACGGCTGGCACACCGAGACGGCATGCAGCGCGCGCACACACACACACACACACACACACACTGGTTCGATGGTCTCTCACCTGATATGAGCACGGGCAGCAGTTCCTTCACTGTGTTCATGGAGGTGACCAGCATCACACGGTGCTCCTGGTGTGTCAGCTCCTGTTGCCGTTCGTCAATCATCTTTGCCATTTTCGTCATGCCTAACAAAAACAAAAAAAAATTAAACAGACTGAGGAACTGTCCGGCTAGCAATAAGTCTCCATATATTTATAATCCAAAAAAGGATGTTCAATTTGGGATTTTCTAAAGACAGAAGAAGAACAGTGCTTTTAAATTATGTCAAATATCAGTCTATATATATTATATCTCTGAAAAAAAAAAATCACAAAATTATACTCTACCATTCAAAGGTCTGTTTAGATTTTTAAATGTTTAGAAAGAAATCTCTTATACTCACCAAGGCTCCACTTATTTGACTAAAATTGTAATATTGTGATAATATTATTACAATTTAAAATAACTGTTTTCTATTTGAATACATTTTAAAATGTAAATTTATTCCTGTAATGGCAAAGCTGAATTTTCTTTTATACAGTAAATGTATTTAGTGTCACTCCTGATCAAGTTAATGTATCATTGCTGATTAAAAGTATTAATTTCTTCAAAAAAAAACAACAACTTTTGAACGGTTTGGGGTCAGTAAGTGCATAGTAATGTGCATTTCTGAAAAAAACAAAAACAAAAAAACAACACAACAACAGTTTTTCAATAGTATATGCTATACATAAAGCACAAATAGAAGCAAGAAAAAAGGCTACTAGAAACTGAAAATGCCTCACATAAATAGAAGTTCTTCCCTCCAAAACAATACCACCTGATGATGAGAGTTTTTCATGGTCATAGTTATATCCTCATTTAAAGAGTGTAATCTTAAAAAAAGTTATAAAAACCATCTTTTAAAAAATATAATCATTCAACCATAATAACAATGAATTCTATTCATGCAAATAATCGCTGCCAACTGTCCACTTTTGCACAAGCCAAGATGTCAACAGTGTCAACTTTCAATTCAAATCAGAACGGAGTGAAAATTCTTCAAAAAGAAGTAACAAATACATAAAAACATTTAACACAAGTACCTGGTCCCAGGTTTTTAGTGTAAGTGATCAAGTCTTCCATGGTTTCCACAACCTCAGCGACGGTAAGATACTCCAGGATGCCCTTACACACGCGGATAATTTTACGCACCTATAAAAGACATAAAATACCAATGATGCAAAAGAAAAAGACATTTAAATAAATGTATGCATAAAATTTATTTAAAAAATCTTAATCCAAAGACACTTACAATGCACTCAAGCTATACATTTTATACATTTATTTCCTGAGAATCAAACCATTTGAGCTACAGGGATCCCTGAGAACTAATGTTTTATTCTGCAGGTCTTTGCCGCAAACAGGCAAACCCACAAGATAAAGTATAGTACGATAACATCAAGCTTACTCAATGCCCTGTGAACAACACAGCTCCTTGAGAAAGATGATAGCAGCACTATTAATAGAGCTCAGAGAGTTAGCGTTCACCACAAACCGATGATATAATATCTTGCCAGTAGATGTACATACACACCACACCATACAATCTGAGCCCTCTTGGAAAGGTTTACATTTTATTACAAATGTTACGCATTTCTGATCATTTTATTATATAGTACAGCAATTACAGGCACTAAATGGTTTTAGGGAGCATTTTTGGTTTCAAATACATATTACAAGTCTATTTACTCTGTGCTGCTGGGTTTTGGGTCTTGTCTTGTGATGTGAAATCTTATGACACGCAGAAGCAGAAACTTCAAAAGTGTCTCGCACTGATAGAAGACACACTGTGCAAGGCGGCTCACTCAGATCATGTGCTCCGTTGTGAGCTCCATTATGCTGCGCCCACACGTCAGCGCACAGGGGAGGCTGGATATGTGGAGCACGGCACATTAGGACCGCAAGTTACTCCGCATGACAAGGCACTGTGTATTTAATGGTGTTAGGCCAGGAGAAAAGCTTTTTTTGTATAGATGATCCAAAGAATTTAAGAAATATTTTATGAATCCAATCTTCAATCAGATAAAAAAAAAAACTAGATGCATTACACAGGATCTTTCCCAGATCTAGTAAGGTTTCACATGAAAGTGCACATGCAATATTCATATGCAAAAGTCAAATAATGAACAGTACATTAATCAATTTTGAAAAGCAAATTGCTTGAAGATAAGAAGAATATTGCAGTCTGTCAAAACCTTCTTTCAAAATGATTATATTTCCCAGGAAAAAAGGTGTGAAATGGACTCTCATCAATGCACTCTGAAATAAAATTAATTTGAGTTTTACAAAGCAGGGCTTTCGAGGAGAATGTATTGTGTTACTCTTGACTGCAGAGCATGTGAAAAATTGCCACATTTGGAATAACCAAGATTATTGTGCACTTTACAATCACAAATAACTAAAATTTTGAAGTTTAAATTTTAAAAATGCCATATGAAATGGGTCTCTGGATGTATAAATCAAAAGACAGAAAGATTTAAAACTAGAGCTACACAATAAATTGTTAAAAGATCGCAATATCGATTCAAACACTCACGCAATCTCATTCCTAAATGACACTGACTCGCCTGTGTCTAATAAATATTTGACAAAATCACACTGGAATCATCAAATCTGTGTTTGCGCTGCCGCTGTGCCAGAGAGTACAGTATAGGTATGAAACAGCTTCACACAGTTTCCTTATTTCTGTGTTACAAATATCCATATCATCACATAAGTACTGGGATAAAAGTTTATAGTTTGGATATAAACACTGACGTCTACGGTAATGCTCTTTTGATCGAACCTTTACATCGTTATGTCACCAAGTGGCAACAAGTGACTGTTTTTTTGTCATTGAATTATATTCATTGAAAAACGCTGATTCATCCAGTAATGAAACAAGTTGAAACAAAAAATGAAACAAGAATGAGTCATTGAATCATTCATTCAACCGTTTTTTTTTAAATAATTAATTCAGAATAATTAAACATTTTAAATAGACTGCAGTAATTTTTGTCAGAACCTCTAGTTTGTTTAGTTGTCTGTTTTATATAAAAAAAATTCAATTTAGCCAGAATCATGCAGCTCTATTTAAAAACACCTAATTTTTAATATTTAAAATATTTTCACTCTACCATTGTGCAGTATTTGTGCACAAAGCCATAAAGGCAATAATACCTTTTATTTTATGATTCCAAGTTTAAATGTCAGTAAATTATATCTTCAGGTTTACAATGCCTATCAAAAGTTTGGGTCGGTAAGATTTGTTTTTAAAAGTATGTTTATTTAAAGTTTTTAAAAGTCTATTATGCTCACCAAGGCTGCATTTATTTGATCAAAAATACAGTAAAAACAGTAATATTGAGAATATTGAATTTTCTATTTTAATGTAAATGTAGTTTATTTCTGTGATGGCAAAACTGAATTATGATCCTTCAGAAATCATTCTAATGCTAATTTGGTGCTCAAGAAACATTTCTTATTGTTACAAAATGTTTTTTGGGGAAACAGTGATCCACCTTGTATAAGAATGCATCCTTGCTGAATACTGACCCCACACTTTTGAATGGTAGTATATGTGCATTAGGATATAAGTGACATGAACAAAACTTATAGGCAGTTAAATCATTCATCTCAATTATTTTTAGGAAAATTAATCATCATTAAGACAGCCCTCATTCCCATTCGTACCTCTGCCTCGTCAAAGGTCAGAAGCAGGTCTGAAGTGCCGGAGAGGATGCCCCGCGAGCCATCGATGAGGTAATCACGGGCCGGGACAGAGTACGGATCTGTCCTCAGCATCTGAGCTGCTTCCACAAGCTTCGCACAGGCATTCTCCACCCTGAGAAACAAGAAACATAACGAATGAGTATATTCATTTGTACTAGTTGCCGTTTTATACTGGCTTAAATTTTTTTAAAGGTGCCCTAGAATGAGTAGAAACAATATTTTAAATTGTTCCCTGATATCTACATAGAGGGCATGTGACTTATTTATGGGTTAAAATTTTCCAGATATGGTTTTATACGTCCATTTACAACCCTAGAAATTGTCCCTGGAATGAAATGTCTGTTTTTGCCTTATTTGGAAGGTTCATGAATATTAATATAGAGTTCTGCTCTGATTGGCTGTTTCACTGTAAGGCTCATTTCAGCGACAGAAACACATCTCTACTGTCCGTCATGACAATGGAGAGATTATGCATCCAACCTTATATGTTTAATCCTGTTTCTGATGAAGATGCAGATTTTGAGGGACAACCAATTGTTTTGAGATTGGAAACAGACTTCTGAGTGGTAAGTTTAGTCTTTATTTTCAGTAAGAACCTGCAAAATATAATGTCAGTACTATAACTTCAGTCTACATGTGAACTAGCATATAACATTAACTTTGCACGTTAACTCATAACGTCAGCAGTCACAACTTTGTTTTTAGCATTGTTGTATTAGCATTATTGTAATGCATCACCATATGATTTTACAATGATAGCTTCTTCACTTTGAATCACGAACGCTAAACAGCGAACTGGGTAGCACATAAATATGTTGTTTGCACAGTACAGTAATGTTTTTTTAACAAATTGACTAGATGCCTAGTCAAATGACTATCATTTCAACTTAAGTGGTGGAGAAGGTGACGGTAGCTAGAAGGATCGAGTGAGCTATCTGTAAGCAACTAAACTATGTAGTTAGCTCCTGAGTTATGTGTTGTTGATGAAATATAGGCTAAATTATAATTCTATCCGACAAAAGGGATGGCCATAGGTATCTACGGTTGTATTTTGTAGATTTATATGACAACACTGGCAGGAAATAATATTAACCATTGTCATTTGACATTGTCATACTGTTATGTATGTTACTTGGAGTTTTATACTGTTACTGTACTAGCATCTTGCGTTGGATCTAGACAACACAGGGGATATTATCATTAATGTTGTTTCACTAAGAAACTTTCAATTTAATCAGAAATTGTTTAGACATTCAATAAGTGGATAAAATCACTACTTGCGGGAATATAGTTTGAATTGCTGCTTCTCCAGTATCAGACGTTGAACGAAGCCTGTTTGATATTGTCCCAGCCAGAAAAACTGTCCAAGGTGAAATGGGCCGAGCAAACGAACAACTTTGAATTAAATTGTTGCGGTATCCGGTTATACATAACTGTCAACAGGCATGGTTGATGTTTTTGTTCTATGGGAAGGGTATGAAAAGTTTGGAATGTCCCCACAGCCCCTGCACAGCCAGGAACATAACATTTATTTCCATGATCTGCCATTTTTGCTATCTTCGCTTGACACTTCTTTATTCACAATACCTGCAGAACTTCCGATGATTCGGCTGCGCAGTTCCGCCTGGCCTTGAACATGAGCTGGCATGTGCAAATGTTGGGGCGTTAATGATCCCGACTGTTGCGTCACAGTCGGTGTTATGTTGAGATTCGCTTATTTTTCTGTGGTGTTTTTCACTCACGAGATTTACATATGAAGGAGGAATCAATGGTGTTTGAGACTCACTGTATTTGATGTCCATGTACTGAACTCTTGTTATTCAACTATGCCAAGGTTAATTCAATTATTCATTCTAGGGCACCTTTAAATTATAAACATCTTCTTTTTTTTTTAAATCATACTGTATGAATGCCAGGGTCTAACAAATCTATTATGGTTTGCACTAGATTAGAAATTAGAAATGCTCAGTGCTAAATAAATGCAATATTCAAAAAGCAAAACTATGCATTTTGAATACACAAAAAAAAACAAGATTATTCAAACACTCAATTCCCAGAACTGAGGGCAGTAAACAATTCCAAAGCTTTCCAGCAAGCAGTGTCAGATCTTCTCCCAGGCTAGATAACGCTGTATTAATAGAAATTAAAGCACATCCCAGTCGCCCCATTGCCCATGAGACAGGAAAGCAGGATGATGACGTATTCAGGAGGAGGCCTCTGCGTCTCTTCATCATGACTCTACGGTGGAGACCCAGACTTACGCAGACACGTCGCTGTATGAGGCACCACTCGGGTGTTAGTGCTTACAACAGAGCCTATATATAGAGAGGTTCACATTTCCTGTCACCAGCCACATGTGTGCTGATTTATGAGCCCTGTGCCAGCTTGTGTTTATGGTGCCAAATGTGTCAGCTAAGGCTTTTACAGACTTTAACTGAGCCTGTCTGCCCAGCCATTCAAATAGATACAGATTCCCCCCACTTTATCATCTGCAAGGCCTGATCAAGTCTGATCACTTTGAAAGGTAAAACCATAACTCCCCTCGATAAGCAGCACAATTTGCGATACCTTGAGCTATAAGCAATGAAAATAGTGATTCTTGTCTTACCAAACACTACTAAAAACAGTAAGCATTTCCTCTAAATGTAATCTCCATCTGTTTTTCCAATTAAATTTGGACCTGCTTACTGTAAATGACCATATCACAGTTTGTCATTCCGGTTACCCATTTACTTCGCTTTTGGACAATCTTCTAAAAAATGATGGCACTTTGGAGGCCGATTAGTGAGCAGGAAGAAGCCGTGCAGGGTCCATATGGGCCTGTCAACTCCACTCGCAGATGGGCTACAGCAACAGAAGACCACACGGGGTGCCACTCCTGTCAGCTAAGAAAACGAAACCGAGGCTGCAGTTCACACAGACTCACTAAAATTGGACAATAGAAGATGGTAAAAACATTGCCTGGTCTAATGAGTCTCGAGTTCTGCTGCAACATTCAGATGGTAGGGTCAGAATTTGGCATAAACAACATGAAAGCATTGATCCATCCAGCCTTGTATCAATGGTTCAGGCTGGTGGTGGTGGTATAATGGTGTTAGGGATATCTCTTGTGCACAATTTGGGCTCCTTAGTACCAATTGAGAATTGTTTAAATGCTACATCCTACCTGAGTATTGTTACTGATCTTGGCCATGCCTTTATGACCCCAGCGTACCCATTTTCTGATGGCTACGTCCAGCAGGATAACACACCATGTCACAAAGCTGAAATCATCTCAAACTGGTTTCTTGAACATAACAATGAGTTCACTATAATGGCCTCCACAGTCACCAGATCTCAATTCAATAGAACACCTTTGGGATGTGGTGGAACAGGAGATTTGCATCATGGATGTGCAGCCGACAAATCTGCAGCAACTGCAGAATTCTACAAACAATACCCCATAAATGTCAATGTGAAAGAATTTTGTTTGAAACCTTTGCAAATTAAAAAAAAAAAAAAAAAAAAATTTACATAAGTATTCACAGCCTTTGCTCAATACAATGTTGAAGCACCTTTGGCACCAATTACAGCCTCAAGACTTTTTGAGTATGATGCTACAAGCTTGGCACACCTTTTTGAGGCAGTCTCTCCCAATCTTCTTTGCAGGACCTCTCAAGCTCCATTTTCAGATCTCTCCAGAGATGTTCAATCAGGTTCAAGTCTGGGCTCTGGCTGGGCCACTCAAAGACATTCACAGCGTTATCCCGTAGCCACTCCTTTGTTATCTTGGCTGTGTGCTTAGGGTCGTTGTCCTGTTGGAAGATGAACCTTCACCCCAGTCTGAGGTACAGAGCGCTCTGGAGCAGGTTTTCATCAAAGATGTCTCTGTACATTGCTGTATTCATCTTTCCCTCGATCCTGACTAGTCTCCCAGTTCCTGCTGCTGAAAAACCATCCCCACAGCATGATGCTGCCACCACCATGCTTTACTGTAGGGATTGTATTGGCCAGGTGATGAGAGGTGCCTGGTTTCCTCCAGACATTACGCTTGCCATTCAGGCCAAAGAGTTCAATCTTTGTTTCATCAGACCAGAGAATTTTGTTTCTCATGGTATGAGAGTCTTTCAGGTGCCTTCTGGCAGACTCCAGGTGGGCTGTCATGTGCCTTTTACTGAGGAGTGGCTTCTGTCTGGCCATTCTACCATACAGGCCTGATTGGTGGAGTGCTGCAGAGATGGTTGTTCTTCTGGAAGGGTCTCCTCTCTCCACAGAGAAACCATGGGTTCTTGGTCACCTCCCTGGCTAAGGTCCTTCTTCCCCAATTGCTCATTTTGGCCGGGAAGACAGGACAAGAGTCCTGGTGATTCCAAACTTCTTCCATTTACGGATGATGGGGATGACTGTGTTCATTGGGACCTTCAATGCTGCAGAAAGTTTTCTGTATCCTTCCCCAGATCTGTGCCTCCATACAACCCTGTCTTGGAGGTCTACGACTTGATGGCTTGGTTACTGCTCTGACATGCACTGTTAACTGTGGGACCTTATATAGACAGGTGTGTGCCTTTCCAAATCATGCTCAATCAACTGAATTTAACACAGGTGGACTCCAATCAAGTTGTAGAAACATCTTAAGGATGATTAGTGGAAACTTAATGCACCTGAGCTCAAATTTAAGTGTCATGGCAAAGGCTGTGAATACCATTTATTTATTTATTTATTATTATTTTTCAATAAATTTGCAAAGATTTCAAACAAACTTCTTTCACTTTGTCATTATGGGGTTATTGTTTGTAGAATTTTGAAGAAAATCATTAATTTAATTCATTTTGGAATAAGGCTGTAACATAACAAAATGTGGAAAAAGTGAAGCGAATACTGCATGCATACATACATACATACATACATACTCCTTGCAGAATCTGTGAAAATGTGAATAATTTTAACAAAATAAGAGGGATTATACAACATGCATGCTATTTTTTATTTAGTACTGTCCTGAATAAGATATTTTACATAAAAGATGTTTACATAGTCCACAAGACAAAAAATAGCTGAATTTATACAAATGAACAGGATGAAGAGGTCCAAATTTTTCTTATTCTATTTAAATATCTTTTTTATATATAATATATATATATATACACATATATATACACATATATATACACACACACACACACACACACACACACACACACACACACACACACACACACACACACACACACACACTTATTACTGCCCTTCGGAAGCAGCAGAAGATACTTAGGCCCTACATGTTTCCCAGAAGACAAATTAAGTACAATTTAACTTGATCTTCAAATTCAAAAAGCTTTCACCCCCGGCTCTTAATGCTATATGTAAACATCTTTTATGTAAAATATATTATTCAGGACAGTACTAAATAAAAAATAACATGCATTTTGTATGATCCCTCTTATTATTAAAATTATTCACAATTTTACAGATTCTGCAAGGGGTGTGTAAACTTTTGAGCACAAAAAATTACAATTGATATATAATATGCAATATAATGTCTTGATCTAGTTGCCTCCTCTTCTCTCCACTTTCCTTATCAAAGATTTCCTAAATTAAAGGTGTGAGAAACAAAGGAACAAGCACCTCTGTGTTCTAAGTGACTTTTTGACTTAAGCATCCGAGAGAGCAAGGAAAAAGATTGTGAAAGACACAAACAGACAGCGCATCAATATTAAATCGATTCAACACTAACTGCTTCATCTACATCAGCTGCCAAGACACCACTTCACACACCCGGAGAGACACTAGGAAGAGCAGTCATATAGTTTTTACATAGACTTAATCAAAAATGCCCCCAAGATGTAGCAGTGAGGGTATGACTCAGCCCGATGGCAAGCAAACGGACCTTATTTAACTTCCACATCACATTGTGGAGCTTTCTTCAGTATCCAAAGACATCCAAAGAACTCATGCACTCTGACATTAGGCTTTATAGGCATTTCATATTGTATAAAATCAGGATAAACAGATGTTTAGACAATCCTATATAATGTTTCATCACTTTAAATTTCTCTTGACAAAGTAAAGGCACATGCCTTGTTAATGCTGTTCAATGAGGTGTTTGTGTTCAGTGTGATTAGAGTTAACATATGTTCACATGATGAGCCCCTGGAGAGAGACAGGAAGCACAGGTCTTACTTAATGAAGGCCGGAGGCATGTCTCTCTTCATAATCTTGTCTTCTGTAGTCTGAACCGTCTCCTTCCCCACCTGAGAACACATGTAAAACAAGCTTGTTTACAAGATGCATAATGTTGAGACCATTGACATGCATATTTATTAACTCAAAAAAGTTATTCATACAGGGAAAAGATTTAGCCCTCAGGCACACCAGATTGACACAGCTTGTGAATGGAGTCGCTCTGAGTATCTGGACACAATAAGGGCCTGTTTGTTTTGCATGAGCCCCGAGGCTGATCTGCTGCTGTCTGGGATGCTGCCAGCACTTCCAACTGTCCAATCTAAAACAACAACCCACAACCCATGCTGTTCATCTGCCATTACCACACCCATTTATTGATCATTTCCTGAATGAACACACTGAAAATAACATAAATAAAGAATACAAAATGACAAAAATGAGAAAAAAAAAAAAAAAAAAAAACAGCACAACACCAAAACAAAACAGCACAGAACAAAACAGCACAAAACAAATCCTTGAAAACCCTGTACTGGATTTTATGATTTTGTTAATTTAAGGCCATCTTTTTAATTATTCAATTCATGTCCATAAATCAGTTCTGTCAGTTTCAAAGATGATTGAGTCAAAGTCATTGATTTATTTGCATCACATAAAAATACAACACACAAGCCAACATTACAGCACACAAAACCACTCATTCATTTTTAAATCATAATGCTAAGGTGACAAGATATCAGACCACAGACATGCTCACATTATTGTGGTTTATTTAGCATTTCACTGGACATAAGGAATGACATTGCAGTGTCCTTCTTTAGGAGTCCACTAATGCAAAGATAGCAGTGTAACAGAGAGATGTTTGTTATCTCCACACAGCACATGGCCACTTCCTGCCTGCTCTTTTTTTCCCAATGATGTAATTACACCAATGCAATCACATTCATTTGTCTGTCCTCCATCTATGAAACGCATTTAAAGAGAACTTTCAACCTCCCATTAAGGTCTAGTGACTTTCATGAGTTGAAATGTATATACAGTATAAGAGTGTGTTGATTCATAGCCAGTAACCTGCTAAGAACCATTGATCGCATTGGCATGCACAAAGCATGCAGTTGTGCATGGAGGATGGTGCTTTTGTAGTGCAGCAGCACACTCTTTTACTGGGCCCTAATTAGGTGAAGAGGACCCATAAATAAGGCTAACTGGGTTAACTGCTGGGCTAAAGTGGGAACAGCACGATCACGTATGCACACAGTAGCCAGTCACAAACATTAGTCCTGTGCATGCTGCTTCCAGCAGACTGAGTGCACAGCCTGTTTGGTAGATATACTCAACATAATGAAAAGTCTTTCAGGATAAACATGACACACCCTTCCACCAGTCAAAATGTCATGTGGTCAGAGCGTTGAACTCTTGCACCTATTATTTTCAGTGTATCTGAGGCTTATTAGATTCTTTTGGCACCTGATATATTGAAACGCTCTTCTCAGTGGGGCCTCCACCTCACACTTCTCTGGAGATACTGAACCTTCAACCACATTCTCCATGGTTATTCTTAGCCCTGGTCTAGAAGGCCATCTGAGGGGCAAGGGGCAAGGGGCAAGGGGTAAATAAGAGCCCACTGCCATCTTAGTCTGGGCTTTACAAGCAAGCACCAACAATTACAGCAACCAATGAACAGGGGATAAGTGCACAAAATATGTATTTAGATTAGAACAATACTGAATTAAGTATCCTTGCTATTACTACCAGCACCTAAACTTAGATGAGGACAATAAAGCAGAAGTGATGATAAGGATTTCAAATATCTTACACTTACATAACTACGCTGTCAAAACGGTCCAATTTCAGAAAAGTAATGTAACAATTTTACAGTAAAAACCTGTTAGTTGGTTAACTATAAGCTACCTTATATTTACAGTGAATTATATTAGATTTGATGGGACAATGTGTAAAAAATATTTAATAAAATTTTTTTTTTTACTAAAGTTTATTTGAAATAAAAAAAAAAACAATATATTCATAATTTACAGAGAAAAACATAAAAATTTCCAGAGGAATTTAATGTTTTGGGTTTTTTTTTTTTTTTTCATTTATGAACATTTACATCCATTTTATCTAACATTTTAAATTAAAGTAATTGTTTATCGCATTTTTTGAGAGATCAGGGTTAAAAGGGATAGTTCACCCAAAAAGGAAAATATATACACGCTCAAGTAGTTCCAAACCTGTACATTTCTTTGTTCTGCTGAACACAAAGGAGGATATTTGGAAGAATGTTTGTAATCAAGCAGATCTCGGCAGCCACTGACTACCATAGTGAGGAAAAAAAAAAAATACTATGGTAGTCAATGGCTGCCGAGATCTACTTCGTTACAAACCTTCTTCCAAATATCTTCCTTTGTGTTCAGCAGAAGAGAGAAATTCATACAGGTTTGGAACAACTTGAGCATTTTTGGGTGAACTATCCTTTTAAGGTCTGTTCACACCAAGAACGATAACTATCGAGTTTTAAAATGATATTTTCCAGCTGATAAACACTAAAAACAATCCACATGATTATGAAGTGCGTACTGCAGTTATGTTGACAGACTATAACTGAAGCACTCACTTAGAATAAACAATGTTATCATCCGTTAGTGTGGACGCTAAAATAGTTATCGTTATTGTTATTATCGTTATAACATTCGTTCATGGTTCAGTCATACAATCCATATTTATTAGCCGTGGTTCACGGAAATGGATCATTAAATTTTGCAGCGGCATTCTATTTCATCACCTATACTTTTTTTGTTTGTTTTTTTTACCATCACTTTTACAGCGTAGCGACATGTGTAACAGGGCAGTTAATGAACCATCCACCTGTTCAATGATGTGATTTTAACAAATCGATGGCATGTTTGTTTATGACACCGGCTCATAAAAAAAACTGAACTGTTATTTGACATCTGACATGATTCTCATTCCTCTAATGGTCATTTGTGTGAGAGGGCTGCACTGGACACATACAATGTTTGTGTGTGCTAGAATGTGACAGCACCTACAGTAAGATGCCTTTCCCTCAGCTGAAAGCAAAGCGGGTGCGACTGCATTCTCTCTCCATGATGGCTGTTTATATAACAAGGCTCCTGCTCTGTCAGAGTATTCTGTCATCTGCCAGCTGTTTACGCTCAAACTCAGAAGTATCTTTCATTGATTCCCACAATCTCCGCAAAGACTCACGACTCCTTTAAAGGGAAACTCTGCAAACACACTGGTGGATCCATAAAAGGTTCGACTTTTTAAAAGGCCTCTCAACTGCACATTTGGCAGTTTTCGTGGTGTCGACCAAAACATATGGGTAACAGAAAGGCAGATTCAAGAGGCAGAGATACATCGATTGTGAACTTTTGATGCATAATTAATGCAGAGTGCTTATAGCAGTTGTAGCTTCACTAAAAAGGCTGTTTGATCTCAGGTGCATTAGTGATAATGGATTCTGAGAGAGCAGCCCAGGTCAGCAGCTGCTCCGGCTCCAGTCTATCGGCCCACTGTCAGATATCATTAAACACAATTCAGTAAAATTTCAGTACACAAGACTGAAGATGATGCCGGACTTAGAGAACTTGTGTATTGTGGATGATCACAACAAGCCCAGTTTCCCAAAACATATACATAAAATGCAACCGATATGTTGCACGAGTTCCTACTTCCAAGATTCAAGAGTTTTATTTATTCCACAAACCTTCAGCCAAGTCTTACACGGAGTCTGTTTCTGAGTCTGTTTACTTTTATTCAGCAAGGATGCATTAAACTGATCAGACATAAATCAGTGACAGAAGACTTTTGTAACATTATAAATGCTGTTCTTTAAAAATGTTTTTAAATTTCTATTTATCAAAGAATCCTGGGGGAAATATATCACTACTTCCAAAAAAAATTAAATAAAAAAAAAAGGTATAGTTCACTCAAAAATGAAAATTATGTCATAAATTCCTCATGTCGTTTCAAACCCATAAGACCTTCGTTCATCCTCAGAACACAAATGATGGTATTTTTTGATTAAATCCGAGAGCTTCTGAGCTCTCCATAGACAGCAATTTAATTAAAACTTTCAAGGCCCAGAAAGGTAGGAAAGACATCATTAAAATAGTTCATGTGACTACAGTGGTTCAAACTTAAATGTTATGAAGCAACGAGAATACTTTTGTGCGCAAAAATACAACAAATAAAACGACTTTATTCAACAAGTTTGTTCTAGCCTATGTCGGTCTCCTATGCAGTTTCCATTGTAAACAGTCCAGCACTTTCGCGTTCTACGGCAACCGATTTGGTTCACGTGAGCACCACGAGGCATGCGTGTGATGATGATGCAGGAGATGCACTGTATTTACAACGTAAACGGTGTAGGAGACCGACACAGGCTAGAACGAATTTGTTGAATAAAGTCGTTATTTTTGTGCACAAAAAGTATTCTTGTCGCTTCATAAAATTAAGGTTGATCCACTGGAGTCACGTGGACTATTTTAATGATGTTTTTACTACCTTTCTGGGACTTGAAAGTGTTAATTAAGTTGCTGTCTATGGAGAGGTCAGATGAACGAAGGTCTTATGGGTTTGGAACGACATGAGGGTGAGTAATTAATGACAGAATTTTCCTTTTGGGTGAACTAACCCTTTAAGCAGCAATTGTTTTTAACAAATAAATACATCCTTGGTGAGCCTAAAATATCTTACCAACACCAAACTTTTGAATGGTAGTGAAGATGTTTATATATAAAATGTTACATTCTACATATGGGCTTTCCAGTGGTCAACCTCAACCACAACAACAGATAATCCCTAAAACAGTGTCATTTCCAATACATTGAATATGTTGTGTTTGTTTATTTATACTTATTTTTCTCCAAGTACATTGTGTGCAGGCTTTTGTGCTTTTGAGAAAAGAATAAATAACATTAACTTGAATGTTATAAATGTTAAATAAATAATTTTAAATAAATAACATTAACAGAATCAAAAATTAAAAGGATTGTAATTGTATTTTATGTTAATGTGTCAGTCATACCATTTTGAATCATCACACCCTGTATAAAAGAGCCCTGTATAAAGTCCAATATACTTCAAAAAATAGAATCAGTCTGGAGCATTATACTGCAAACATTCATGCCACTCAAAATATATTCTCTCTAGTCAAGGCTGGATTTATTTTCTGAAGAAATCACAATGGAGACATGCTTTAAAAGGAATACATCTGTTTAAAGTACTTGAGGGATTATGGTGAGGGAAGCAAACAATTTTATGCTTGTGTCATCAGTGTGGGTCTTACTATCGCACTGTGATAGTTCTGTATGAAAGACTGGGATTAACTTCAGTTTAACACATTTCAAAGGGCATCGCCTCTTCTCACACAATACTTTTACTTTATCAGGAACAGCGACATTTTACTTTTATTTTAAGGGAGTTTTCCCTGCAAGTGGATGAAAACATTCCACTGATGTCCCAGAGTTTAGCTTTGGTTTACTATAGTAGGTAGGTCATGTCTTTAATCGCTACATTTTGTCATTGAAAGCGACATTATAACAACAGAAGAATTTCATATACAGTTCTACATACTGCTGACTCCTAAGTGAATCTAAGAGCTTAGCCATGGATGAAATAAATGCCATACATTTACAACTGCATATGGACGGTATGCCAGTGGCTCTCTTCCAATGCACTGTGACAGACTTGGGCAAAAAGAACAGACAGACAGACAGACAGACATGGAGACTCCCCTCCAGGCCAGACCCCTGCTGTCTTCTCCGTTAAGAGCCATAAAAAGCATTCAGAGAGAAGAGATCTCAATTAACTCAAAAAATGACTTCATTACAGTCCTTTCACACCTAGCAACAACCATTAATCAGTCCAAGTTACAGACATAGGGCCCTATTTTAATGATCTAAGCACATGGTCTAAAGCGCATTGTCTAAAGCGCACATCGCAAGTGCACTTAGGGCATGTCCAAACCCACTTTTTCTTGTGGTTTAAAAGGGTTGTCCCTATGGGTGTGTTTTGGGTGTAACATGCAATAAACCAATCAGAGTCTCATCTCCCATTCCCTTTAAAAGCCATTTGCGCTTACACCATGGCGGATTCGCTATTTACATGGCGGAATTTACCAGCAGAAAGACTGAACTCTTCTCCAGAGAGGAATCCTTTTATTTGTAATATTTAAAGGGGTCATGAACTGAGAAATCAAATTTTCCTTGAGCTTTTGACATATAAGAGGTCATCATGCTATAAGAATATCCTGTAAGTTTCAGAACTGAAAACTCCCATGTTAGCTTTTATTGGACTTTTATTGACACCAGGCCCAGCAAACAACAGGTTTTTCAAAGTGGGGCTCTATGACGTCATAGATCGGAGGCAAGCACCGCCTCTGCAGAAGAAGATCAACTACCTACTTCATCACTGCCTGTTTAGCCCAGACCACCGATTAACGCATGACATGCAATAGAATAGGTAGCCTAAGTAACACTACGTGGTGTTAAACCAGATCGAGCTACCAAGCAATAAACATGCTGTTGAGGATTACAAATTATTGTGTAGTGCCTGGGCTCCACAGTAATGCAACATGTAAGTAACTGTGTTCATTCAATGCCTGATCTGTGACCAGTGATTTCTGAAATGTAATGATTCATGCACAATCAGATGTTCTTTGTCTGTGTGTCAGTAAATCAAACCAGTGACTAAACGTCAACTTGCGTTGTTTCTCTTAGTAGGATGAAAATAATCTGTAATTTAACAGTGATTAAATTCTATAAAGAAAGCGATCAAAGAACACTCCCTTGGTAATCGCTGGAGCTGTCAATCAAACAGCACGAGTTGATCAGTGACTGAGTTCTGGACTCGTGCCAAAACTCCCGTTTTATTCAACAAATCTCTTAACTAGATCATGTTTGCACTGTTAGTTATGATGAGTTGTAATGACGAGAGCACTGCTTTCATGCGCTCAACATGTCTGTGATTGGCTACAATGATCACCACTGCAACCTTTCATGCCACGATCTAAATATAATGCCATAGATCTAAATGTAATGCAATACTTTTCACGATTAGTTAAGCATGAGAGCTGTAAATAGTAAAAATGTGCTAAAAGAGGGAGTAATAATTAGCTATTTCAAATGGAATGACGTTAGCCAATCACAGCAGTGGGCATTTACGCTGAAGTCTCATAGCAGACGTGCCCCTTAAAACAGAGCGTTCAAACCAGAGGGCTAAAATCAGGCTAGGAAAAATGCCTTTTATTTATAAATGATGACAATTTTTGATGTAAAAAGCATTCTAACATTATAAGTGCCCCCCAGGAAACATCATAAAACAATAAAACAACGCAGTTCTTGACCCCTTTAATGTTTGTGTGCTTTAAATTTTGCGGAAGCTTGAACTAGAGAGAGTCATTTATTTGCATTACCTTTACAATAAACAACTGCATGCTCAATTCTTTATTTGTCACAATTAGGGCCATTATACTTATTAGTTGACAAATTAATCTCTTACCACAATCTCAGAGTAACCAACAGAATGTTGACAATCTAAACATAGAACAGTCTCCAAGATACAGGCCAGTCTTTGGAGTGAGAAGAGATTTAAAGCCTCTCCACTCAGCCTTGATTTCGAGGCTTGGCTGATGTTTTGGACACTTCAGCAGTAACAGGTGCCACATATGAGGGAGGTGGTGGTGCTCTGGGTGTGTCTCCAGTGAAGACACTGACACCTTAGACTTCCTCAAGCCAGCGGGGAGTCACTTTCCCTGGGCATGAAACACCCCCTCCAGCCATGCACTGTGAGACTGTGTTACTTCCCAAGCTAGAAGACCTATTTATTCCCGGCACAAAATGCTCACTCCCTATTTGTGACTTACTCATGTACATTAGGAGGATTCTTCTCGCATTACTTTACAGCTGGGAGTAAATTACCTTGTTACAAATAAACAAGAAGAAACAGAGTAATACTGAATGCACTTCTGCACTGTCAAAAGACTCTTGCAGGTCCTGCTCGAGTTAAACCACTCACAACACATACTTCTGAGAATATATGAAACTTGAAACATGAAACATGAAAAAGAATAGAATATTTAACTACACATACTGTAGAAACTTACTAGAACCAATGTTTTCAAATGCAGTGAGTTATTTAAACATACACACAAAGCATTACAAAATAAAATAGAATATAATACATAATGGAATTGAAAAGAATAATTTAACTACACAGAAAGTTACAAGAAACCATTTCCAAATGAGAAGAGAAGAGAAGAGAAGAGAAGAGAAGAGAAGAGAGAAGAGAAGAGAAGAGAAGAGAAGAGAAAGAGAAGAGAAGAGAAGAGGAGATTTCAGTTAGAACACATGAGAATGAAACACAATATAGCTTGTTCAGATCAGAAATTACATCAAACTATAAATCAAACTATCAATATATGAGTATGACATGAATGAATGCTTTTCAACAACAAATTGGGAACTTTCTTCAAGTAGAGACTCCCTTATTGAGACCAAAAGGAAGGAGAACATACCAGCAAGATTTAGTCTGGTTGCTGTGGGTACACTGGGAAAAGTTTCTTAGATTGATGATTATGTTCTTGATGTTTCCTGGAAGCAACACCAGAACTTAAAGTGCTTTTCTAAACAAATGAACTCCTTGTACAAGGAAGACTACAGCCCACCTATAAAGATTCCACTATATCACACTCATCTTTATAATGCAAACGTCATTGCTTCCAGTCGGTTCACTTGTTTAAAATACTGTAACTACTCAAATACAGGATAAGGCATTTAGGGAACATTTAAATAAAGTTTACAACCGGTCTTTAACTACAATTTCTCCCAGCACTTGCTGAAGGTGTCAACTTAATATTCAACTACACCCATTTCCAGATATTCCATACAGCCCTTTGAAACACAAACACAAGCTTTGATCGTTTTTATTTTTATTTTATTTTATTAGCTATAGGCACTTTAGTTTACTGCGTTAAGTTAACAGTGTTTAGGAGAAAAATGAGGAGAACAGAAAACTCACACTGTCCAACACTTCCCTGACACCTGCTGTGATTCAGCCCGCCTCTCCTCACTAACCCATCAGGACTGTGTGTTTACATCAAACATTATCTCCTTTAGCCACAAACTAATAAAGTCAGATTTGATTTTTAAACCAGACCCATTATGGTCAGTTTACACTGTAGGCATTTTTAATTCCTAAACACTCACATTCATCAGATCACGACTCTATAGGTAAACAATAATTTACCATGGTAAACAATAATTTCCAATAGAAAACCACAAACACAAACTACAACAAAGCAGTACATTTTCACAGGAAATCTGGTGGTAGCCAGCCAATGTCATGGAGAAAATGTTTATACTAAGTGGACATCTCATATTTATTATGATTTACAATATAGTCAAAAACTGTGGTACCTATGGTATTTAGTAAGAAACTGTGGTTACCATGGTATTTTTATTTTATTTTATTTTTTTTATAAGGGGAGACATTTTAACGGAATGAAGTGCGCGTTCATAAAGACAATAAAACAGCAGATAAACTAAAACAAGATGCTGTATGGATGACAGGACTCTCACCCGCACGAGGTTGCTGACAGCCGCTTGCACTGCCGCCACTGGGCTGGTGAGATCTGGGATCGCTTTCCCATCAACTTCGCCCTCCTCGTGCATGATAACCAAGTGGGATATCTGCTGAGCCACTGGCTCCAGGATACTCTCTATCGTCTTGGTATGGAAAACAGGCATCCTGAAATATCCTCAACACAAGTGAGAAAAAGGCACGTGTTCGCTCTGTCCTGCGCTTTCCCCCGTTATTTCTTCCAAGGGCACCACGAACCAAATGTCTATTCCCGAGTCTATCCCACTCATGCAGAGAAATCCCTAAACGCCTCCTCAACGAGCGACGCTTTCTGTCGATAACCAAAGCCAGGCGCCCGGTGAGTGCGAACGAACGCACGGCTTAAAAGAGTCAGTGCTCGTCAACCAATCATCGCAAAGGTTTCACGCCAGGCGGAGCATCTGATTGGTCCGCGCTGACGCTGTTTCCACTCTTCTCCGCCCCACCCTACCTGTGTTAAGAGCTTCCCTGACTACGTCATGTAGTCAGTAGCTAAAAAGGAATGCGTCGGACTGGAATGACAAAGTGAGGATTCCGTGGATTACATTTGACTTAATGATAGGTAATGGTGTTAGTCAACGGGAACAAAGTAACTGATAGGCTACTCAATGATAGACCATGCAAGCATGCCTATACTTAGGCTGCAGCTTTTAAGATCATCTGCTGATGTAGCCTACAGTCTTCTTCATGTGATCATTTCTGCGTGACAGAATGAAATGTGTTGGTGGACAAGTAATCTTATTTTTAAAAGATAATGCTGTTGAGCAACGCACAAGATTCAGAAATGCACGTGCCTGCTAAATGTCTCTCAGATATAAGCTGAAAGCAGAATTATTATTATTATTATTATTATTATTATTATTATTATTATTTTCAAATAGGTTAAAAATATCACACACGTGCACTTAGGCTATGTACACACCAAAGTTTTTCTTATGCTCACCAAGGATGCATTTATTTGGTCAAAAATGTAAAATGACAATATTTTGAAATAATCTTACAATTTAAAAGAACTGTTTTCTATTTAAATATGTAAAATAGTGTAGAATAGTGTATGTATTTAAAATGTCATTTATTACCGATGGCAGAGCTAAATAACTCTAAATAATGCTGGGTTAAAAACAACCCAAGTTGGGTTGAAAATGGACTAAATTCTGTCATTAATTCCTCACCCTCATGCCATTCCAAACCCGTAAGACCTTCGTTCTTCGGAACACAAATTAAGATATTTTTGATGAAATCCGAGAGCTCTCTGACCCCACACCACAACGACCACTTTCAAGGTCCAGAAAGGTATAGCCGCATAACTCGTTAAAATAGTCCATGTGATATGACTTTTAATGTTATGAAGCGACGAGAATACTTTTTGTGCGCAAAAAACAAACAAAAATAACGATTTTATTCACAATATCTTCTCTTCCGTGACATGAGGGTGAGTAATTAATGACAGAATTTTCATTGTTGGGTGAACTAACCCTTTAAGAAAAGAATATATATATATAAATGATCTGAATAGAAGTTAAAAAAAAAAAAACTCATACAGAAACACACACCATAAAAACTAATTTGTTCAGTTTACTTAATTCAATTGAGGAAACCCATTGCATTATTTCAATTAAGTAAGCTTAACTTAATTGCATCAAGTTGTTCTTACTTAAACAGTTTAAGTTTTGTCAATTTAATTCTATCTGTGATCTGAGGAAGTGTACTCCCAGAGTGCATTGCGGCATGGATAAATTAATTGGTGTGTTTTACTATTTTTGGCTTTATTTTACCATTTGTCTTTTGTCAGTATAACCCCAATAACAGCAAATAAAACTGTAATGACCTTATTAATAATTAAAAATTATTAATTTGTTGTGTTTTGATGCTGAATGTTGAAGTCTGTGTGTGACTCAAGCATGATCAATTGCAAGATATTGTC
This sequence comes from Paracanthobrama guichenoti, assembly GCA_018749465.1. Classification (NCBI taxonomy): domain Eukaryota; kingdom Metazoa; phylum Chordata; class Actinopteri; order Cypriniformes; family Gobionidae; genus Paracanthobrama; species Paracanthobrama guichenoti. The sequence goes on from CM031955.1 coordinate 5,062,177, forward strand.
ACAAATATAGGTGGATTATATCACCCCAATTAAAAGTTTATGTCATAAGTGTTAGCAATTTTTTTAAAGATCGTTATTTGACATGAAATATAGTTATGTAATTCACAATATATATATATATATATATATATATATATATATATATATATATATATATACACTCACCTAAAGGATTATTAGGAACACCTGTTCAATTTCTCATTAATGCAATTATCTAATCAACCAATCACATGGCAGTTGCTTCAATGCATTTAGGGGTGTGGTCCTGGTCAAGACAATCTCCTGAACTCCAAACTGAATGTCAGAATGGGAAAGAAAGGTGATTTAAGCAATTTTGAGCGTGGCATGGTTGTTGGTGCCAGACGGGCCGGTCTGAGTATTTCACAATCTGCTCAGTTACTGGGATTTTCACGCACAACCATTTCTAGGGTTTACAAAGAATGGTGTGAAAAGGGAAAAACATCCAGTATGCGGCAGTCCTGTGGGAGAAAATGCCTTGTTGATGCTAGAGGTCAGAGGAGAATGGGCCGACTGATTCAAGCTGATAGAAGAGCAACTTTGACTGAAATAACCACTCGTTACAACCGAGGTATGCAGCAAAGCATTTGTGAAGCCACAACACGCACAACCTTGAGGCGGATGGGCTACAACAGCAGAAGACCCCACCGGGTACCACTCATCTCCACTACAAATAGGAAAGAGAGGCTACAATTTGCACAAGCTCACCAAAATTGGACAGTTGAAGACTGGAAAAATGTTGCCTGGTCTGATGAGTCTCGATTTCTGTTGAGACATTCAGATGGTAGAGTCAGAATTTGGCGTAAACAGAATGAGAACATGGATCCATCATGCCTTGTTACCACTGTGCAGGCTGGTGGTGGTGGTGTAATGGTGTGGGGGATGTTTTCTTGGCACACTTTAGGCCCCTTAGTGCCAATTGGGCATTGTTTAAATGCCACGGCCTACCTGAGCATTGTTTCTGACCATGTCCATCCCTTTATGACCACCATGTACCCATTCTCTGATGGCTACTTCCAGCAGGATAATGCACCATGTCACAAAGCTCCAATCATTTCAAATTGGTTTCTTGAACATGACAATGAGTTCACTGTACTAAAATGGCCCCCACAGTCACCAGATCTCAACCCAATAGAGCATCTTTGGGATGTGGTGGAACGGGAGCTTCGTGCCCTGGATGTGCATCCCACAAATCTCCATCAACTGCAAGATGCTATCCTATCAATATGGGCCAACATTTCTAAAGAACCACGTAGAATTAAGGCAGTTCTGAAGGCGAAAGGGGGTCAAACACAGTATTAGTATGGTGTTCCTAATAATCCTTTAGGTAGGTGTATATATATATATATATATATATATATATATATATATATATATATATATATATATATATATATATATATATATATAAAACATTTATTACTTCCCTTCCTTTGAAATCAGATAACTGATTACAATATGAATGAAGTTCCAAGTGCCCAACCAAAGGGAATACTGATCACCATAATGGTGAAAGGAAGTGGAGGAAATTAGTGAAAAGTCTATTAAAAATTGCCCGCCTCAAAAAAACCTTTTGGCTGCCTGTGTTTTTTTTTTTGGTTTTTTTGCTTTGGCTAAATTTTTGTTTACTTGGGTTTTCTAAGTAACGAAGCATGCAAACAGTACAGATTACTAAATTGTTTTAAGTAAGTTCAACAAATTATTGGACATTAAAATTTACTAAAAATCTTCTGTAAGTAACTATGTGCTGTGTTTATATACACTGACCTATATATAGCACTGTATAAATTTAGGTGCAATTAAAATGCAGTTATAATTTAAATGTCAAGACACTAGAAATTCTTCATTTGAGGTGAACCACTGGACACTCAATATATTGCCCTCATTTGTTTTAGTCTAATAGTTTAGATGACAAGAATAAACATTTGGTTAAAGAGAGACTGACTCCCCGGGCTTCTTTTAGACATCTGATGTGTTTAGGACATCTGCAGGAAAGTAATGTTTAAGAGTTATCATATACATAATTCACAAGTTACATCATTAGACAAGTAAGACTATATTGTGACTTTGTTTCATACACTATTCAGCGCTATTATGGAAGAAAACACAAGGCAACTGTAAGGCTACCAAATAAGGAGAGATTTCAGATAGAGGAGCACAGAGAAGTGCCTTGCAACACTAATAAGGTAAATTGTTTATTATATAAGTAGCAGCTGCCATTGAACCTTGTAAGTGCGGAGTCACTTGGGGATGCTTCTTGCACATCTAGGACGTTGCCTGCAGTCTCTCAATGTTCTCAGACTTGACAGGAGAACTCCTGCTTTCACTGTGCTTTTAAACTCTTTGAGACATCAAAAGTTGTCAAGTTCTCAGTCAGTTCGAATAGTCAGTCAGTTCGAATGACCTTATAACATTTTTTACTATTATTCCCTTCAATATTTTCAGAGTCTGTCTCTCCACCATTTCATTCATGAAAATATACATGGAAACCACTAACTGATTATTATGTTTACTGATGATTTAGTTTAATTATTATTGGACATCATTAGAAATTGTCCTTATAAATTGTATTACTATTATTGGTGCTGAAACTGTTTGTATTGAAATGGAACAGTGCAGAACCGGCCCCATTGCAACCAAGGTGAGTAATGCTGTGCTCAGCAATTTCATGTCATCCAGCACTACTGCTGACTAGTCCATATTTGCTGCATTTGCTGTAGCTGTTGATGCCTTGTTTTTAACGAGAGGCTGGAATATGCAATAATGAAGACATAACATAGACTATGTCTTTCTGAGATAACAAGATAACAACAATAATCTCCATGAAGAGATTTCAAGCCATCCGAACACAACACAAAGTACATAATAAATTATTTAGGCAAAACTTACTTCTGGGTGTCTAAGTAAAAGTACTGTCTTTAACATCAAAACAGATATATAGACAGACAGGTAGGTTTGACTGCAGAGAGGCCCTTAAAATAGATTCTAATTCATAATTTTTCTAATGATGTAGCAGCGCCCTCCAATGTGCAGTGAGAGTCATTACAGAAATCATAAACGTGCACCTGTCATATTACACGATATAAACATTAAATCTGTTGAAACCACAATCTTTTATATTGGCAAGTATATTGTTTGGAATCCAAACACTGTAACATAAAATAAATAATAATAATTTAAAAAAAAAAATTGCACAACCGTCCATAGGCGGTATACATAGCCTATACAGTTAAAACACACTGGGTCATGAAAATACACATAAATGTAATTTTAATATAGTTGTACTGTATGTATAGACTATGTTTAGCCGTAGCTTACCATAACTGTATGCTATAGGGAAGGATATGGAGGAGGTGTCATAGGTTGCAGGACACAGTGTGTTAATGTTGCATGTGTTCTATATATATATGTGTGTGTGTGTGTGTGTGTGTGTGTGTGTGTGTGTGTGTGTGTGTGTGTGTGTGTGTGTGTGTGTGTGTGTGTGTGTGTGTGTGTGTGTGTGTGTGTGTGTGTGTGTGTGTGTGTGTGTGTGTGAATAAAATTCATTGCTTGTAATTTCTCTGTAAACCAAACTCTTTCCATTTTAGGTCAAGAGCGTTTTCTTTCATAAGCATCTTGTATTCTTGGTAAGAGGAAGGATGTTAAGTCTGAGTATACTCTTTGGTGATTCATTACTTCCACATTTCCTCTCACATTCTCATGTTTTATTTTGATTTTGAGGCCAACTCTTGCAATTAAAAACATTTGGCTGCTTTGTTTCTCATGGCCACTTCTCCAAACGCTGATATCATCCTCTTGTACACAACAACATGTGATTTTTCTTAGGAAAGTTCTTAGCAGTGTAATTTTAGTTATTTCCTGTTAATAATTTTAGTGCTTATTTCTCATCAACATTTCTCATTTTTTTAATATTTTATCATTTCTCATTCATATTTCAACCAAAATTTATATTTCCTTTTATTTCAGCTTATTTCAATTAGCAGAAATGTTTTTAATAGTTTTAGTTTTAGTTAACAATAATAACCAGTTGAACCAGTTGATAATAACTACTTGTATGACATGCCCCAATTTTACAATACAATATGCTTAGTTTAATGGGACCGTTTAAAGGGATAGTTCACCTCAAAATTAAAATTTACTGTTTACTTCCATGTTCTTCCAACACTGTAAAAATGTCAGGCCTCTCCAATTCAAATTCATTTTCTAGTGACTGGTCACATCTAAATTTTTCAATTGGACAATTTGAATTTCTGTGAATTGAATTATATCAGTTGTGGCAACAGTCTTTTAACTTTAACATATAGTCCACTGCAGGCAAGTTTGCTAAACCCATGTGCAGTTTATTTAACTCAAAAGAATATCCAAAACATTAAACAAAAACAATAAACAAAAGACTTAGCTTAACTTGACATGACATGAACAGACTTGGTTTGAGAATAGGCTAGGCTTGAGAACACTCACCAAACAATGGGTTCAGCAAACTTGCCTTTAGTGGACTATATGTTACCGAATATCAGACCCTCAAAAATGAACCCAGCAGTTTCAAGGCTTTTGACTCCTCAAGCAGGAAGATCCATTGAGGAATATGTTAAAGATTTTTTGCGTTTCATGGATTTTCTGCCTTGGGGTGAGGTTCACCTGAAGAGGTGTTTTTGTTTTGGTTTGGACCCTGACCTCGCAGAGCTCATGCCCTCAGTAGAACACCCTTCTACCCCTTGGCAGTTTATGGATTTCCCAGGGGGGGGGGTTCTGTCACAGTGTGTTTTGGTGTTTCATGTTCATGTTTCATGTTTTTAGTTTATCACGTTCACTGTCACGTTTCTGAGCTTATCATGCACTTCCTGGTCTTGTCATGTGACTCCTTGCCCTCATGTGATCCTGCCATGTGTTCCTGTGTCATGTTGTCACTGGCTTATTGGTTCATCATTGTTCGCAGGTGTCCCTTGTCTTGTCATTAGCCCATGTGTATTTAGCCCTCATGTTTGCCGTGTGTCTTTGTCTGATATTTAATGTGTAACCTGCTTGTTGGTGAGTCAAAGTCAAAGTCAAAGTCAAAGTCAAAGTCAAAGTCAAAGTCAAAGTCAAAGTCAAAGTCAAAGTCAAAGTCAAAGTCAAAGTCAAAGTCAAAGTCAAAGTCAAAGTCAAAGTCAAAGAAAGTCAAGTCTTTGTTTATTTCTTTGGATTTTGAGTTGAATAAAAGAAACTGCACTTGGGTTCTTCAAACTTGCCTTCAGTGGATAGTATGTTACATTAACATGGGCTCAATCAGAAATAATATGTTGAGCCAATGGAAAAAATTTAATTTACCAAACTGTGACCACTTAAATATTTTAAATTGTAGTAACAATTGTTTATTTCTCACTGTACCAAAAGATAAATTATTAAAAACATAAATATATTAAGCAAAATACAGAACTTTAATAACAAAATTCCCTTGCATCACATCTGGCAAGTGACCGAACAAAAGTTAATTATATATTGAGGATGAGATGAATGAATGGATGAGAAAATCACAAGCTTGACATGTTTGACATATGAATGGTAAAAAGAGAGAAACCATACTGATATAGCAAACAATAATCTTGGACAGCTTGTCTTAGATTATTTGAATCGTTCATCAGCTGGATAAAATCGTTCTCAAAGTGATTGCAACAATATCGTTTCTATGTGCCGTTATCGTTATAGCTGTGGTGTGAACTCTATTATTCTTTATTGAGAACGATTTTTAGAACTAGGCTATATCTTTATCGTTATCTTTACAGTTATCGTCCCTGATGTGAACGGTCTTTTAGGCTACTCACTGGTCCTTTACTCATGAGTCATGACTCATGGCTATATTAATTTGAATATGCACTAAGATTAATATATGAAAGAACTGATTAATAAATGCTTGAAAGAAGGCACCAACTGGTTGTGATTTTGAAAAATATTTATGATGATGCACAATGAATGAATGAAACAAAAGCATGTAAAGATTCAAAGCAAGCTTTATGTCAAATATAAAATACAATGGAATATCACAGAATTAAGGAAAGTATTGTATTAAAGTAAAGACTGTTTAACAATAAGACATATATAAGTTTAAAAAAATAAATATATTTATCGTACATGTATTCTTGCAATAAATAAAATATTAAATAATATTTTATAAAAAGTAACAGAGAATAAAACAGATAATACCCAGTCCAAAATTATAATTTTTTTAAATCTAACTTTCTGGAGCGCTAATCCTTTTTTTAAGGATGCAACGATATGAAAATGTTGGTCGATACAGATAACGATATATTAGCCGATAAATATAAATCAAAATTTTTATATAATTTTTGAGTCTGATTACAAAAACAAATGTCTCACCATTAAAAGCCATTTCCCAAGCACACAATTCTAATGTTCTCATTATACTTTTATGTAATAAATATGACAGACTTGTGCTGCACGTTGCACTTAACTGTATTTTCTAGCAATCATATTTCAAGCAATTCAAAACCATCATGACAAGCAGTGTGCATCTGAAGTGTCTTAGCTAAAGTAAATAATCCATTATTTATCGGCTTTAATATATCGGGCAAATTTTCGTATCGTGCAGATAACGATAACATTAAAAATGAACATATATAGGTCGATACCGATATGGTGGCCAATATATCGCGCATCCCTGTTTTTTTTATTTTGATTTCAAATTTATAGTTATTGCCACTAACCATTTTAGAAAGGAACAAAGGACAAAATACACCATTTGCAGGTCTCACAAACTGAAAATTAAAAAAAATATTATGTATCCTTCATACACCTAAAAACTGGTATCACTGTCCAACAATAGCAGGAATGTGTAATTATAACTCTGTCAAATATGATTCCTATTGATTGAAACAAATAGCTGCCATATATAATCTGAATTTCATAAATAATTGCATTCTGTGCAGACCAACACATTACCCTGAGTTGCTAAGCATTTACATTTCTGCTGTAAAGTGACCCTGTCAGAGTTAATCCTTCTGCGGATACCTGGAGCCTGCTGTATATGTGGGTAAACCAGTATGCATTGAGATCCAGTGGTTGTAGTTGGTGACTTTTGTATAAACACCCGGGTTAAACTTTTCTGCACACTCTTTTCCCCAGCTAATGATACCGAATAAGAACATGGTGTTATTAACTTCACACACCAGAGGCCCTCCTGAGTCACCCTGAAAGCAGAAAAAAGTAAACACATTCATATGTGTATTTTGTACAGTTTTATGAAGATACATTTTTTTATACATTTGATATTCATCCATCTTTAGTAAAATATTTTCTTGTTTACCTGGCAAGCATCTTCTTCCCAGTCTCTACCAACTGCGCACAACATGTTCTCATTGACCTCGTCCTCACTGTAATACTTGTGCTGGCAAGCATTCTGGGAAATAAGCTTCACTTCAGCCTTTTTCAGATGTCGAGAGTACTCAAAGCCACCTTAAAAAAACAAACAAATAAAAAAGCAATGATGGCATGTTACATCTTATCTCCTGATTCTGGCATTCTACATTGACGCTCAAAGTGACAAAATGACTACTAATCTGCTAGATTTTTTAGATCCAGTACAGTATGTCATATGATAATTATAAGATTGTGTTATATTTCATATCATAGATCAACTTTGTGGACACGCATGTTCCCTTCATATCTTGCTGTCGCAGGAAAGTGATCATTGTTATTGTTCTAGTCTAGGATACACTATCAGCATACAGCCTGATGTGACATCTTACCCTTTTGATGCCTTCCATAGCCAGCAATCTCACAGTAGAATCCTGTGGGAAGCATCTGCTGGAAAGGGGGAAGACATGCGGTTCTCACAGAGTTCGTCTTCACCGCGCATTGTCCATTCCTGTCCACTATGTTCAACAGGGCTAAAGGAAGTAATTTGCCATTTTAACTGCTGAAATAATACAATAAAAGGCAAATAATAAAATGTTTATTGTCTTAATAAAAGACAAACTTACCAATGTCGTTAGTAAAGTTTTCAGTTGTGTAGTCAAAGTTCTCATGGACCACAAGTTTGCTCACTTTGAAACGCTGCTCTTTGACAGAGTTGGTTTCATTGATAGCGCTCTTTCCCAGTATAACAGAGTATCTCTTTGTTTGAGTGTTTCTATTAAAAAAACAATAAAATTATATTATAAATTAAACAACATGATATATTATATTATATAAATTATATTATATATTTCATTTTATGCACCAACGCAATGACACTACATTATGCATTTAGCAGTTTTATTGCATACTTGATTCGGATCACGGCATTCAGTGGTCTGATATTTCCTAATATTCGCTGTCGCCCAACTTCTTGGTTTGCAATTGACTAACTTGAGCATTATTGCCACCAACTGAAACTTTATTTGCAATCTACACTGAAAAAAAAAGATTTGTACTGCTTGTTCAAATTGCTTCATTAAAATAAGCTAAAGCAACACAATTGCTATAAATTTTGTCCTAACATAATTTGATTGTGTTCATTCCACTTAAATATAAGTCAAATTGAAGTTTACTTAATCTGTGTTGAGATTACATGAATGATTTGTGTTGCATTAACTGAAACTGGGCGGGGCTTGTTAGTTCCCACCATGCTTTGCATATGGCTAAATCAAGAGAGAGTAAATGTTGTTATTTGATATGTTTTATGTATTTTTGAGCAAGATGAGAAAGGAGAGACTTGATTGTGTTTAATAGTGTTTAATATTCAGTTATGTTGGAATTATTAATAGAATTTAAATTACAGTGGGTTACCATTGTGGAGAAGAGTGGAGCATTTGCTTAGGCTGTGGACTAAAACAACTGATGTCATTATGGCTTTGTTGAAGAAGCTTTTAATGCATAGCATTTAAGATGCTAGTGTGTGCATTTGCTAGCTAGTGCAGTATTATAATCAAGTTGTGTAACATTAAAATACATGAAATTGAAGTGGATGAATGAATATATAAAATTAAATGCCTGAATCATGTCAGGGAGCCATATAAAATTCACTTTGAGACTACTTAATTGGGTCACTTAAAATATATTCATCCCATGATGTTGAAGTTACATGAACAAATGATGTTTGTTTAATTTAATTGATTCATGTGGGACCGATGTACACAATTAAATCATATAAATACAACACACATTTTTCAGTGTAAAGGCAAGTCCCCAACTGCTGGACTGTTTAGTAGTTGCTCATTAACTAGTTTTGCTTTTCTGTCCTACTGATTTTCCCTGCCAACTGGTGGCATCTTACTAGTGAAAATGAGCACAAAGAACTTTATTACTAATATTACTGTAATACTGTTGCAGTGTTCGTCTTAATAAGCCAATTGTTTTGTACGTTGTAGTGGACTATTTATTCTTAGCGGAAGCTTTAGGATAATATTGCTTCTTTGTCACCATCTCTGTTTGAAACCTGCAATTGCAGTTATTTGCGGAATCATCATCATTAAGTGCATCGTGCATCGGCACGGCTCCTCAGAGCGGATGAATCTAATGTTTTCAGGAGTTTGTGTGGCTGTCATTCATTCACCGCACCAGTATGGATACCGTGTCTGGTGAGGATGCTGCCACCTGGAGATAGTTTTGAACACTGGCTAGTTATGTACTTTCTCAAAAATTGATTTTGGATCATTTTTAACCAAAAAAAGTTACAGACTGCAGCTTTAAATAAGGCCAAACTTTTCAGTTAATAACAGGTTGACATACCTGTCAGGGAAGCAGTGGGCTGCAGTGAGGACCCAGCATGGAGCAATGAGGGTTCCTCCACAAATGAACCCATCTCCTTTGAAGATAGTTGCAATCCAAGGCTGTAACTCAACAGTTGACCTTAATCCTCCTATTATCTTTGTAGTAGGCTCTAAGCGTCGCTCCCCACACGTTGATTCTGATTAATACATGAGAAACATCAGAAACATGAAGTCTGTAAGAAGAGATAATGTTCTAGGCAGTGCACAAGGAAAGAAACAGCAGATATCCCAGTTAAGGGTTTTCTTAATTTTGCCATTGAATTATTTAGGATTTTTGCTTAGAATGGACATTAAAAAAATAAACTGATCAAATAGTTACCTGTGTCCTGCTTTGTTGGTTCAGGTGTTGGTGGACTCTTGGCTGCATGAGCAATAATAGATCATATTAGTCAATCTGTTAGTATTACCCATGACTTATATGAGCAAAAGAGATGCACTTACTTTTCCTCGGCTTCATTTCCATGCGGGGAATGTCACAATATTCCCGTACATAACGGTTTCTTTTCCGTACAATGCACCATGGCTGAGCGCTGTTATTTGGATTTCTGAAAAAGCAAAATATTCAGAGGTCTCACCCTAGCCTTTTTAATAATCCTACAATATAATAGTGTCAGTTTTTACACTCCATAAATGGGCAACAAAAATATAAATGTAAATATAGAATACCTGCAGTAGTTATGATAGCAGTTCCTGTAGGTGTAACGTCTGTATGAATTCCACGGTACACAGATCCGTCCATTGACCGTCACTGACACTTTGCCTCTGTATGCCCTCTCATTACTTCCATCAAGTATGCACTCATCTGAGAATAGAAAAGTTATGAATAAACATTCAAATGCTACAAGTACAACTTTATGCTGTATCAAATAACATGTTCTTGAAAATAATAATAATAATCTAATGTGACAAAATCGAAAAATATTTACCCTCTCCTGGAAGAAGGATTTTCCTCCAAGGCTTTTTATTCTAAAAACAGAAATATACATATTACTTGTGTGGGGGTAAAAGGTTAATTCCATTTAAAAACTCTTGGTAGGAAGTAAGAAAGTTCACTTCTGTTTTGTTTTTCCACTTACTGCTTCAGTTAAGCTCAGGGCGCACATGAACAGGAATATTCTGAGAATACACATGATCTTGACCGCAAACCAGTTTTCTTTTTATGGAGGTCCTAAAAACATTTTGAAGAAGTGAGCTATATGTTCATAAGACACAACTCTAAAAAAAAGACACATGCTCTTTCATCATAAGTACATTTGTAATGTGGTTCAAGGATAAATAAATTAACCATTTGCCAAGAAAATATTGAAATCATATTGACAGTGCAGCACTGACTCTGCAAGCAAACATGCACAAAATGTTAAACCCACCATTGACCCTTTTTTTCATGCAATCCATTCAGTTGTTCACTATATCGCCATAATGAATATAGTGCCCTTATATTCCTAAAAATAAAAGTTTTTGTTGCCATGGTTCCATGAAGAACCTTTAACATCCATAACTTTCTATGGAAAAAATTCTTTGAATTGTTAACTTGTACTGCACGCTATTAAAAAAATGGTTCTTTTAAGACATATTTGCTGAAAGGTTCTTTGGAGAACACAAAATGGTTAAAACCCCTATTTTGAAACCTTTCTTTAATTCATTCATATTCTCACATGCTTCACTTTTAGAAGAAAAGGTTCTGTATGGGTTCTGTCAGACGCTTCATATATACAGGATCATTTTATGGATTTAGTTTTCATTTATTCATTCATTTCGTTTTAATTACATTTTTATTTTGATTACATTTTATGAAATAAACAGCTTGTAAACATACTTTATCACAAAACATGGAAGTTAAACATGAAAGTATTATGCAAAAATGTAAAACATGTCTCCTTTTATATAGAACTAGGGTTTTATATAAAGCGTTCTTTAAAATTGAGCCAAGAACCCTGCAGCTCTAGAAGTTTTAAAGCAAGTCAATCAAAAGGGTTGCATATGTAAACAAATGCAAATGTATAAGAATGAAAGCAAAGCAGAACCAGAAAAGTGTTTTGGGTGCTTACCTTTCTGATAGACAGTAGAGACAGTTTGCTTGCAGATGTTGCTGTGTAGAGCTGTACCGGGCTTGTCCTGAGCATTCTCTGTCATGTGCCTGTTAGTGTTCCTCGATTTATAGTGACGAGTCCATGATTTGCTGGGGGGGGCCTGGCCTCAGGCAAACTGCCATGCGCTGTGCAATAAATAATGGGATTGTGGGCTGTGCTTTTTGCGGAAGCTCAAATGTGACTCATGCTAAATTACTCAAAACCTCTTTAATTTTTTTCACACTTCGAAGGAAATATTCCTTATAGGGACTTTGCCCCTGAAGCATTGACAGTCGTTGTGTTTTTTTTATTGCGCTGGCCATTTCACAATATGTCATAAATTAAATATTTTGAAAGCTAAAGGGGTATCTGCGGGGGTTAATATTACTCTGTAAGCTGTCAAGGTAAATAATATAAAAATAACTGAAGGTTAATTAGATATCAAAACAGATGTTGTCATATCTGGGTGATTCATCATTCATCTGTTTGCCATTGTCAGTCATTTTTAACTTGGAATGAAACTATTTTTAAAAATGCTGTAATCTTGCATTTCTTCATTGTTTCCTAACATCCGTAGCCATTCACATATGTTTTATTCTCTGCCCCCATGCATGCATGCCACTGTTTGAATACCTGGTGTATCATAACATTGAAATCCTGGGGTTTTCTGTAATATTGGTTTCTAGTGCACCAAACATGATAATGATTCCAACTTTTTTTTTTTTTTTTCTCAGTCTCAGGCGATTAATCATAATCGTACAGATTTCATCCTGTGAGATCAATACATGATAAATGAGGGGGGGTTTCATGAATGAGCCAGAGGAGATGATGTCACCCTTTTATCTGTTTAAGAAATGTGCAGACGTTTAAGAAATGTTCAGACATGTGTTTCCTGTTCAACACACTACTGAACTTCCAGTGTTTCTGTGTGTGTGTTTTTTTTTTTTTTTTTGCTTCTGTGATGATAAGATCAGGGCCTGTATTTATCAGGCTTCTCAAAGTGCCATTTTAGTCTTAAGTGCTGAGAATTCACTTTCAAACTTAAGTATAAAAGCAAGTTATCAAATTTCTTAAAGCTAAGAATCACTCTTACTCTCCCAGTTATTTAAGACAGCTCAAGGGATCTCTCAAGGGGTTAGGAGTTGCCAGTAGGGGCTTGTGATGGCATACAGGACGTGAACATTTACATTTAGTCATTTAGCAGATGCTTTTATCCAAAGCGACTTACAAATGAGAGCAATAGAAGCAACTAAAAACAGACAAGGGCAACAATATGCAAGTGCTGTAACAAGTCTCAGTTAATCTATATACAGAACATATATATATATATATATATATATATATATATATATATATATATATATATATATATATATATATATATATATATATATATATATATATATATATATATATATATTCACTTGCAAGCTTCTGGAGGGTTTGTAGGTCTGAACAAGCAAATTTAGGTATGTTGGTGCAGAGCCAGTGGTCGCCTTGTAGGCGAGTACCAGTGCCTTGAGCGTGAAGGAGACGTGTTTATCTTTCATTTCCAATGTGTATGTCATAATGTATTCTCTTGAAAATTCTTTTAGGAATTTCACTTTTCAATGTGAATTTCTCCGAGAATATTAAGTATAAATATATTAAGTGATTGGACATACCTATGTCGTCATCCAAAATCCCGTTTGTGGCACAGCAAAGTGTCGTGAATCGTGAGACTGGCATTTAATATTTAATCCTACACTTCACTTAAATTATGACTGAGATGCTTAACTAACTTTTAAGTGCAGCTTTGAGCCAATAATTTTTTTATTCTTAAATCAATTCTTAGCAGTGTCCTTGTGAATAGCCTAATTCTCAGAGGCTTGATAAATACGGGCCCTGATGTTTCAGCTAAATATTTGCATCACCTTTTATGATGCTGTGTATCAAGAGTGACTTTTGTAGAAACCAACATAATGTTCCCTTTTCAGAAAGTTTAATCTTAAATTTCTTAAAACGAATATGTTTAAATTGACTAAGTGTGGCCTGAATTCATTGCAAACCTATAATACTTAGAATCATTATAATTAAACACATGCATGGAGACCTCATATTCATCACCAGATGCACATGTATTAATCTGTTTTTTTTGTTGTTTTTTTCCTGGAAAGATGATCCATTAATAAAATATGCTGTTTCGACATTAAGAAATCACTTCCAGAGGTTATCACTGTCTGTCCGCAGCCCATTCACTGACTGGATGAGGCAGTCTTTATTTCTCAGATTAGTGCAATAAAGAGCTTAAAGACTAGATAAAGAGATATTCAGTCAGAATGAATTTAACATTATGAATAGAATTTAGGTTTTTAATTGAACAAATTTAGACTTTTTTATGTTCTATTATGTTCTTTAGATACATCAACTGTCTGATGATACTTGATGAGGTGGACTTGTGCTTGCATTTTATAGTCTTGAGCACCATCTCCTGGACATTGATGTTAATGTTCACATGCACAACCACATGTTGTCTTTACGGACTAGTTTTAGATCCATTTAGTTATCTCCATGTCTATCTGCTATAAATACAAATAAAAATCTACATATATTTAATATGATTTCCCAAAACGCAAACAGTTTAGTAGATTTCACTTAACCCTTCATTAATACATTTAGTTAAATTGTAGTAAAAATTCAGGGAAGCAGTCATACATTTTTGGCCGCAATTAATTAATTGTATCTATCTATCTATCTATCTATCTATCTATCTATCTATCTATCTATCTATCTATCTATCTATCTATCTATCTATCTATCTATCTATCTATCTATCTATCTATCTATCTATCTATCTATCTATCTATCTATATCTATCTATCTATCTATCTATCTATCAAAAATTATCATAAACACACTTCTAAACCTTGTGAAAAGCCTTCCCAGATAAATTGAAGTTGTTCTAGCTGCAAAGGGTGGGCCAACTCCATATTAAACCCTACAGATTAAGAATGGGATACCATTAAAGTTCATGTGTATGTAAAGGCAGGCGTCCCAAAACTTTTGTAATATAGTGTATATTTCAACAGTATACTCTGTGTGGGATATTGATTGCAAGAGACTGGACAGAATTCACAGTTACATTTTTACTGTTGGTCTGTCAACAAATTGTACAATGTAATTGCAATATAAAGAAAAAGACAAGACTACATACACACATACATACTGTATATATCGTGTGTGTTACATTATATCTCTGTTAAGTATATTTTAATGTAAAATGCAAGTGGACTACCGGAATATAGCATTACAGTTATACAGTATTACAGTTTAGTGAACATTGTCTGATTACATACCTGTTCTGTCTACAAACATTTGAATGATTGAGGACACAGTTGTTCTCCCAACATTCGGCTGTATCTTTCAACCCGCCTCGGCCATAAGGTCATGATTGAGAACATGGTCCACATAGTGGCACTTATTTAATCAGAAGCCTCTTCTACCTCTCACTGTTTTACCTCTGTACCCTTCCACCATGCATACTTCTCTTCTTCTACCCAGCTGTTGACCTCATTTGTTTCCTTGGTTCTTCCATTGTAGAATTTGAGTTGTGATATGCTTGCCAAATGAAGCTTCATGAGATGCACTTCTGAGCTAATTTAGAGAACTGGATGACCATTGGTTGATCTAGCTCTTCATTAGTAAAATTAAAAATGTGCCTCCGCAATTCATCGATTCAAGGCATCAATTAATTTACAAAAAAATAAAATAAAAAATAAAATAGAAATGTATAAAACTATGCTTGACAGCTTTCTTATGACAACTAGTTCTAGTTCAACTATTTTGCGTTTAATGACTTATGCAAGGAGGGGTCAGACTTTTCAACAGGGTACCACTATAATATTTTGATCAACATGACATAAGCAATTGATAATGTAGGAAATAGCAGACAATTGTGGTAATCAATTGCATGAATGTACCAAAGCATGTGCACTTTGTTCAAAAGAATGAGAAACTGCTTTTATGATGTGCACAGTGAAGTAGGCCTTACTAAATAATGTTGAACAAGTAGTTTTAATTTACGTGATCATTATAGCCCTACGTGATTTATAGATCACGTAGTGCTAGAGAGTTTACAGGAAATTATGATTTGAAGAGCTAAACAAATTTGCGTCACTTTCACAACAGAGTATACCATTTCCTGAAGGTCCTCGATGACACGCTGAGTTGAAATCAACTCCACGAACTTTATTCTGTCTTTCTGTATATGGCATTGGTTATGACCAAATGATCCTAGATCAACGCTGATGAAACCCATCCTAACGCACCGCACATGCGCAGACATTGTTTCGATTTTGACTGGAGTAGCAGCTGACTGGCGTGGCCGCCGTCAACAACAGTTTTCACACAAGTGCGCAAGTCAGCGCTACTGTACCCAATCATTCTTTTAGGAAAGCAAGATTTAGTTGTTTTAATTTTCAGGTGCGATCTGTTCCTCGTTTTTTATCGTGCCTGGTGTTATGGAAAGCTGACATTTGGGGGCGTGTAAGACTGCAGGCTAATATTTCCCATCGAGTTGTTTACGTGTAGCTAGTTAGCCAGTTAGCAAATCTAACATCCGACCTGATAGCTCGTGTAAGGATGAAATGGATGGCTTTGTTGTTTCCTATGGATTAATACGTTCGTTTGACAGGTTCCACAATTCTCCACGTCAGATGTGGTCGGTTCAAGCAAGTTAGAAACAAACTGACGCAAGGTAAGTCACTACTGGCTGACACTTTGTATTAGCTCGCCTGCTAGCTGTTGCCCGATTTCAAGGTAACTGTATCATGAATAAAAATATCCCACATATGAATCTTCATCTACGCTGTCTACAGTAAAGAATATCATAATAGCCTCTCTATAAGGCCCACATCTTGATCAAACACGAGTAATTTACCCGTCATAGTGTTGAATGACAGTGTTTTTTGCATTGTAAATGTCTGATGAGGTGTATTACTGATGTGTACAGATGGAGAAGCCCCCATTCAGACAGAATCAGGTTTGTGGGTCATGGCTTATGAAGGAGAGGCTGGGGACCGGAGGATTTGGCCATGTATACCTGTATCAGAATCAGGTATATCATGTTACGATTAACTACTGTATATGTGACGTGTTGTTTTCTCTTTCCTATTGTTGCAGAGTTATCTTGCCTTTAAAGATGAAGATAATTGAATGTTAAAGTTTTCAATTGTTCACTC
Organism: Paracanthobrama guichenoti; assembly: GCA_018749465.1. Taxonomy (NCBI): domain Eukaryota; kingdom Metazoa; phylum Chordata; class Actinopteri; order Cypriniformes; family Gobionidae; genus Paracanthobrama; species Paracanthobrama guichenoti. Next base: position 5,079,229 of record CM031955.1, read on the forward strand.
TCAATACTATTATTTATTTCAGGAATCTTCTGAAAAGATTGCTGTGAAGCTCTGTCGCCTTGAACTTAATGCAAAAAACAAAGACAGATGGAGTCGGGAGATCCAGATTATGAAAAAGTGTGTACATCTATGCCAATCAAATTTGTATACTATATCACTAACATCGAACAATTTTAAATTATATATAATATAATTTGTCATCTTTTCATCCCACTTTTCAGGCTGAAGCACCTTAATGTGGTGACAGCAAAGGATGTGCCTGAAGAGATGATGCACATTGCCTTGAATGATTTACCACTTTTAGCCATGGAATACTGTTCCAAGGAGACCTTGAAAGTGTGTGTGTGTGTGTGTGTGTGTGTGTGTGTGTGTGTGAGAGAGAGACACAAGGGCCTTTTCCTTGCATCATCTCATGTGCCCTCTGTTGACATTTATACTAATATACTACTTTCTATTCTTTGTATTCCTTCTTGTAGTTACTGAGCAAACCAGAAAATTGCTGTGGGTTAAAAGAGAGTGAAGTGTTAGCACTACTCAATGATGTTGGTAATGTGTCATTTAAAACATTTCAAACTGTTATTTGTATTTTTGGTGTTTTTATCATCGCTCATTAAGAGTGGTAAAACAGTATATTTTATTTTCAACAGGTTCTGGAATCCAGTACCTCCATGAGAATAAGATCATTCACAGAGATCTCAAGCCAGAGAATATTGTGCTACAAGATATCAATGGAAAGGTATTTGCTAGTTAGTAGTTGGATTCTTGTTATATAGACACACCTTTTCCAACCAGAACTCTTGTTTTGATGTCTCTGCAGCTCGTCCACAAGATAATCGACCTTGGCTACGCCAAAGACCTGGACCAGGGGAGCCTATGCACTTCATTTGTGGGGACTTTACAATATCTGGTATGTCTTTGCATTAGTCTGTGATAAGAAAAGGCGATTATCACAATTCAACATGCACTACTGTTCAGTATGGGGATAGAACAATTTGTTTTTTGAAAGTTAATACTTTGACATTTGACCCCCCCTTTAATGCATACTTCCTAAAGCAGTCTCATGTCAATCTTGAGTACGTATAGAGTAGTATTGCATCCTTCATATCTCTGAAAAGTCTTTAGTTTTATTATATTTTTAAAAGACAGATATGCTGTACCGAGTCTTTCCGAATAAAACAGAGCGGATGGAGGTGTATCGTGTGGGCAGAGCTAAAGAATGACGAGCCCGCGCAGCTATTGCGTTGAGAGCGTCTGAAAGCTGTGACATCCTTAAACGTCCCCTAGGTTTAATATGAAATAATTCATTTAGTTCAACATATTTTCCCACTCTTTATGTATTGGTGTTTGGAGTGGTTTTACAATAAACAAACAGACACCTATAGTGGCCAGCTACACAAATGTAGTGAAACACACATAGGGATGCACCGATATTAACATTTTGACTGATAATTCTTTATATTTGAAAGCCAATAACCGCTATATTGGCTGATAAATCTAAATAAGATTTTAATACACTTTGAGAGCCTGATTACAAAAACAAAAGGCTCACCATTAAAAGCCATGTCCCAAACACTTCAACATGAATCAAACCTATACAGTACAGTACCCTATTTGAACCCGTGTAAACTTTTCAAATTAATTTTACACTCCTATGGCCAACTTACTTTATTAAAAAAATGGTAACTATACAATAAGGTTTTTTTTTTTTTTTTTTAGCATTAGGTAACCAACATGAATGAACAATACTTCTACAGGATTTATTAATCTTAGTTCATGTTAATCTCAACATTTTCAAATCCAAAATTGTGTCTGTTAACAGGTAATGCACTGTGAATGAACTGTTAATAAACACAAACATTTTATTACTAACATTAACAAAGGTTATTGCTCTGTTTGTGTATGTAAATTAATGCATTAACAAATGAGACCTTATTTGTAAAATGTTACCAAAAATTCTATTGCCTAACAAAAAATGAAATGCCTAAATAATGCAAACAAGTTATTGGACAGCATTACTTAGGCTGCATGTAAAGAATCAAAATGCATGTGCCATGCATGAAATAGCCTCTGCGCGGACAATAAGGAAATGGTTTTAATCAAACCATATTGTTGATGGAAATAATACGAGAACAATAAAAGTGCTAGTTATCAAAATAACGCTTCTGTGTTTTTGAAAAAAAAGCTTAAAATTACAGTAATAGTAAACATCTTTAATATTAGTCTATCAAATAACACTGCTGTTTGAGCTGCTTGCGCTGAAGCTAAAGAGAATCAACAAGCGTGAACTGAAGCGCTTAGAAGGTTAATTAAGAACTAAACACATCATATATGAGAACAATCAGATATTTATACAAAATAAATATAATACAATGACAGTACAATGAAGCGCTGTGGGTAACTCAAAGAAACGCGTCCTATATGAGATTAATCAGATGTTTGTACTTTGGGCTGGGCGATATGGCTGAAAACTATCACAATATAAGTGTTTCATATCGGTAGATATCAATAATTATTGAGTTTTTTTATTTTTATTTTTTTATGATGATTTAAAAAAATTAACATTTTATGACCGATTTAAAATAAGGACCAGGAGAAAAATATATTACATTTAAAAAAGATTATTTTAAACTTAATCTTCCTCTGAATATAATCCCCTCAGTTATAAAGGCAGAAATGTCAACACAGCCATGGAAAACACTCAAAAAATGAAAATGTAAATATGCTTATAGTCGACGCGTCACGAGCGCGAGGGTGCGCGTAGCAAAAATTATGTCAACACAGAGTGGGCGGTCGTGCGCGTTGAGAGTGCGAGACCCCATTTCGCTTTCCAGTGAACTTTCTGCACGGCTCCGCAACCGAAGATGCACGAGTGCGAGGCGAATCTGGCTGAGCATGACGTTTCATCACACCGGCACCCAGTTTGGACGTCTAAATCAGTTGCCTTTATTTACAAAATGAGCCAACAATAGCAGAAATAAGCCCTTTTGATGAAAATAAAGATCCATGTTTAATAAAAATGTTTAGAGAAATCTTTAAGAGATCGTTAATTTAGTTGTATACATGTTCTCCCATCCATATATTCTGAATTCAATCATATTTTGAGCAATTCAAACCCATCATGGCAAACCCATCAATTATCAAAAAATGTGTTGCTGATATATTGTGCATCCCTAAACACACACCATACATCACATGCTCCATTGATAAATTTACTTGATGTGCACTTATGCGCCGATAGCCAAAAACACACAGACATTTGAAGCAGTTTTACTCACCGCCTGTGGTTACAATGCACGGCCGTGAACCTTTATCGTTGGGATCGTTTCATCCTTCAGCATTAGACGATCTGCAAATCCGGTGTCTAACTGGGTCTTGTTTATAAAACAATCATCGCCGAAATGCAGGAAACAAACAAAAACACAACAAACTCCATCCACTGTTCCCTTAATGCTGGGTTCTTTAGGAAGCTGTACAGGGTTGTCTTGCCCTGGCAACAAAAAACACACTTCTTTGGTGACATTGTTGATTTCGTGAAGTCCTGTGACCTGTGCACCACAGCCGACGACTTCCCTAAAGCAGAGCAAAGCGCTTTGATGGATGTATGCTCTCTCGCTTTGGTCGATGGGTGCGCGTGTCCCCTTCCGGGAGAAGTGCCTGTGCAGCCCATACAAAGAAATTCCGCCCTTGTTGACTTCACGCAGACCCATACTCGAAAAAAACTTTCCGAAACTTGTGACAAACCGGAAGAAGTATTTTTGGCACAGAAATACTACATCAAATCTTTGTCCATGTTTAGCATAAGACTTTAACAGTGTTTACATTGATAAAGACATTTATAATCTTACAAATTATATAAAATATATATATATATATATATATATATATATATATATATATATATATATATATATATATATATATATATATATATATATATTTCTAATAAATGCTGTTCTTTTGAACTTTCTATCATAGTGTCCAGAAAACAAATATCACAGTTTCATGAAGATTTTAAACAGCACAACTGTTTTCAGCATTGATAATAATAATAATAAAAATAAATGTTTCTTGAGCACATTTCTTATTATTAACAGTGTATTTGATCAAATAAATGCAGCCTTTTTCAAAATAATTAGAAAAACGTACCAACCCTGTACGGTGAGCGATAGTGTATCTCTATGTATTTATTGACAATAACAGATGTATTCTTCAAAGACAGCAAAAATGAACAAACAGACAGTGCTTTTGTAATACAACCCCATTTCTAGAAAATTTGGGACTGCAATAAAATCAAGATCTGATTTAATTCTCTTGAACTTTTATTTAACTGGCAAAAGTACAAAGAAAAGTGTTCCAATGTTTTCACTGACACACGTAATTGTATTTTATAAATATAAACAAATTTAGATTTTGATGGCTGCAACACACTCTGAAAAAGTTGGGACGGAGGCAAAATAAAAGTGAAAAGATTTTAGAATATCCTAGTTAAACTGTTTTGAAACAGTCCACAATAAGCAGGTGAACTGGTAATAGGTGAGGATATCATGATTGGGTATATATCCACTCTGTGCCAAATTTCATGAGAATTGTTGAACATTTCACATCACATTTCTCAATTCAAGATTGCAAAGATTTTAGGTCTTTCACCATCTACAATACATAATATTGTGAAAATATTCAGGGAATCCAGAGAAATCTGAGTCTGTGTGGGGCAAGGCAGGAAACCTCTGTTGAATGTGCCATGACCTTCGAGCCCTCAGATGGCATTGTATGAGAAGCCATCATGCTACTGTGTTAAATATAGCCACATGGGCTCGGAGTACTTTGGAAAACCATTGTCACTTAGCATAGTCTGCTGCTGCGGCTGCATCAAGAAGTGCAACTTGGATCTCTGTTACGCAAAGGAGAAAGCTATACATCAGTTCTAAGTGCCGGTGAGTTCTCTGGGCTCGAGCTCATCTCAGATGGTCCGAGCCAACATTTTAGCTTGTTTTTGGGAAAAATAGGTGTTGAGTTCTCAGTGGACTCAATGACAAAGTGGACCATCCATACTTTCAGTAGCAATAGGTGCAAAAGCATTCATCAGTGCAAATGGCATGGGTGACTTGCAAATGTGTGAAGGTACCAAGACTATGCAGGCCTCTTTCTGCAAATACAGGTTTCATAGACACTCTACACCATAGAGAGGATGTGTTTGACTAGCCTGCCTGCAGTCCAAATCTGTCTCTTATTGAAAATGTGTGGCCTATCATGAAAAGCAGAATCGGACAATGATGACCACTGACTGTCTTGTATCAGGCAAGACTGGGTAAAAATATCCACTTGCAAAAATGCAACAATTAGTACCCTGAAATTGGATGTGACTGTGGTAAACATGCCTCTGTCCCACCTTATTTGGAGTGTTGCAGCAATCAAAACCAAAATTTGTTTATATTTACAAAATACAATCAAGTTGATTCAATTGAGTCAATTAAGTAAAGGTTAAAGTTTATGACAAAAAAATGAAAAAATCTTATTGATTTAATTGCATTTTACAAAATGCCCCCAACTTGGAAATAGGGTTGTATATATCTGTTTATATATTTCCATAATATATTTATATATCTTGATTAGATTGTCATTTGTTTCAGGCTCCAGAGCTGTTTGAAGGCAAGTCATACACAGTCACTGTGGACTATTGGAGCTTTGGCACAATGATCTTTGAGTGCTGCTGTGGATTTCGGCCATTTCTTCACAATCTCCAGCCTGTGCAATGGTATGTCCTGATAATCTGCATATTGATTATGCCAAAATGCTTATATCTTACTGTAACGTAGTTTGTATGTTCAGGAAAGGAGGCGGGAACCGGCGAACATTTAAAAGACTTTAATTAATAAACAAACTGAAAGAAAAGGGCGGCAGTCCCTCACGGATGACTGCTGCACACATATATAACACAACGTAAATAAAACACAACATAAAATCCAGGCCTGGTTCTCTCTCGTCCTTCACTGGTGTCGCTCGTCCTTATATGCCTCCGAGCTCCCTCATGAGAGGACTCGAGACCCGCAGGTGACGCTCATTCTCAATCACGCACCGGTCTCGCTTGCTCCTCCCACGTCTCTCACTTGTCACACTTACTTTCACATGGAATCCATTCATATACTCAAAATAGAGCATATTTGCTTTTTCTAGGACAAACAAAGTGCGAAACAAAGGTCCTAAGGACATAATGGCTGTGGAAGATATGAATGGCGAGGTCCGCTTTTCCACCCACCTTCCATACCCAAACAATCTGAGCAGGTAGCCTTTATACAGACCTTTCTTTTTGATTGCTGTTACCCTTTTTTTCTTTGACCAATTGTTTTTGACACTGCAGGACACTACTGGATCCCTTGGAGGGGTTGCTACAGTTGATGCTGAAGTGGGACCCAGTACAGAGGGGAGGAGGATTGAATCCAGACACAAAACAGCCTCAGTGCTTTGCTATTCTAGAGCAAATACTGAACATGAAGGTTTGACATTGGCATTACTGCATTATTACATTAAAATCTTACATCTTTACTCTGTTAATTTAGAGAGTATGTACTTTGAGTTTCTTTTGTACTATTGCAAAATGTTGAAGAAAGTTTATCTGCTTAGTTTGGATCAGTGGTGTCCTCTTGTTGTTTTGTCATGGATAGAAAGTCATTAGAGGTCTTAGGCTACGATAATTAGCAAAAAGTTGACACGATTTGTTTTGTAGGTTGTGCACATCTTAAACATGACTACGACCCAGGTTCACTCCTTTCTGCTTAGCCCGGATGAAGGGCTCCACCCTCTGCAACAGAAGATTGAAGCAGAGACCAAAATCGATCTTTTGAATCAAGAGCTTTTGCAGGAAACAGGAGTCACTTTAGATCCCAGGAAACCTGCTGCACAGTGTGTGTTAGATGGAGTAGTAAGTATTTTTTGGCCTCTTCATTGTGCTCTCATTCTCTAAAAGAACATTTTGGTAAATCAGCAACAATGTATTTCTCCTTTTTTAATTTTTCTTTTATTTTTTTATATCATTAGAGAGGATGGGACAGCTACATTGTATATCTGTTTGACAAGAGCTTGACCAAGTACTCGGGACCTCTAACAGCTAGAACACTTCCTGAGAGTGTGAACTTTATCGGTAAGAACTGATTTATTTATTTGCCACCTTTTATAGTTTTGTATATTTAGATACGTTTTTTTGTACTTTCAGTAGTCTCTACCCATCTTTCTGTTTCAGTGCGGGAAACCAAAACTCAGCTCCCTCTGAGTGCCCTCAAGAAGGTTTGGGGTGAGGCAGTTAGTTACATTTGTGGCCTCCGAGAGGACTACAGCCGCCTTTTCCAGGGCCAACGTGCAGCCATGTACGTGCATTATATTAATCATGCTCATTAATGTGTATAGCTTGTGTTATGGGACTTTTTCTACTGATAATTCAATGTTATTTTTCTGTGTTTGTAGGTTGAGCCTTCTTCGCTACAACACCAACCTTACAAAATTCAAAAACATGATGTTTTCATTTTCCCAGCAGCTGAAAGCAAAGCTTGACTTTTTTAAAAGCAGCATACAGTATGACTTGGAGAAGTACAGTGATCAGATGCAGTACGGCATATGTACGTTTTTATGTTCTCAATGGTTTTGAATTGTCAAACAATAGTGATGATAACCAAATCAACCTCTTTCTTTCTGAAGCTTCTGAAAAGATGCTGAAGGCTTGGCAGGACAATGAAGAGAAGGCTGCTGCGTTTGTACAGGTGCAGATTTTTAATATTTTTTTCTACTGTCCCGGTCTCATAAAATGAGAATAAATAAAAGCAATAGTACAACAATAGAACAAACATACAGTTTAAATAAACAGTGCTTGTCAGGATTTGCAGGTAGTTCTAACAGTAGTTTTCAGGTACAGAAATTGAATAAAGAAATCAAATGCAATATAAAATTATGTCTTCAGTATAAATTAAATATAGATGAATCCTTAAAGTTACAAATGTTATCAGAGCAGTGAGGGATTTTTTTTCCCCTTCTTTGTCCTTAGTTTGATAAACATTAATGACTCAGACAGCAGCAGGTTTATTATTAGGTTGCTGTCACTTTAAGACCGAATGCCCAGATCGAATATAGTGTTACACATGCTTTTTATTTCTGTTTACGTTCACATAACCGACTATGTTTATGAGGATACTCGCCAAGACAGGCATTTTGACATCATTTTATGTGGATTTGTCTCATCAAGTGCAAGAAGACGAGAACTCAATTCAGTATTCGTCAGAGCGGCTTTCTGGCCGCGCTCTTCGGATGTGTGCGCAAAACTATGCACAGCGAGTGACAAATTGAGCTCTTTTGCGTTGTCTTGCACTTGAATATTTAAACCGACAAGGCTTAAAAACATGCAAATGAAAACGTTTTTATGATGATTTTCATCGCATTTACTACTGGTAAACTGAGATAATTTTGATACCCGTGTTTACGATTTGGCCTTGCCATCCTGAACGATTGCTGCTGTGACTGGTATTCTTTATTATTTTTTTTCCACAAAAGCTACATCACCATGTCTTGTTATTAAAGTAGTGCATATTTAAAGATATGAATAATCATTGGAAGCATATTGTATGTTTTGTACACAGCAAAATTAGCATGTATTTGACTGAAATTCCAGAATCATCAGCAAGCTGACTAGATTTAGATTGCAAGGTGAATGTTTATATGGTTGTCAATGAATGGGACGCTACATTTTATTCAAAATGAAACATCTTCAATACATTTTGGCTTTAAAAAGATTTCCCCAAAAAATAGGTGAGAATAAACCTGGTATCCTCCAGGATTCCTATTCTTTCCGACAACAAAGCACTTTAACACAACAAGCTCGTAATCACGTGACGGCAGCAGTAGTACAGTACCAAAAGTTTGAAGTCAGTCTGATTTTTTTATGTTTTTGAAAGATGTGTCTTACGCTCACCAAGGCTGCATTTATTTGATCAAAAATACAGCAAAAACAGTAATGTTGTGAAATGGTATTACAACTGAATCTAACCTTTCTAATGTTTAAATATTTAATTTATTCCTGTGATTTAAATGCATATCTTTTAACAGTAATGATCATCTTTTTCAAATTTTGATCCGTTATGCATCCTTGCTGATTAAACAATACCAGTATGAATTTCTTTTTTAAAAAAAAATCGTATTGACCTCAAAATTTTGAACGATAGTGCGTGTGTAAATTATCTTGTGTAACTTTATTGTTAAGTGAGATGACATTGTTTTAGCAACAACTTACAGGCTTTGTTTATTTTTGAAGGTGGCAGAGATTGGACATCTAGATGAGGAAATAATGGCTCTGCACTCAGAAATTGTTGAGCTTCAGAGAAGCCCTTATGCTCGTCGTCAAGGAGATGTGATGGAGCAACTGTAAGCATATTCTTTCAGTTATGCATATTCATTCAGCACAAATGCTTAGATCTTAAACCTATTGAGATATTGTCTCATCACAGGCAAGAGAGAGCAATTGAACTCTACAGACAATTGAAGGCAAAATGCAAAAGTAAGTACAATCCCGGCTTGCATGCTCATAAGTGCATGATATTCACTCCGTGTCTGTGTATGCAAATGAGACATCAATACTGTTAGACAAGTGAGTTACTGGGCCAGTATATAGTCTTCTTTATTTCTCCTAGTGCCAGACCCTCAGCACGGCTACAGTGACAGCTCTGAGATGGTGAAGGTCATTGTACAGACTGTCCAGAATCAGGACCGGGTACTAAGGGATCTATATGCACATCTCAGGTAAAAAGCATTTAATACCATCCAATTCACAATTAAACTGGATTGTGATTTGTATGTTTACTGTGCAACCTGCAAACTAGGTTTAATGAAAAATACCGTTACCCTTATGTCTTTTATTTGCAGTAAAATCCTTCTGAGTAAACAGAAGATCATCGACCTCTTTCCTAAAATCGAGAGGAAGCTGGATAGCATTAAGGAGGCAGACACCACTGTCATGCAGATGCAGATCAAGAGACAGAGAGAGTTTTGGCACTTACTGAAGATTGCCTGTGTGAGTCACATGCTTCTAATGTCTCAGGGCCAGATATGCTTATAATGTGCACATGACCCACATGATCATGGGCTTTCCATTGTTACGGTTTAGTGTGTATTGGTGTGGGCAATATGACCAAAATCTTACATAACAGAATGACTACAGTCATATCAACGTTTTTGCTTGAAATAAAATTAACAAATGGTACTTCGTCTTAATTGGAACTTGATAGACATAAACCTAAAGATACATTACCATTCAAAATTTTGGGATGCATTAAATTGATCAAAAGTGACAGATTTTTACATTATTTAAAAAAATGGTTATTTTTCAAATAAATGTTCTTTCGAAAAAATAAAAAATAAAAATAATAATAATAATAAGTTTTCACAAAAATATTAAGCAGCACAACTGTTTATACATAATTTATAAGAAGAAGAAATGTTTTAAGTACCAAATCAGCATATTAGAATGATTTCTGAAGGATCATATGACACTAAAGACTGGAGTAATGATGCTGAAAATTCAGCTCTGCCATCACAGGAATAAATGACATTTTAAAACTGTTACTTTAAAACTGTGCTTTTGACTATATAAATGCAGCTTTGGTGAGTGTTAGAGACTTCTTTCAAAATTATTTCAAAATTTGACTAACCCCAAAGTTTTGTACGGTAGTGTAAGGTTATTCATAACAAATGTTTAAAAATGATGAACAGTTTCATATCATTTAATTTATCAAGTAACATATCAAGTTAAAAACTTCTGAATAGATGAGCCATATACAAATCACTGTAAAATAGCTGCAATATGGACATACCCTTTTTTTTTTTTTTTTTTTTTTTTTTTTTTTCACACAATGAAAAAAAAACATTGCACGTGTTTGTCTTAGGCACAAAACACCACACGAAGCTCTGTGAGTCAGAGTGGAGAGATGCCCTCCTCACTGTCGACGTGGAACCAGACTCAAGCCCAGTGCGCCTCTCGCCTACCCATGTCCCTGCAAGTGCCACACGAGGGGTAAATTTCTCTTCCAATCCTTAGTGAGCTGCCCACTAGTAGTGATAGTAACACAAACCTGTACTGTGGCTGAGCTGATCAGTGTATGTGATAAAGGGTGTTGTTTTTTACATGCTGCTGTTTGTTTACAGTGATTCAGTCAATCATTTACTCGAGGAGAACCAGCGCTATTTGAGTCAGCTGACCAGTTTACTGCAAGAAACCACTGAGGAGAAATCAGAGAGCATAATGGTAAGTGCTTTTATGCACTTCTTGTAAGTTCATTATGAAATTCATAGAAATTCTGCAGTAATACACTCAGCTTTGGAGTGAAAATTTCTCCCTCTCTTCCACACAGACTCAAGACTGGAGCTGGACTAAATATGAATCCCTGGTTGTTAAATCGCAGCGTTTGTAGAGTCATGGTTTACGCTGTGGCAGGAAGTAATTGTAACAGTCATTCTTTTAAAAAAAACATTTACTCATCATCACTGGATTGGGGTTGTGTTGACTTGTATTATTTGTTCAACATAAAATAACTTTGTTCTTTGTCAGTATCTGCATTCAGTTAAAATCACATTTTGCAGTCTCGTAGCAACTCTATATATTTTGAGGATGCATTTTTTTATTGACACAGAACCAACAACATGCAAACAAAATTCAGGCAGTGTATCTCCAGAAATTAATTTATTTACAAACTCCATAGTTCTCTAGATGGGCTGATTGTACTTTCATTTTAGGTGGTCGAGGTGTTTTTTTTTTTTTTTTTTTTTTTTTTTTTATATAAATATGGTAGTTCAGCATCTGCACTTTAAAGCCTCACTGTGAATGTTTGGAAAGGTGTGATGTCCGGCACTGAAATTGGTCATGTTCAGTTGAGTAACTTTTTGAAATACTATGACTTGTGTGAAGTCCTAAGTAAAGGCAGAACAACGATGATGATGGTAAAGGTGTAATTCTTTAGTCATGGAACACAGGTAAACCCTCCTGTTTTTGAGTCAGAAAATATGTTTGGTTAGACATATACCTACTAGCACAGGACTTTTATATTTTGGATTTAGCAGTGATAGCAACAGACATCTTCATAACAGGTATTGGTGGCTAAGAATGAATGTGATCATTCATCAGTGGGCAAATTATAATCAATTCAGCCATGTTATTCCCTTTGTAAGCCACATTTTCAACCGTGTTTTTGTCCAAAGATGATTGTGTCCCACAAGACAGTTCATCACAAACTATTGTATACGACTTTGCATATTCTTTTTTTGTTTTGTTGGATTATTATATAATATTTCAGATATGGGTTAAAAGCATCTTATGAAAGAACACTTCGGTTTTAACGTGTTTACTGTATACATGACAAAGTAATTAAAGTGATATCCATTATGTTATCAGTGTGTTGTGAAAGACCTTTTTCTAACTACAGTAATCAGATGGAGCTCTTTACTGATGACGTATAAAATGTTTCAGTTTGTCTATATCAAGATCCACATCTTTCTTCAAGGCATTTTTTTAAAAAGTGGCCCATCTCACACAATACAGAATGGATAACATCATTTTCATGTTCTGGAGAAAATGCCAGTGTTTGCATAGCAGCAAGAGAGGTCAAAATGTTGACACAACAGAGTAATGATTAAACCAACCACAAGTCGGTATGCAAATACATGTACAAGATGCAAATAGGTGATTAAAAGACACGTAAGTATACAAATATATTACAATTAACGATTTTGAATGCGTTTAGTACATTTATAAAATGGAATATTACTAAAGAAAAAATGTTTTGCACACATATATGCTCTTTAGTCAAGAAGAAGAGATACGTGTACTAGATGTATTTTTATTACGGACTTTTATTTTGAAACATGCGTTTGCGGTTTAGTCATTTGATATTTGAGACATGCCCCCTCCAATTAAAATATCAACTTCCCATTTATCTCCGAAATTGTGACAAGTCATACAGTTAAAACAGGTAACGTAAGTATCATATTAACTGCTCCTTTCAGTTGTTTCTTATCCTTTAGGTTCGTTGTAATGGGAAATTATTTAATTATAAAATTGAGCAAAGATCTTTCTGCAAGACAGTGGGGCTGTCCAACTTCCTACTAAAATAATAGCTGTGGCGTCAAACGCCAAAATTATGGTTTTCAATTTATTTTAACCTTTGCAGGTCTTCTTAACGGGTAACGCTGGTTAAAATAATGGCAGCATCTCAGAAATGTCTTGGAAAAGGTAAGACATCATGATAATCTGGAGACTGAAGATTTTGTTTGTTTTTTTCATTATAAATAGTTTAGGGCTATTAAAGCAAACATAGCCTAGGCCTACTAAAGTAGCCTTCTGCAGATTCCGTGACTGAGCAGAATTGTGATTACAATCAATCCACCATTTATCAACATAACATGTTCAGATGCGTCTTTATTATGTTAGGAAACTGGGAGTTCAAGTCATTTCATTGTACACAAGAGGTTGCTTGACAACTCAGTGGTGTAGCAGTTGCAACTTAAAGGGTTAGTTCGGCCAAAAATGGAAATGGGGGTTAATAAAGGCCCTCTGATGCGAATCGATGCGTTTGTGTAAGAAAAATATCCATATTTAAAACTTTATAAAGTAAATTTATCTAGCTTCCGTCTAATCGCCTTCCGTATTCAACTTACGGAGAAAGTGTAGCGCCCGCACTAATTTACTTTATTAAGTTTTAAATATGGACTCTTACACAATTCTTACACAAATGCATCGATTCGCTTCAGAAGGTCTTTATTAACCCCACATATACACCTAGGAGTGTGCGTAAATCATCATTTTTGGGTGAACTAACCCTTTAAGGTAGTGTAGTAAGTAGTGCTGACGACAGCATGACAGTGCACTTTCATGAAATCACTACATAAAGACACGCACACAGCATAAAGTAAATAAAGTATATCTTGTAAGACATACGCTGGGGCATGAAAATGTGTTGCATAATGACAGCATTATTGAGAACATTTTGGATCATTAGAAACATGTAGGCCTACAAGTGACTTACAATGCTATACGTTAATGACATTGCAACAATAGGTAGATCAAGTCTAACATGTTTTTTTGTTTGTTTCATTTGTGCCACAGGAAGTGCTGCTCCTGGCCCTGTGCCAAAGGACCATATTCGGCTCTACAGCATGAGATTCTGCCCTTTTGCTCAACGGACAAGATTGGTGCTCAGCGCCAAGGGAATTAAGTGAGTACAAACACAGCCTGGCATTAGTGTTTAACGTAAACATGGTTTCTGCTTTGAGTGAAAAGAAAAGCCTCTATATAATTGTATTTGTATTTCACCATAGACACGACATCATAAACATCAATTTGAAAAATAAGCCTGATTGGTTTCTGGAGAAGAATCCTCTTGGTTTAGTGCCAACGCTGGAGACCCAGAGTGGTCAGGTGATATACGAGTCACCAATCACCTGCGAGTACCTGGATGAGGTCTACCCTGAGAAGAGGCTGCTCCCATCTGACCCGTTTGAGAGGGCCCAACAGAGAATGCTGCTGGAGCATTTCTCAAAGGTATTTACTAATGCACAGGGATATTACATATAGACTTGCTAGATTTAATTAATTAAATGTTTTCATCAATATGAATGGATGTTCTTTTTAGGTGATTCCCTACTTCTATAAGATCCCTACAAGCAGGGCAAAAGGAGAAGATGTGTCTGCACTTGAAGCAGAATTTAAAGAGAAACTCTCCCAATTAAATGAGGTTGGTTGGAATACCAGTAATATTATGAGTGGAATAAAGATTTCTGATGTCATGGGATACTTTTCGGTTGAGTTCAGTTATCACTTCCTCCGTAAACGTGTGCTTTCTCTATATATTTAATGTCTTTTGTCAGACCCTTGTCAACAAGAAGACCAAGTTTTTTGGAGGAGATTCAATAACAATGATTGACTACCTGATGTGGCCATGGTTTGAGAGAATGGAGATGATGGATCTGAAGCAGTATGCTTTTATCTTCTTTTTATTACATTTTATTAAGTGCACAAGCAATAGAGAAAAAGAGATCATATTGTTATGGTTATGACAAACAAATCCAGACATTTTACTTACCATTTAGTTTAACCCTCATCCTTCCCTTGGATCATTTTGACCTGAAAAAAAATAAAATAAAATGTAGTGTTCATCGGAGTGGTCCAAGACTCTAGGACTTTTGTCACATTTGAACCACAAATGCACCAAAAAAAAATTGACTGGATTCAATGATTTGTGGTTGAAATGTAAAGAAGTAACAAATCCTTCCCTCACGGGTCAATTTGGTCCCCATTGGAATGAATGGAATGTGAGGAATGCTTCAGTACACATAGAAAAACCTAAAAATGCTCAAAATTGCTAAAACGACCAAAAAATGATTGTATAATGTCTACATATGTATCTGAATCCATACTGAAGAAAAACTTTATGACCTAGCGGAACAGCTCATTTGCTCCATTTAGAGCTATATCCCATCTAGTGGCAAGAGTCATGAAATATCATGTGGTATTATCTTTTTTCCACAAGAGGTTGACAGACAATGTAAGACATTTTGAGCTGAATTAAAAGGGTTATTTTGAATTAAAGCTGAAAGAATGTGAAGAATGTGCTTAAATTACTATTTATTGATAAAATCTAGTAATTTAAAGGTAAATACAATTAAAATAACCCCCAAATAATGCATTAAAAATAGAGAAAATATTATCAAAATGAAGTATAATTTTAGGTCTTTGGGTCATTTTGACCTATGAGGGAAAGATAATTTTATCACACAAAGAAATGTATAATACATTTTGACAAATTGATGATTATTTAAAATGATGATGATTAGAAACTGGATTAGAACAATCATTAAATTAGACCCATCTAAATGATTGCTTGACACATTTACACCCTATTCTCATACTTTCCAGCTGTTTGGACGGCACTCCTCAGCTGAAGAAGTGGACTGAACATATGTTGGAGGATCCCACTGTAAAAGCCACAATGTTCAGCACAGATACCTACAAGGTGTTCTACAAGTCCTACATGGAGGGCAACCCCAATTATGATTATGGTTTATAGAATAAATCCTTGTTCTCCGGTAAAACACACTTCGGTTGTTTTAACAGATTGGGTACAAAAGTCTGTTATTTGTTAATATCTTATACTATGGTCCTTATTATTCTGAAGAGAATTGAATACCTCAGATGTCATTCTTTATGTCTGTTTGATTTGTGGTGTGGATATCAAAGATGTAAATAAAAAAATTATCTTAATATCTGATTTATTTTTAATAACCAGCTGAATGAATTACATGCATCAATATAAATCTGTTACCAGTGAAATTAAATGAAATAAATAAAAATTCTCTCAGAAAAGTTTTGCATAGCGTT
Source organism: Paracanthobrama guichenoti (assembly GCA_018749465.1). NCBI lineage: Eukaryota > Metazoa > Chordata > Actinopteri > Cypriniformes > Gobionidae > Paracanthobrama > Paracanthobrama guichenoti. The sequence continues at coordinate 5,095,631 of CM031955.1, forward strand.
TACCCGAGAAACTGCGTTCACTCGCAAAGAACTTTTGACTAGTTCATCTCTTATGTTTGTGCAAATGTAGATACTATTGAACAACTGGAACAACCCCAGGTGTCCACCAATGAGTCACATCACACATCAAGTTCTCAGAGTTACGTGATCCATAATCTTACCAGAAGCAGGATGAGAGCCACTGAGGTTTAACAGACATGCAGGACCGATAGCCACCTAAATAAGTCCTCAGATGACCATACCAGAGCAAAAGCATTGGTCATGATATGTACTTAGAGTTACTTTAAAGACAAAACAATGATACTGCCATGGTATATGTACAAAAAAAAATGGTATAGTAAAAAATGAATTTCATTAGATACCTACTAAATGTGTAAAAAAAAAAAAAAATCTCCCTTTTTTGCAACTGTCAATGTAAAGCACTATAATAGGGGTCAGGTAAGCTTTTGATTCTTGATTGCTGGAGAAGAGTGGGAGTTCTCCACCCTGATCAGAACAATAAAACTAGAAAAATAACTGGACATCTGCCAGTTGCCTTTTAGATACTTAGATACATAGATGAGCATGACTGCACAACAGAAGCTTCAAGAAGTCAATGTCATAACCTATGACTAAGTGACCCTTGCCTTGCGTTAGGGCAAATTTATAAAAAGAAAAAAAAAAAGTTTCAGCAAGGTCCATATTCTGACAAATGTATAAGGTGACTCATTCTGCAGCTGCAGTACTGCAAATGAAATCTTTGCATGACTTTGCAAAACACCCACACTTAGGGTGTTGTTAGACATGGTTTCAAAAAATACGTTAATAAACGAAGGTGACCCAAATTTCTGAAAAGCAGGGACGTTTCCTAGTTCAGTGGTCCAAATATTGAATTCTCCCTTTTTATCATCTATGAATAAAAACGGGGATTTTTATTATTGAATTGTTTTTATTTATTTTTGTTTTACCTGATCCTTAACTAAAAGTTGAAAAGTTAAAACCTGTTTAAAAAAAAGAAGATAAAACTGTATTTAATATATATATATATTTTACAAACTTGACTATATTGTAGGCCTATACAGTATCTTTTATTATATTTTCAAATGCTTATTTTATGTTAGTGCTTTTTTCTGGTGTTGTCAAGTGTTTTGTTTATTATGCTCTGTAAAACGAGGACACCAAAAACCAGTACTATCCATCAGCAAACCGGGATTATCTAGAAGATAGTCCTATATAGTAGACAGAACAGCAACAGCCGCGCAGTGATAATGTGTTCCGAACTGTCGCTGTTACAGTACAATAGATTTCAGTGATCCCTCCAGTAGTCTATGTTAATTGCCGACTGTACAGGTAATGACTCGGCAAAATGTACAGTAAAGAAGCACTTCGGAAGATAAGTGCAGCCTTCTGATTAGTTTATCATGTATAGTCGTTGTATATCTGTAAAATGAATATGGGGTCCTTTTCAAACGGAGAAAATAAGAATCTTTTATGAAGAAGAGCTTTATTTTGAAAGTAACACGGGTGTAGTAGGCGAAGTATGTAAGAGGAGGAGTCATAATCTTCAGCCACACCTATTCTTCTATATAAAATCAACTTTCATGAAACGCTTACTTAAGTTACTGACAGGTCATACGGATCTAACGTTACAGGTAAGCAAACCTTTTAAATAATATTTGCTTGATATTAGTAAAACACGTTAAGCATCTATGATAGCCTCGAGAGTATTCTTCCATTTCCTGTTAGATTCTTATCCACAAAACGCTCGTTTTCTACTCATGTTTGTGTAATCGCCATCGACTGTTTATTTCTACCTTAAAGATCTTCTTGAAGTAAACACTCGGATCACCATAATGGCTCCAACTCCAAAAAGCCATGGAAAAGGTAAGAAAAAGCAAAGAAATTGGACTCACAAATATTGCATTGTTTGCTCTGTAACTTAATTGGAAAAGCATTGATAAAAAAAAAAAAAAAACGTCCATATGAAAAAACGATATGAATTCACGTCCATCTGCGTAGATGTTCAGCTAACTTCATCATCCACAAGAGTTTCAATAGCCCATTAACCTGGTTGCAGAAAACTCACCCCAGGTGTTATCAGACCATGATGTTGCATAACCGTCGTTAAGAATGTATTTCTGATGAAAGTTATATATGAGCAATTAAAATATAATTTTTCATTAAAAAAACAAAACAAAACAAATAAAGGAGAATAAATAAGAAACTGGGCTCCACACCTGTGTTCCACATTGTTTTACTGATGAAAATCCATGCACATTATGTAAAAATTTTTTCATAGGCATGTAAATATTTAAAAAAAAAAAAATTGTGTGTGTGTGTGTTCTCTTGGTGTTACAGAATGTCCTGCTCCTGGGCCAGTGCCGAATGGCATTATTCGGATCTACAGCATGAGATTCTGCCCTTTTGCTCAGAGAACAAGACTGGTGCTCACTGCTAAGGGGGTTAAGTGAGTAATAATGTTGACCTAACTTGCAATAGGGCTTAAAGGTGCAGTAAGCGATTTCTGAGAATCACTGTTGATATTTGAAGTCAAGCCAAAGAAACATACCCCTCACTTCATTGCTCTGCCCCTAAAATGTGGGTCCTGAAGCTCTTGACTGATCATAACCCTTCTTTTCCAGTGATTATTCTTCAGACCTTTTCTCTTTTTTTAAATGTCTCTCAGCCATCTCTCCTTCAACATTCATTCTTCTCTCCTCCCCCATCATGAGTGGACACACCCCTTACTGCTGATATTACTGCACCTTTAAGTGTTCTAGTGTGCCTAATGTGTACATATATTTTAAATGGAGCACAAATTAGAATGTTTCTTCATTAACCGTTTCTGTATTGGTTGCAGGGAAGATCGCTCTCTTAAAAATGTAGCCACTATCCAAAATGTATTTTATATTTCTTTTATATAGGCATGAAATTATCAACATCAATTTGAAGGATAAGCCTGATTGGTTTCTGGAGAAGAATCCTGCTGGGACAGTACCAGTATTGGAAACCTCAAGTGGTCAGGTGATATACGAGTCCCCAATCACCTGCGAGTACCTGGATGAGGTCTACCCTGAGAAGAAGCTGCTCCCATCTGACCCGTTTGAGAGGGCCCAACAGAAAATGCTGCTGGAGCATTATTCAAAGGTTAGTCATTTTGTCCTTTGAAACATGCTCTGTATAAAAAACATCTGCCTGTAGAAACTGCTGAATTAAATAGAAATCTCATCAAAATAAATATGAAAGTCTTGATATAAACCCCAACAACTAAGATGGTAAAACCATAACCGCTCAGAAGCATTACTTGAGTATAATCATTTTCACTTTTTATTTAAGTACATTTTTGCATACATTAATGGAAATGCATACTTATTTCAGGTGATTCCATACTTCTATAAAATCTCTATGGGCAAGAAAAGGGGAGAGGACGTCTCAGCAGCCGAAGTTGAATTTACAGAAAAACTCTCCCTATTAAATGAGGTGGGCTGAAATACCTACACTTTCTTAAAATACAGTTTACCGTGATAATTTATTAACTTCTAAATGCTTTCTTTTTTTATATCTTTTTTTTCAGAGTCTGGCGAAAAAGAAGACCAAATATTTTGGGGGCGATTCAGTCTCAATGATTGACTACTTGATCTGGCCATGGTTTGAGAGGGCCGAGATGATGACTGTGAAGCAGTATGTTTTTTTAAATTTATTTTTTATTAGTGTATATATGAAATGTATAGTAAAAACGCAGACAAAAAATAAAGCCGTTGTACCTGACAGCAGGAGGAATAGTGTGCTGAGTCATGGTGGTTAAGTCAAACAGCTGTGCAAACAGTGATGAATGACTGAGATTAGTAAAGGCAGGGCTTGAGATGAAATTAAAAGCCTTTCGCGTCAGTAAACTTTGTGCACACAAGAAAAAAACTACCTGTTGTCAATTAAAATTTATGTGAATATATGTCTCGTATATTTCTCCATAATATAACTTGCTTGTAAATCTAAAAGTGTATCTCTTTTTATGTTCTAGTTGTTTGGCCAACACTCCTGAGTTAAGCAAGTGGATTGAACGCATGCTCGAGGATCCTGTCGTTAAAGCCATCATGTTCAGCACAGAAGATCACATGGTGTTCTTCAACAGCTACATGGATGGAAACCCTAATTATGATCATGGTTTATAAAGTAAAACAGGATGATATCTGTCCATCTGTGTGGAATTTTCATCATTACTCTATTTTTAATACTGAATTTACAGCAAACAACGGGTATATTAATGTTTGTCATTTATGAATATAAATAAAGCAAATGTGCAAAACATAAATCATGGGGATTTTTCATTTAATATATATATATTATCATTTTTCTCTTTGGTGAGAAGTGAAATGCCACTGAGCCATGTCGTGAGGTTGCATGTCGTGAGGTTGCAAAACATTGCTTCCTGACAAGGGAAACATCATTAAAAGTTAGTTTAGTGCATTTCCGTTTTTTTAAACAAGGTTTTCAAATTGTGATAGTGAAAAACAAAATCCCCTATAAAGAGTCTTAAGTAAAACTTCCACCCTGCTGCGGTATTTACTGATAAAAAAGATTTCTATCTTAAAATCTAAGCAGTCCATTGTACAGGAAAACTTGTGAAACAGCTTCTGTGCATGTCACTGTGCACCATTTTAGGTGGTTGTTGCTCATACTTTGTTTAGAAATTTCAACAATCCCTTAAATGTTAGCACATGGCACATAAGAACATAACTGATAATACGGTTAAAGTACATGCTATACCGTCATTTGTAATAACTCATGGTTCAAAGATCCTGAATCAGCTGCCATATCGATGATGAATAACAAGAGGGTGTTTCTTCAACTATGTCTACTTTTGGCCCTGTGCACTTTAGAAAAATAAACTTTAAGGTCCTATTATTTATTAATTTCTGTCACATCTCGAATTATACATTGTGTTTGATAACATTCGTAGGTGAAAATTGAATTGTCATCTTTCATAGTAAGCATTTTAAATGGAAGCTTGTTTCCACCACAGAATTAAAAATAATTTTAAAAAGTGAGGAAAAAAGTGAGAAAAAGACTTCTCACAATTCTGATTTTTTACTTTTCTTGCAATGGCACGTTTGTATCCCGCAATTCTGACTTGTAAAATATGAACTCTCAATTCACAATTATAAACTCACAATTCTTAGACTTGTGAGCTAACTTTTTTCTTCTCAGAATTGGATTTTAAACCTTGCAATTGCAAGTTAATATCTCCCAATTTAGATTTTTTCTTCTTCAATTTTTTTATGGGATATAAAAGCCAGCATGAGAAAAAGTCATTTTGAGATATAAACTTGCAATCATGACAATTGTGACTATTTCTCAGAATTGTGAGTTTATGTCTCAAAATTGGGGCAGTCGTGACCTATTGGTTAGAGAGTCTGACTGATTCTGAGTCTGACTGACCTTAAACAAGGCACCTAACCCCCAATCGCTTCCTAGCGATTAAAATGTTTCAATCTGGTCCTCTGGGACATAAAAAGTGCCTAGAGTTGAAGAAACACCAAAATATCATAACAGCATTAGTAACAGTCAGTGCTTAACATATAGTTACATTCAAGGTGCATAACGTCATGATGTAATTAGGCTGTAGAAATCCCCTGCACTCAAAGCCAGAGCAGCGATTAAGTCTACATCTGGTCTATTGAGCTGAATTCATGTCTCACGTGACCGTTAGAAAAGTTAGGGGTATATTCCTGAACAAGCACAGATGTATTTCTGACCATCTCCTGAAAATGCTCCTCCATTTTGGCATATACGTGCCTCTGCAACACAAGAGGTCTAAACAGGTTTATCGGCTCTGCAGAATGGATTATTCTGGGAACCAAAATTTCAGCTGGGATCCGAGGGTTCCCAACAACGACATGATAGAGTCTCTTTTCCTCCAAGCTTTGCTGAAGGAAGCTGAGCAGATCTCTTAATCTGTGATCAAGATTCTCCGGCTGCCACATCACAAGACGTTTACTCAACAGCAGATGCAAGAGCGCCGTCTTTATATGGTAATTAGAAAAGGCGCTTCTTCCAGTCAAAGCCGTCTGCTTTTTGTGCAAGAAAGAAACTATCTGAAGACAATGAATGTGACACGAGTTGGTAGGAAGTCTTTTCGCTAGGTATTTAAGCAGATTTCTTTCATAAACGGTTAGTGAGAGTTGCCAGTGAGTGTCTGATGAGTTGCTAGTGTCAGATGGGAAATGAGAGATGAGGTAAGCATCCGTTTCCTCAAACTGAACGGCAGGGGTAACATTAAGAACGACAGTCTTTCCAGACCTAAATCTGATTTTAAGGGCTCCGGGGAAGTCCAGGTTCCGAAAAGCCAGCTCAAAATCGTACTTATGAGAGATCTGGCCCCATGCTTTGGTCACTGAGATCTGAAACCATCTCATGATCTGATCTTTCGACAAATACGTGGTGTTCCTTGCACAAAGGAGCTCCACTAAAGTATGTTCCTCAAGTTTTTCACACTCATTTCCATTGTGAAGCAGACACAGCATATCATCACCAAGATTGGTTAAGCCACAGAGACAGTCTGTGCCATTCCCACCTGGTTTTATGAGTTTAATCCTTCCACATCCTTGCAGGTCCAGTGGGATTTCAGTAGTGGGGTCGCACCAGAGCTGAAACTGGAAACTGAATGGCTGGGGTGGAGAAAAGGGCACAATAAGGTCACATGTAGGAGGTTTAGACACCCTCCAGGACTCAAACATACTGCCTATGCCGACAAAGTCCTCGACTTCCAGGTCAGCTTCTCGATCGCAAACACTTCTCAAAGCCTCGAGCAAATCATCTGCGAAGCCTTCGATAAACTCCCGCACTCTCCCACTCTCGTGGATAAAAGGATGGAAGCGGGTCTTGCAGAAGTTATTTAGGACACCTTTGTCTAAGGCTATAGTCTTAGCACTGAGATATCCTGCACTGGAATCTCCGTCTTCGTCTTCCACGGGGTCTGGAATTTCAGCAGGGATCATATCCTGCCTGCAAACCTCAATAGTGAAGAACATGACAAGGCAGAGGGTGCTCCAAAAGTACCAGCCGTAACTGTCCTGATCACCAATCAGAGCTGTATCTGTTTGTGAGATCTCTTGCTCCAGGCGCTTCTGTTCAGCCTCCAGGTTCTCCTGGTGCTCTTTCATTCGGGCCAGAAGATCATCGTCTTGCTCAGGGATGGTGGTGTTCTCGTTAGGGAAGAGCAGAGGGTGGTTGAGGATAGCGGCTACTACCACCATGCAAACCCGTGTAATAGCACCTTGCATCCTTTACTGTACGTCTGGGAAAACACATTTCTGGATTACTGTCAGCTTATTGTAAGGAAACACATGCAATCTACCTTTTGCAAAAACATGCTATCATCAGAGTGCTATTTGTGAACTGTAATAGAAAGGACTTTCCTGCATTGGGGAAGGAAGTCAGATAACCCTTGTCAAACAACATCAATTCAACCAGCCAGATAACTGTATCCAGATAAAATATATATAAATCAGTTGTTTCTAGTGGATACTTTTATCACTATATATTTTTTTTATTTTTTTTTATTCTCACAAATATTAATATCGGGGGACGAATCTGCTTAACTTGATTTTTGGGTAAAAAAAACTGTTCACAGTTGCAAAGAACTGAAATTTTGCCTTTTGGAAGGAACCTCATATACACTGAGAAGGAAGTTATGTAATTGGTTTATTTATGGTGTGGCACTTGGAGTCTGAGTGACTCTTGGAACGAGGCAGATAACATTCCATACATATACAAACTGCGAGCTACTGGCACATTCCACAGTTCCATTTAGAGTAGTCAAACTATTGAACTGATATTCAATTCATACAAGTAAAAAACTACTTTTACTCAACTAATTAAAAAAAAAAAAATCAATATATGGCATTTATTTGGACCCTTTCTACAGCATGGTGAGAAGGCAAGCAAATACTCATTCAATTAATTTTTTTGAATTTTTACAACAACAAAAACAGTTTACAGCATTCATAAAGCTTACTCATACTACTCAGGTAAAAAATAAAAAAAAAAAATAAAAAAAATAAAACAAACATTAACTTTAATAAATTGGTGTGTTTGACCAAGATCTTTTTCTTTTTAAGTGTTTATTAAAAACACATCTTTTAAACAGTATATGCAAACCGCACAGAGAATAAATAGAAGATTAATCAACTAATACAAAATTAACTTTGATCTCACAAGGATTTCTGAAGGTTAAGCACTAAAGAGGTTTACATTTTTCTACTACTTTTTGTTTTCTGCGTAGGCCCTATTTATACCCTTACTAGTGCATTCAACTTGGTGAATTTTTTGTTACAATAAAAACAAATGAATGAATGCCCATGTGGAACTGCATCATATCCCAAGTTAAACAGCACAAAATAACAAAAAGAAAAAAAAAGTTTCTGAAAAGTTTGCATAAGGACAACATTGGTAGTTGACTCATATTAGGAAAGCTCCAGTAAAGACGTTAATTGGAAAATTGGTGTGGCGCTGCAAAGGTTCCCACGATACACATTCACTAAAAGGACGGAGTCTAGACAACAACTATATTTGTGATCACAGATATAGCAAATATGATATATTTAGAGACACTATAACGGAAGGAAGACGTGTTAACACGTGACTAGAATGATTAAAATCAGTAGTTTGTCAGTGAGAAGACGACTGAAACTTGTATAGAGGGCGGTGACTAGACTACTTAAAGGCAGAGCATTTGATACAACGTCTCTTTTTAATCGACAGATTCGACACAATTGCGTATTTTTATTTTTGACTTTTTAATATGTTTTACAAGACTACTGTGTTGCATTTTTAATTTGTATCACAGTTGTTACGGTGTCTTTAATAATCTATAAAACAGCAGACGTCCACCACTCGCGCCTAATCTTTGTTTTAAACCAAGAATAGAAATAGAATAGAAAAATAACTTACACCCTACTCCAAGAGTTACAGTCCAGCGTTGTTCATTGTCTCAGAAGAATACTGAACCGACAGAAGAGAAAGCGCTGCAGTACCGTTATTCTTCTGTTTCCTCATTTGCTCGACACTCGTGAAACTGCTCTCACATCCAGGAAGTGACCCAAGTGGCCCGTTTTCGCTCCTCTATAATAAGCACGTGGGTCAGCCCTGCTCTTGAGTCAACATCATATGTAATACACACGTTCACACACCCACACACTTCATTCTCCGGGGTGGTGAAACCATTAAAACTTTTGTCTAAACCTGAGTTTTCACAAGTAATACTTAATTTTAACAAGTAATACTTAAATAGGCTAATGTTATGTGCATGCATTGTTCACTAGGGATGCAGGCTGCTACATGCAATTACGAAAATACGTGCTTCTACATAACCCTCGATCTTTAGTAAAACCATGAGATGATATGTTTCGACGATTATTATTCACATTAAGTATTCAAATGGAGGTTTTAGAAGAGACATGTACGTTGTTAACGAACAAAATCCAGCTGTTTTGAAAGATGTGCAGCTGCGCAGAGACTCTACTAAAGACAGAGGGCACATTAATCCACACGAGGTCGCTGTCTCACCAAAGTTCAGGAGCCCAAACAATACACACTTGCCTACAATAATGTTTAGATATGAGAGTTTGTCTCAAATAACCACCATTGCAATCATCCGTTGGTAAGATGGGTTTGTTTTTGAAATCTGATTTTGACGTTATTTTCATCGTCATATCCACCTATCCATGCCACAAACTGCTAATTTATCCTCTGTATAAAAATACGAAATATATAAACATGGAAATAAATATGAAATATTTCCCTCAAGCCACCATTGAAAGGGAGTTCAATTAAACAACGAAGAGGAGCAAACCCGTTTAAAGCAGTTTTAATGTCAAGAATTCGTGGCGTTTTGTACATTTGGGTGTGACCAAAGGGAGCTTACAGGTGCGCGCGTCCTACTCGGGAACTCATCATCGCACTTCAGCACGCAAGTGTTCTCGAGTTCGCGAGATGCGTTAATAATTGTTAAACATTCGTTTCCACGTGATCCAGATCATTATATTTCCTTTTCGTTGTTTTTTTCGCATTTTTGTGCGCAGACTTGAACAGCACACATTGCAGAACAGCGCATTCTGTGTTCACTGCCAGATAAGTAGCCTACATTTGCCTCTTATAGCTATAACATACACAGACTGTAATTGATGGATCGTTTAAAGTTAGTTCTGCAATATTTCCAGTCAAATTCTGAGTCCATTTCCAATGGTATCTGTATAATATTGTCACTGATAAGCGTCAAGTTGTATACAAGTTTTGATTTCAACTGCCCCTGTTTACCGCAATACAATAAGATGTACGCAATGGGGGTCATGTTCGTCCCCCCAGTTATATTTTTCCTTTTGGGGGTGTTAGTTAATCGTCATACAGGGGTGCTGATGGAAGAATGGGTCAGACCCCTGGGCAAGAGGACAAAAAATCCAGCAGTGGTAAAGTAAGTTTGAAGCTAAACAATATTAGGTAATACTTTAACACTTGGTTAACAAGTGCTATGTACTTACCATAGTAATAACAGTAAATTATGCATAATTACATACAACTAACCCTCAATCAAACCCTAATACTACCTTAACCCTATAGTAAGTACATGTAGTTAATTAATAATAGGCTACTTAGTAGGTTACTTTAATATACAATTATACTGCAACTAAAGTAACCCAATATTATTTGACTAAGTCATATTTATATTGATAATAAAAAATATTTAAATATATTATCTTTCTCCCAGATTTCTGCTGTCATCGATGATGCAACGGGCCCTTCTGGCCCCCATTGTGTGGATTCTGATGTCACTCTTGGATGGGAAATGTTTCATCTGTGCATTTAGTATGAATGTAGACCCTAAATATTTTACAGGAATACCTAACAGCACCGGCCTAGAACTAATCAAGATCATGGCTAAGGTGCCTTGCAAAGAAGATGTCATCTTCAAAAACAGCAGTTTTCGGAAAGCCGTATCACGCTATGTGCGTTGTTATTCTCAAGTAAGTGTGTATTCTCACATTGTATTGAGTGTATTCTAGGCAACATATAGTACATAGTCTTTAGTCACTGAACCATGATGTCAATGTCATTTTTGACTTGATAGTTGCTAAGTAAGATTGAGCTGTACAAAGTTGACAGAAACAGGACCTTTAGCAAATCTGTAGGTGGTTAAAATCCTTTCATACTTTGCATAACCACATGATTCATCTATTGTTCTTGTACAATTTATCTTTTATCCTAAGGCAGTAGGCTGGTCAATCCTCCTCTTGTTGATTTTCTTGGGTGCTGTGGGTCGCGTCATCAAGCCTTGCTTCAATCACGCAACTTTTCTTCAGACTCGTTACTGGAGCAATTATCTGGACATTGAGCAGAAGCTCTTCGATGAGACCTGTGTCCTTCATGCCAGAGATTTTGCCAGAAAATGCGTGCTGCAGTTCTTTGAGAGTATGCGAGAAGATGTGACCGTGAGAATGCCCCTCTCAAGTGCGCTCAGATCCAGCACAATCCGTAATGAATTTGAAGAGGAAGAAGAGGAGCGTCTGCATGGTATAACCAGACAAGACCAGGTGGATCATTTGCTGCAAACCTGGTACGAGTGCAAACCAGAACTGGATGTGACCAAGATGGCCTATAAGCCCAAAGTATGTATCACCTGGGAAGATCACAATGGAAAGGCATTATTCTCTGATGTGTAACATTGAGAAAAACAGATCTTACCTCTCAAGTAGGGATTCATGCAAATAAGTGACATGTTAATAAAGATAATGAAAATGTTGATGAAAATTGTAATAAATTGAGGACTAATTAACTGATTATTTTTTTATTCAGAGGCAAAAGCTTGCATGTTGGTCCATATATGTTATGTATTCATCAATGTTTCAAAGGGCCCTTCAGGACCCCATAGTCTGGATTCTGATGCTATTGCTGGATGGAGAATATTTAATCTGCATATGAATGTAGAACCCCAAATTATTTTAACTGTTACTGTCGGATTATTGTCAATTCAGAAAGCCTTGTTTTAACCTTCTTCGAGAGCTTGCATTCTGGTGCATTTGAATATGCTGGGATTTAGTTTGTGTAATTTTGCATGTCTCTTACCACACATATTACACAACAACCTCATGGGCATGGCTTGGATGCAAATGACTGTGGAACCTTGGCAACACCTGAAAAAAATATGTGTATTGTTTATGTATATGTTTGTATGTGTTGTATATTAATAATATTATTTAATATAAATCAATAAAAACTGTTTATCATCTTAGCTGCGTGACAGACCACTGTCCCCAATTCTGTATTTGTATATTGTATAATAGCCTACATACCTTGAAATGTACTTTTGCCTTGAATACACATTTATGGAAAAAGCTATTTTGTCCTTTAGTTAGGCCTATGTATATGGTTGACAGACAGGAAACACTTTAAGCTGTGACTGGACAATATGAGAACAAAAATCACACCCATCTCAGAGCTTCTAAAGGGAGGGGCCTGTCACTCATGTGTATCGATGCATTGATTGCCACCAGGTGACGTTTCATCACATTGGACTCGTTTCTGCTCTAGCAGTCTTGCTCTCTTTTCTCTCTGACAAGATAAAGTCTTTTATTATTAAAATAAAAGACATTATTTATTATTACTTACCTGTAGGCTACCGTAATCTTTGCTCTAATATTTTGCTTTAAAAGGTGAACTCCCTGACTGAAAATGGATAAGTTTCGGATTATGGTCCAATTTTTGCAAGCCAACCAAGAGTCCTTCATGAATGGCATCTGTGGGATCATGGCTCTGGCAAGTGCTCAAATGTATTCCTCTTTTGAGTTCACCTGTCCATGCCTTCCAGATTACAATTATGCGTATGGAATCGGCATTCTAATCGTGCCACCAATATGGTTCTTTTTACTTGGATATGTACTTAACAACAACATATCAGTGTTAACCGAAGAATGGAAGAGACCGATTGGCAAGCGCAGAAAAGATCCAGCGGTTTTGCGCTACATGTTCAGCTCCATGACGCAGCGCGCTCTCATCGCTCCAGCTGTATGGGTAGCCGTGACTTTAATGGATGGCAAGAGCTTTTTGTGCGCTTTCAGCGCCACGACGGATTTATCCGTGTTCGTCAACGAGTCCTATCAAAGCTTACCCCAAAACGAACTTATGAAAGTTCAAGCAAGGATTCCGTGCAAAGACGTATATGATGGGCAAGAGATTATCTCCAGAGAAGCGGCCACTAGGTATATTCGCTGTTTGTCACAGGTAATGCCTGTTTTCTAAACTTAATGTCTAAATGGGGTTTTCAAAATAGGCATACTTTTACCTATTACAATTAACGCAATTTTGTAATTTTGAAAGAGGGTAGCAGATGGGTTATGAACATCATGTTCATTAATATCATGTTAATTATATGCAGCGCTAGAGAGTTCATTAGTGCCCGCCCAATTTTTAAGCGGAAGTTTTTGTTTGTTTGTTTTTGCATTTATATTTCCAATAGAGCTTTAAAAAAATAATCCGTTAAAGCTTTGGTCATGAACCAAGCCAGTCAGCTACGAGGTGAACACCAATACAAACTTTTATTTATAGACCTATATAAGTGCATCAGTAGTAAACTTAGGCTAGTACATATATAAAATTTCACACTTTATTAGGTACACCACCAGGTTGGACCTCCTTTTGCCTTCAGAACTTCCTTAAAGGTGCAGTAAGCGATTTCTGAGAATCATTGTTGAACACTGTTGATAGTTAAAATCAACCCAAACAAACATCATAGACATATATACATAGATGCCTCATTAACGGCAGTTTCCATAAATACACTGTCCGCCATATCGGTCCGTGAACATTCAAGAGCAAGTTTGAATGTATAAATATGTATAAATGAAACAGATTTCAGCAGGTGATTTTGCTAAACTAACACAATACAACAAGACGAAGGCATCAGCTGACACGACATTAAAAGTTACCATAGTAAAAGTAAAAACATAAGTACCATAGTAAAAACATGTAACATTGAGTTAATGCAAAAACACAAACCAACACATTCTCACCAGTGAAAGGTTATCCCATTTCTTCGGGAATTTAAATCTCGGTGGTTTCACAACCAGAAGCTGCGCAATGTTGTTGCATTATTGATTCTTACTGTGAGTGATGACGCGCTGATCGTTGCAAGATGGCGGGCGCTCTGACGTGTCATGAAAGCCACTTTGGTCAAAAATGAGATAAGGATACTGAGTGAATGCTCTCCGCATATAGTATAAGTTCATAAAATACTTTCACCCACTAAATCCCAGCCTCAGCCCATTCAGAAGTACCGGTACTTAGAAACCTAGACATAGGAGCCTGACAAAAATGCTTATTTTAAAGAAAAACGTCAGACGGACTTAGAGGCTTATGCATCTGAAGTCTTCATATACATATCTATGCACATAACTCCCTTCATTGCTCCACCCCCAAAATGCATGAACACACAATGCAAGAGTGGATGTCTTGTCATCATAGCAGAAGCGAAGCAAAATAAAGCGAAGCTGACGAATGAACCACAAGGAAGAACAAAAAAGTAACATATAGTACACAGTTGCATACATTCAAGAGTTTGTTGTTAGTATGCACTCAAAACCAATGCTACTCACATATGGAGCAGAAACAACACAACCTTGGCATCTGTTTTCAGGCCTCTTTGGTCTCTCCAGTGCTGGAAAGCTTTTCTAATATGGATCCTAAAGCTCTTGCCAGATCATAACCCTACTTATCCAGTGATATGCTTCAGACCTTTTCTCTTTTTTAATGTCTCTCAGCCATCTCTCTTTCATCAGTCATTATTCAAATGTCCCTCTTGCTTGCTCTTTCTCCTCCCCCATCATAAGTGTATATGCCTTCTATACTGCTAATTGGCTACAAGTGGTGCTCGGTAGGGATGTGACGATGAGGTCATTTTCGCACTGGTTAATCGAAATGTGACAACACTGGTAATACCGGTATCATCAGGGTGTGTGTGTGTGTTTTACTTTTGAATTAGCGTCAATGCAGGGGCAGCAATAGACTTGATTGTCATTAATGGCCACAAAAACGTCATATCCGTTTATGCCGTGGGGAAAAATAATGCCGAAAAGTTGCTGTGTGGCGTTCTGCACCTCTAATAAGTTAAATCTGAAGTTTTATACTGCCGAATAACAGACGGAGCCGTTCGTCAATTCCGAAAGCCTGTGCTGGTACCACATGATGCTGGTATTATTGTAAAGATGAAAACATAAGAGATTTAATTACTGCAATCGCAAAAGTTTGTTTAACAAAAAAACGCCACTGTAGTCATACGTTTGTCACGGGACTCGTCAAAAAGCAGTCAACTTGTCATTAAAGCAGTTTTTACGCAAGCTATCACATAGTGTGTGAGGTTATTAATGTACAAAACATTCAAAAGTCTTCTTTATTTCAGTATGGGAAGGGCTGGGCTCATGTTTGTGCTTCAAGTTTACAAGCTGATGTAGTCACATTACATGTTCGACACTTGAATGGCATTTTCTCGTCAGAATGCATGCTGCTCCCCCAAATATTACATAATATTACATAATATTACATATAAGATCTTCATAATGATCCAGTCTTTCGATGAAGACGGTTACTATAAAAAAGCAAAAAACTTTGCTATTGTCATTAATTTGAGAATAGTGTCGTGACACTGACGTCAACTCCAAATTTGCTTTGTAAAATGGAAATGCTGAACTAATTAATTCGTGCGTGGCTGTACTAACAAGAAAAACTAATAAATAAACTGATAAAGCTACATGCATGCAAGACAACAGAAAACTGACGGATGTCTAAACTTTATCTAAACCCGTGTCATTGATGCCAAATAGCTCATCATAACTGGATTTTAGGCTTCTGACAAATGTTTGTTAAATGTGTCACTGCGATAAATTAATGTTTGACATTAGAGTGCTCATTTCATGTTTCTATTCTAGCCCAAACAAATACATGAACAAACGCCCTTGGCATTGCACATGGCATATCCAGAAAAACATTTCATAGCACAAGACAAGTTTTATGATCATTTTAAAACGTTAAATGTATGTAATACATACTCTAAATCCATTAAATTCAGGTACACTGAATAAACGTCTTCATCGAAAGACTGCATTGGTGATTTATGAATAGGCAAGTAATATTTGTGGGAGCAGCATGCATTTTGACGAGAAAATACGTTGGGTCGTTTTCCCAGTCACAGATACTGTATGGACAATCCGACCCAATACGGCTCAGTTTTTCTCTGGCAAAAGTTCTAAATAGGCTATACTGCGTTAACTCTGCTTTTCCATTGTGGGGGAATGGACTGTTTTCCCCCACGTAGACTCCGCCCCCACGCCACGCCCCCAGCTATGACACAACGGCGACCACGTCAATTGCTTGAATGGTGGGTAATTAGCCTATTATTCTTAATGCAATACACAACAACAAAACAGCACAATAACAAACATAGAACTTTTATTAACAAAACGAATAAGACAGCCTTATTAACCAAAAGAAAAGTGTGTTTGAAGGTGTGTGTCACCTCCGGATGCTGCCACCTTTACCAGGCAACGTTTACAGATTGTCTCAATGTTTGCATGTTCGCTGTTACCATTGGGTTTAAATCCAAAATATTGCCAAATAGGCGCTTTTACATTTCTCTTTGAAACCAAATCTTCCGCCATCGTCTTGTCAGTCAGCTCGCAGGCAGCTCACTTCACGAGATAAATGAAATAATGACTCCTGCTGCTGATCTGTGCTAAGTCTCGTAGTTTTTAATTCTAGTGTCTGTTGTTCTCTAACTGAAATAAATGCTCACTGGATATTTTCTCTGTAAATTCTAGAGATTGTTGTGCATGAAAATCCCAGTAGATCAGTAGTTTCTGAAATATTCAGACCAACCCATCTGGCACCAACAAGCATGTCACATTCAAAGCCACTTAAATCACCTTTCTTCCCCATTCTGATGCTAGTTTGTACTTCAGAAGTTGGCTGGTTAGATATTTATGTTAATGAGCAGTTTAGCAGGTGTACCTAATAAAGTGGCCAGTGAGTGTATACAGTTCTGCTCAAAAGTTTACATACCCCTTGAAGAATCTGCAAAGATGTAAGAGGATCATACAAAACGCATGTTATTTTTTTTTAGTTAGTACTGTCCTGAATAAGATATTTTACAGATTTTAAAGATGTTTACATATAGTCCACAAGACCAAAAAATAAAAAAAAAAAAGCTGAATTTATAAAAATGACCCTGTTCAAAAGTTTACAAACTCCTTGCAAAATCTGCAAAAATGTTAATTTTATTCTAACAAAATAAGAGGGATCATACAAAATGCATGCTATTTTTTAGTTAGTACTGTCATGAAAAATATGTTACATAAAAGATGTTTACATAACCCCACAAGACAAAGAAAAAAAGAAAACTCAATTCATTACAAAACGTTTACATACCTTTGATTCTAAATACTGTGTGTTGTTACCTGGGTGATCCATGACTGTTTTTCTGTTTTGTGATGGTTGTTCATGAGTCCCTTGTTTGTGCAGTTAAACTGCCCAATGTTCTTCAGAAAAATCCTTCAGGTCCTGCAGATTTCACATTGAAGACAACTGAGGGACTCAAACACAACTTTGAGTGGGGAGGGCGGGGTTGGGGGTGGCCTTTTGAATTTGAAATTCCGAAGGGCAGTACTAAATGAAAATAAATTGATATTTTAACAAAATAAGTATTAGTAATAAATATTTTCACTATGGAGAAAATGCAGGGAGAAAACGGACTGTTGCACTTTACAACCGTGGCCAAAAGTTTTGGCAGCGACATGTTGTTTTTCGCACAGTTTGCTGTTTCAGTATTTGTAGATTCTTTTTTTCACATGTAATAATTTCATAAGTTTATTGTCAAAAAGAATGAGAGAGTGATTTCTTCTGACGAGAGACTTGTTCACGTTTTCCCATGTGCTGATGATATGATTAGTAAAATGATGTAAGCTGGTCATTTTGTGCTTTTTGCATTTATTTATAATGCATCCGATCACTCTGCATAATAATCTAGAAACAATGTGAATCAACACCACAACAACTGAAGCAGCAAACCTTGCATAACACAAAATGTATCTCACTGTCAATACTTCAGGCCATGGATGTAGAGTAGCTTAGCAACAGACAACCAATATCAAAATTATAACCAAATCATAGACTGCCTTACCTCTTACCTCATTACATTTTCACAGACTTGTAGAAACTTTTTTTGCACTAAGCCTTAGTTGATACACAATTTCACGCATTCAAACTATTTTACATGGTGAACTGGTGGCGAATTTTCATACAATCTGTTTACCCTCATTGACGGTTACATTTAGGGGTGGGGTTAGGGGTGGAACTTCATGCTTTTTTCTAAATATCATGTTTTCGTACAAATCACATTGTGCAAATTCATATGAAATCGGCATCTTGTAAAAAGGTATGCTTTAATGTCAAACACGCTACCTAGAGAAAAGAAGAAAAATTTGAGCAGAGATGCTAGGATGTATTTTTATTACTTGAATCAGACATTTTCACAGATACACAAGACTTATTAAAACAGGTCCAAGAATAATTATGACCTCATGGTAAATTACCCAGGAATTTGAAAGGCATAAAAATTATATAAGCAAAATGATGTATGAAATACAATTTTTGTTTAAATTGGGGCTATATAATGCATTAATCTGTTTTTCTTATTTTTATTTTTTAGGCCTGTGGATGGACCTTTTTAATGATAATGACTATCATAGCCTTCTTGATAAGAGCAATAAGACCTTGTTTTACTCAATCCGCTTTTCTTAAAACCAAATACTGGTCACACTACATTGATACAGAGCGCAAACTATTTGATGAAACTTGCAAAGAGCACGCCAAGAGCTTCGCTAAGGTCTGCATACAGCAATACTTCGAGAGCATCAGTGGTGAAATCGTTACACAATTTTCCCTACCCATAAAGAAAGGGAAAGGTAATAAAGAAGATGATGGAGAAAAACAGAAGAGTGACGAGGAGAAGCTTCTTGGGATCCGTAAAGAAGAAGACATGAATAAAGTCCTGTGGAACTGGCATACATGTAAACCCCCATTATTGCTGAGTAAACGTGCTGAAGCTATGAATGGACATGCGCACGTGGATACTCACAGCATCTCTGATGAGCGCAACACTCAGCAACCTATGAAAAAAACAGCTGTGGCATACTACTCCAAAGTCTGACTTAGGCCTAATGTTTTCATTTTACTTATGAAGAATTGAGTGCTTTAGCAGTGCTCACTGTGAAGATAGTTGTGTTTTGTTATCTCATTTCTATTTATTGCATGTAACTTCCTATTTTATATCCTCCAGAGACTCAGTCAATCAACTATATGTTGTTTGTTACCATAAATAAATGAGAACTTTTCTGTGATAACGTAAAGTATGTTAAAGGTGTGACCAATATGATAATAATAATAGAAGGATGATGATGACGTTAATGATGAATATGACACCTTTTAGTTTCTTATGCAACAAATTAAGTCTTACTAAATTTAGTAAGTACATTTAAATTTACAGTAACTACATTTAAATTTGGGAGGATTATTATACCTCAAGCTGGTTATTTTTTCTGGAATTTAGCCTCGCCCACTTTCTAAGTTCTCTTGCAAGTTTCTAAGGCTACTAAGTGATCACAAAACCTACAGATATTGCAACTATTAAATATTAAATCATATCAGAGATTGCATTTTTGGAGGCTTCGCTTTAGAAAATCATTGCTGTTTAGTTGCAGTTGTCTATCTGGCTTCGTAACTCTTGAGTTTACACCACCTGGGACCCGTACCATAATGGTGGTTGAACAAACTCAGGGTTATATTCGTTAAGAGTTGACAAAACCAGTGTCTTTAAACCACAAGAGTTGACAATTAAATCAGTTTTTACTGGTACCATGACACTGTTCATCAACTTCCTCTGTTAACTCAGGCAGTGGGGAAGTTGCATCAGACATGTGACACATTGCTCACAGCTGATTAGTCCAGTTTCGGTTTGAGATCTTTTACCCAGAACATAACCTGCCCCGGAGCAGGTTAGCCGTGGAGCGTAAATTTCTATGGTAATGAACACCACTAAAAGCCAAGCCACTTTCATGGTGTCTAAAACCCAGGTTTGGCATAAACTCAAACATACCTGGCTATAGCCACCGAAACCGGCTTCATACATGGTATAAGCCACTGGTGGTTTTGAGCTATTTATTTATCTATTTATTGAGCTATTTATGTTCTTCAGTTTAAAGAAGCAGTATTTATTACTAACTAAATGTTTTCTATACTGTCAAAATTACTCACTAACAAAGATATCTTAAAGCAGTGAGAGCTCACAAAAACTTACAAAGAGGATGCAAGATGAATTAAAATGATTTAAAATTAGACAAAATAAGCTTTAGAACAAGTAAAAATCTAGTTTTTATTTGTAACGCTTTAGTATGGGAAACGCATATTCACTATTCATTACGACTTTTGCCTTAATAAACTCCTAATTTACTGCTTATTAATAGTTAGTACGGTAGTTGTTGTAGTGGTTAAGTTTGAGTATAGGGTAGGACTAAAGGATGTAGAATATGGTCATGTGGAATAAGGCATTAATATTTGCTTTATAAGTACTAAAAACAGCCAATATGCAAGCTAATAAGCAACCAGTTAAAAATTAGAATCGTTGCCCATACTTAAGTTTGTCCTTTTATTTAATTCCCCTAAACTTTTGGAAATCTAAAATGTAATTATTTTTATTTTTAATTATAATTATTTGTGTATTTTAATCTATGGTCATTACTAATTTCTGTAAATGAAAAAGGGGAGGGTGGGCTTTGAATATTGTTGTGGACAATGTGTGGCCTTACTGTCTTTAAAGGAACAATGGCATGACTTCAGAACTTACTTGCTGTGCAGACTCTCTGCCTGCCATGGAGGATCTTTTTCACAAGTATTTTCATTATCATGACATGTTCTGTTCTCTTTGATGCTCCCATTTTGTATGTCTCCTTAATTAAACATACCTAGTTCAAGACCTGCAAAGAGAGTGTCAGATAATGGAGTCAATGCAAAATACTGGAACTTGGGAACCACTGCCATAATAATTTTTACTGGGTCTCAGGAGTAGTTTTGAACAATACATTGGATGGCAGTTTTTTTTTTTTTTTTTTTTTTGCATGTGTCTCAATTACTTTAGCCCATCATTAAACTCATTAGTTCCATTAAGGCTGAAACCAGATTATAATTGCTCTTGGTGATTCACTGCTATATATATGTAACTGACGGAGACAGAGAAAGATCTCACACCTTTACCACAACAAATAGAGCTACGTATTTTGTTGTTGTTGTTGTTGTTGTTTTACAAGCATCTTTTACAATCTGCTTGAGGTTGTACATGATATTAAAACTTTGTGGATGTTCAGCAAGACCATTTGTACCTCCTGGCAATGGAATGTAAGTTTTCATTTCAGAAATAATTAGATTTTTCACTTGATTTTCGGTTTTCAATAACCAATTTAAGTGGCACATTAATGCTTGGGGAAACTTTGCCCAGTTAATTAATATGAATTAAATGTATATCTCATATTACTTTGACTACATTTCTCTTGGTAGAATTTGTATGATAAAGCTGTTTCTGTCTGCCTTCTTCATCTGTCTTTGTCAGGGTTTTAGGTTAAATTTACAGACACAACAATCACCATCAGCAGAAAGAAACTGAAAAGAGAAACGCGCTTATATCAAGATAAGATGTCTGTGCTTATCTCAGAATACATCAAATTTATTACTCTTTACTTTAAGAGTAAGGATGCTATGGTCTTCAATGGTCTCATAGGTTTAGGAACAGTGGTCGGTCAGACAGCATACAATGTCTTAGCTTTTGACTGTCCATGTTCACCAAAGAAGAATTACCTGTACGGTCTGGCTGCCATTGGTGTACCAGCCCTGGCTTTCTTTGTCATTGGGGTGATACTGAATCAAAACACCTGGGACGTTGTGTCAGAGTGTCGCACCAGAAAATGCCAGAAATTATCAATGACTGCTGCTTTTGCTCTGTTGGGCTCCATTGTGGGAAGAGCAGTTGTTGCCCCCATCACTTGGTCTGTTATTTCCCTTCTGCGAGGGGAGGCGTATGTCTGTGCTTTCAGTGAGTTCATGAACCCCTCATCTTTTGGCAATTTCTCTTCAAATACACTTGGTCCAGAAATCATGGCCCGGTTTCCATGTAAGGATGTACCTGCTCCATTTATGAACTACTCAGGAGACGTTGAACGCCAGTTAAAGTATGAATCCCAGGTACTTATCACTTTTCATAGTGTTGTTATAGCCCTTGATTGCATGAACACTTCTATTATGTTCATCCTAATTTTTTTCTTCTTCATCTAGCTGTTGGGCTGGTTGCTAGTGGGAATCATCTCGCTCGCCGTCTTTCTCCTTCTCTGTCTGAAAAATTGCATCTCTCCTCTTGGCTATCATCAGGAGGCGTACTGGTCCCAGTACTGTTCCAGCGAACAAGCTCTTTTCCAGCGTACAGCTGAAGTGCATGCTAAATACAATGCGGCTGAAAATGTCAAGAGTTTTTTTGGCTTTGTGGCCTTGGAAAATCAGGAGAAGGAGCTTCTAGCAGGCTGCACAGGAATAAAGATTGCTATTCCCAGACTGGAGTGGAACCGCGTCACTGGTGTTTACATGTACAGAGAGATCGATGACACTCCCCTGTACAGCCGCTTGAACAAATGGGCCATGTACACAAATGAGCATGACTGTTAAGTACTTCACAAAGAAATTGACATTTTATCCTTTGTCTATGACAATTTAGTGTCTAAGGAATTAATAATATGTGTACACACCTAAAAAGTAATATCTTTGGTATTAAGAAACACCCAAGAAATATGTGTGCCATATAGGAAATAAAAATAAATAATAAAAAAAGCAAATAATTGTTCATGTAACAGAATTCAAAAGTTATACTTTTTTTTTTAATTCTAATGAAAATCAAGTTGAAATCAAGTAAATGTCTGATATATAGGCTATTTTTAATATTCATAGATTACATGCTAGTATTATGCTGTTTATTTTGATTGTTAGAAGCAGAAAGCTAAATGGTTATAATTGCAATGTAAACATCATTAAAACTTTATAGCAACCAAAGAAACAAACAGTATATATTGCTATGCTCTAAGGACTGTGTCTCTTGTCTCCTGCAATGATGAAGGCTGTTGGATCAAGATTCACAACCTTTCAGTAATCAGACTTTTTACTAATGTGCCACAACCAATAACTTTTCCCCAAAAGAGACACCAAGTTGAATGTCAAAACATAACCTATCACTGTGATGACCTAACACCATTGGTGTTAATGTCAAGCTGTTTTAAATTGTCAAATGAATATATTGTCAGGCATAATATTAGTTTTAGTGAAGATTTGCAGGAGGATTATTACTCAATATATCTGCTTTGCTTATATTGAGACCCACTGTCCATTATAATGCACAATGAATATACACTCACCTAAAGGAATATTAGGAACACCATACTAATACTGTGTTTGACCCCCTTTCGCCTTCAGAACTGCCTTAATTCTACGTGGCATTGATTCAACAAGGTGCTGAAAGCATTCTTTAGAAATGTTGGCCCATATTGATAGGATAGCATCTTGCAGTTGATGGAGATTTGTGGGATGCACATCAAGGGCACCACATCCCAAAGATGCTCTATTGGGTTGAGATCTGGTGACTATGGGGGCCATCCTGCTGGAAGTAGCCATCAGAGAATGGGTACATGGTGGTCATAAAGGGATGGACATGGTCAGAAACAATGCTCAGGTAGGCCGTGGCATTTAAACGATGCCCAATTGGCACTAAGGGGCCTAAAGTGTGCCAAGAAAACATCCCCCACACCATTACACCACCACCACCAGCCTGCACAGTGGTAACAAGGCATGATGGATCCATGTTCTCATTCTGTTTACGCCAAATTCTGACTCTACCATCTGAATGTCTCAACAGAAATCGAGACTCATCAGACAAGGCAACATTTTTCCAGTCTTCAACTGTCCAATTTTGGTGAGCTTGTGAAAATTGTAGCCTCTTTTTCCTATTTGTAGTGGAGATGAGTGGTACCCGGTGGGGTCTTCTGCTGTTGTAGCCTATCCGCCTCAAGGTTGTGCGTGTTGTGGCTTCACAAATGCTTTGCTGCATACCTCGAGTGTAATGAGTGGTTATTTCAATCAAAGTTGCTCTTCTATCAGCTTGAATCAGTCGGCCCATTCTCCTCTGACCTCTAGCATCAACAAGGCATTTTCGCCCACAGGACTGCCGCACACTGGATGTTTTTCCCTTTTCACACCATTCTTTGTAAACCCTAGAAATTATATATATATATATATATATATATATATATATATATATATATATATATATATATATATATATATATATTTGTAGTATGTAGTTTTAGATATAAAAAGATGTACTATTTAGATAAAAATCAATTAAAAATTAAATAAAAACAATATTTTTCAGCCTTTGTCTGTCTCAGCCTGCCACAGTTAATTTTAAATCTAATAATTTGGGTGGCACCAAATAATTAACTTAGTTATGACTAAAGCTCACCTAGATTTACTCTAGATGTGACGTTGGTGCCTTGGAGGCCTGTCTGAAACCAGTATTATTAGACGGTACCGTCATGCTAAAACAGCTCCAGAGGAGCAAGGAGCAGAATTTTTGTAAGTTGACAATCAGCATCTGTCTTTCTCTTCCATTGGAACTATCCTGTTTGGCGGAAGAAAACAACTTGCCAAATTTTGTCTGAAAGGTAAGTTACTCAACATTTACTATAACAAATTTCACATATTTTTCACCAAGATGGCCAGTCAATTTGAGTGATGTCATTGTGTAGCCTATTCTACCTGATGCGGTTTTACATCATTTTGACAGTATCACGCAATGACATCACAATAAACTTGTAGCAAGAAAACAACCTGCCCCTAGCAACTTCTCTTGAAAATTATTAGGCAACAGTGGATCTATTTGCATCACAGTCCCATGGGGAAACAGTTGTTAAGGCCCGTTCATACCATGAGTCAAGGACGATAACTATAATGATAACTATGAAGACATAGTTTTAAATATCGCTCTAGATGTGAAGGAATAGCACATAGTCCACATCACAACTATAATTATACCAGCACAGAGAAATGATACTGTTGGAATCACATTCACAAAGATTATTTCCAGTGGATGAAAGATAAAACTCTGACAGCCAATCAAACTATAGTCTATTTAAATATGCTTTAACCCCTTAACTTGGCACTCTTTTTGTTTATTGCCTATTTTTTTGTATCACATATTTCAGTAATCATCATAAATTAGGTATCATTCGAAAGCTTATGAACTCAAAATTCTGTGAAAACCATTTTGAAATGGGACATTGCATTTCTATGGAAATGATACTTTAAATTCTTTTACTGTGCTCCTCCCTAGTGGGCGGTGTCAGGTTTCATATAACAAAATTTATTTTAATTACTTTATAATCAAAACATTTTCTAATCTTGACAAAACACATATCTTCAGAAAGGCCTGAGTCTCAAGGTTCGGTTGGGTTAAGTGACTCGTATATCTCAAAATAGACACTCAATGTGCTATTGAAATTATAATGACTTCTGGTCATTTATAATCGTAATGTTATGGTTTTGTTCATTTGTTATTGTGAAATCTGTCTTGGACATTTAAAAAAAAAAAAAAAAACGAATGTGATATCTACACAATCTCACCGGAAAAAGGAAAAAATAACCCCTCCATAATAAAGGGGAAAACATTTAGCTGACATCTCTAGCTTTGCTGGATGTGAGGAGGTTATTTGATGCGGCCCAGCCTGTTTTAGTTAAATGCTCATACTTTCCACTGGGGCTTGAACCAAATGTAATTCCTGCTGATGATTCAGCGAGGAGGAGGGATCTCACAACTTCCACACAACATGAGCTACCTACTGAAATCTCATTTGTTTTAAAGACTTCTTTTGTTGTCTGAATTTAGTTGTACATATTTGTAAAACTTTATGGATGTTCTGCAAGACCATTTGTACCTCATTGCAATGGAATGTAAGTCTTTCTGTTTCTGTATAGTTTTCAGTTAGGCTTCTATTTTAGGCTCAAAGTGTCACGCTGAGACTTGCCCGAAGAGAATTTGTTCGAAGAGCTTTTCTGCTTGAAATCTTCAAGTCAAGTCTTTGAATTTAACGTGTGTCTCATAATAATCTGAATTGTACACATGCATTTTTCTTTGTGTCTATGTTTCTCTGTTTGTTTAGAGTTTTTCTGAGTCTGTTTCTGCTTTCTTGTATGATGGTTTCAGATAACAAAAAAGAACTCATTCAGTCATCGGACTTTGTCATTGTTTTAGGTTTAATTTACAAAGACTCTCCTTAAAGACTCTGTTTAGTCACTGTTAATTCACATTGAGAAAATCAGGACAAGATGGCTTCTCTCATCTCAGAAAACTTCAAATTTATTGCACTCTTCTTCAAGAGTAAGGATGTCATGATCTTCAATGGTCTCATAGGTTTAGGAACAGTGGCCAGTCAGACAGCATACAATATTTTTGCATTTAACTGTCCATGTTCACCAAAGAAGAATTACCTGTACGGTCTGGCTGCCATTGGTGCACCAGCCCTGGCTTTCTTTGTCATTGGCTTGACACTCAATCGAAACACCTGGGACGTTGTGTCAGAGTGTCGCACCAGAAAATGCCGGAAACTCTCAGTGACTGCTGCTTTTGCTCTGTTGGGCTCCATTGTGGGAAGAGCAGCCGTTGCCCCCATCACTTGGTCTGTTATTTCCCTCCTGCGAGGGGAGGCGTATGTCTGTGCTTTCAGTGAGTTTGTAGACCCCTCTTCTTTGGATAATTTCCCTCCTACTACAAAGATTCCAGAAACCATGGCCCGGTTTCCATGCAAGGATGTACCTGCTCCATTTATGAACTACTCAAGAGTGATTGAACGCCAGCTACAGTATGAATCCCAGGTACTTATCACTTTAATACAGTTTGCTTATAGTCCTTAATTGAATTAATACTTGTGATTTCATGAAAAAGTCTTCTGTATGATATGTATAACCTCTTTTCTTCTCGTTTATTCATCTAGTTGTTGGGCTGGTTGCTGGTGGGAATCATCTCCCTCACAGTCTTTCTGCTCCTTTGTCTAAAACACTGCTGCTCTACCCTTGGCTACCAGCAGGAGGCGTACTGGTCCCAGTATCGTTCCAACGAACAAGAGCTTTTCCAGCGTACAGCTGAAGTGCATGCTAAATACAATGCAGCTGAATGTGTCAAGAGCTTCTTTGGCTTTACGGCCTTGGAAAATCAAGAGAAGGAGCTTCTTGCAAGCTGTCAGGGAATCAAGAATGTCATTCCCAGACTGGAGTGGAACCGCGTCACTGGTGTTTACATGTACAGAGAGATCGATGACACTCCCCTGTACAGCCGCTTGAACAAATGGGACATGTACACAAAGGAGTGCAGCGATTGAAAAAGATTTTGAGGGTAACAAGTTGGGTGTTGTTTAATTGTCTCTTCAGTGGCCATTTTATACATTCTGAATTATTATTATTATTTTATATATATTTTTTGCATGGTAAACATGCTTGGGTATTATTTTAATAGTTGTTATTTCATTTTAAAAAAAATACAAATTATGGTATGTATTAGCTTGGTAGAGAGGCGATTGGCAGCTCAAATGGTTATATTTTCATATAACAGTCTAGTTGGCATCTGTTTTAAGACACATAATGTACTCTCAGGTTGAGATGACCTCGTGTTATCCTTTGCTAAGCAATAAAGTGCATCTGACAAATTAGTGTCCAATGAATAAATAATATAACATCTTCAGTAGTACAATGAAACACCTTAGTGTACAATTTTAACTAACACTGACATAATGAAATGTAATTTATGTACATTTAAGACCTTTAGCAGATGCTTTTATGCAGAATGACCTACAAAAGTGGTTAGCATCACATGAGATCACTGCGATCAACAGATGGCAAGCCTGCAATTTATGCAATTAATGCTAATGAAGTGCTTCCTGTACAAATACAAACAAGTACATAAATCTTCTAAATCTAATGCAGATACTATACTGCCTACACTCTTAAAAGTAAAGTTTCTTTATTGGCTTCTGTGGTTCTATGGAGTAGGCCTACCTTTAAAGGCACAATATGTACGATTTTTGAATTAAAATATCCAAAACCACTAGAACAATGTTATATATTTTGTTGACTTGTGTACTTACATTATCACAAATGTTTCCAACAATGTTTAAATTCAGAGAAATAAGTCATTTTAACCGGGACACGGACCGTATGATATGACATCATACCTGCGTTACCCTCGATTTTATTTTGTAGAAACCATGGAAACACCAAAGACGCGTTAATATATTGTTTTATTAGACAGGTGAGCAACTGTCTGAATACATTCATAGACAGAAAACGAATCATTGTCAAGTAGCTCAACACAGTTAGTCTTACTGTTTAAATCTCGTTTTCTTGATTTACCATGTACCATGTTTTACCATGCCTAATATTGATCTAGCTTCCTACAGTGTGCAACAAGTGTCTCATAGTAGCTGCAGAGCTAACACACAGATTAGCATTATAACGGAACTTTCAACACACTCAAATAATGTATCTAATATGATAAAATAGCTCTGCGTTACCGCACCTATGCATGACTGGAAGAAACGTAAGTGGTTGTCTGCAGCATAATGAAAGCTCTGCGAAATCAAGGTGTCATCAAGCTACTCCTTTGTTTTGAATAAGTGGCCTCTAGTGGCAAAATAATACATATTGTGGCTTTAACATCCATAGAACCAATTCCACAAAAGGGTCTTTGTAGTGGAAAAAGGTTCTTTAGGTTATTAAAATGTTCTTCTCACCAGGAATATGTATAAAACTAACTGCCTTGCATGCTAGGACAGTACTTTGAACTTGATTAGGATAGGAAGCCTTTGAGCAGGTGGAGCAGAAATATGACATGGGAGTACTTGGGAAGGTTGAATATCAGTCGGGCTGCAGAGGTTTGATTGCACACGATGGGAGGTTGTCCAGGAGTTGCAGTAGTTGAGACAAGAGCAGTCTAGTTAGTCAGACTAGTGCTTACTACAGTCTGGCAAATGTTCTGCAGGAGAAATCTGCATGGTATAACTGTGGTTAGTAAGTGGGTTGCAATTGACAAGTCATTGTCCAGTGTGATGCTAAGATTTTTTGCTTTCTGTGTGGGTGAGATGTTGAGTTTTCTATTGAAATGATAAGGTCTTGGCAAGGGCGCTTTTTGGCTTGAAGGAACAACAGCTTGGTTTTTGATCATTTCAGCTTTCGGGTGATGGGTGTTCATCCAGGCAGAGATGATTGCCAAGCATGCAGTGATTTGTGAGGGTTGTCAGAGGGTGTGAAAATAAAGGATTAATTGAGTATAGTTTTAATAAAATGTATAATATAAGTCAGTGACAGTGAAGGCAGTGACATGGTAAGTGATTTGGTGGGAGAATAAAAGGTTTTCAGAGTACTGATCCCTGTAGAATTCCATGGGGTTGTTGGAGAGATCAAGTGGATCTTTTCATGATATCTGATCATATGTCCAGGTAACTGAGGGCTGAGAGAAGAATTTGGTGGCTCACATTCATCAGAGTTTACATCCACTGGAAGCAAATTTACCAATTCAATTTGTAAAAGTGCAACAAAAAGGTCATGTGACTGCATCATTTGCTCAGAGTAGACAAGAAAATACAATATTTTATTTTCATGTATTAAAGGAATATTCATGGT
The DNA here is from genome assembly GCA_018749465.1 of Paracanthobrama guichenoti. Taxonomy (NCBI): domain Eukaryota; kingdom Metazoa; phylum Chordata; class Actinopteri; order Cypriniformes; family Gobionidae; genus Paracanthobrama; species Paracanthobrama guichenoti. The sequence goes on from CM031955.1 coordinate 5,125,460, forward strand.
TCAGTTTAGTGAAGTTCAAATCAATAGATTTTGTGGCATGGGTTACTGTGAGACACTTACAATGGTCGTGAATGGAGCCCATTTGTAAACATTAAAATGCTCACTGTTTCAAAAGTATAGCCAGAAGATGTAAATAATATTTATGTTAACATGGTTTTAGAGTTTTAGTTAAAAGTGCTTATTGCCTTTAGCTGTAATGTTATTTCATATTATACACCTTAAAGTACAAATAATACTCAAATTCAAGAATAATTAAGAATGAATTATGAAATATTTTTAAATCATCCGAAATGTATTTAATCTATGTAAATGTATTTTATGAGATTTAACAAAAGGAAAAATGCAACACCTTTTATCAACACCGATATTGTGCAACAGGATTCGCTAGTTGCATATTTCCTTTCGATACATGACTGGAATTAGCTGTATTTTTGTTTATTTATTTATTTATTTATTTGCTGTGACAAAATCACTGGCGTCACTGCTTCTGTCACATGCTCATTTTTTTTATTTATTTATTTTGGCTTTATGGTAGGGCTGCTCTCAGAATATCCTCAGATTCTATTCTATTCTATTCCCCCTTTTGCGGCACTCTCTCACTGTTTTTACTCTGTTGTCTTTTGCTGTTTTTGTGCCTGCCAGTCAAGCGATGTGTACCAACCCTCATTCCCCTTCACATCCCTGTCTTACACGGACTCATCAGAGAAAAACTGACTCTGCCTGGCTGTCTGCTCGCCTGGCCACTGTCACCTCCTAATAGCCTTCAGCTGGAGAGAAGTAGGAGGAAGAGAGAGCACAGGATAGAAAAAGAGAGGGGGGGAGAGAGAAGGGGGCGGGTGAAAGGAGAGCTGTGATCCAGACAGCGAATCACATGAGCAGAGATCTGTTTACAAACTGAGCAGGAGAGAAGTCATCGGCACCATTACGTGGAGGCAGGGCTGCTGGAAAAGGCGACAGGAAACACACAGGAATCTCATCACTTTGTCTGGAAAATGCATTTTATCCTTTGTGTATTTGCAGCGGAGAAGCCAGACCAGATGGTGTGAGGAAGACACAGCTTTGAATGGGCTGCACTCACAAGCTCTCGCTCTGACGGCTGTATGCCACTGCTCTTCCTCTTTCTTTGTTACGGGGAAAAAACGGTTGATTGTAACGTGAGGGCGATAATCTTGAGCGAGAAGACTAAAGGAGAGTGGCTGACGGCAGCAGAGGAAGGGGTGAGCTTTGTGACAATGTTTTGAAGATAGACAAAGAAATCTGTGACTCTCTGTAATGTACATTTTCTCTAACTGCTTTGTTATCGTGACTCTACAGAGAGGTAAAAAATGAAAAGAGCCAGTGACAACAACTTCACGTCAAGCGGAGGTAGATGGTGATCCATTGTTGATGTGAAAAACACATTGCAAATTTTACATATTCTGTGCTGCCGCTTGCTTTTGGATCATGATGCTGGAAAAAAGAGCACTTGGTTTTCTTTTAACTGTGGTTGTACAAAACGTTTTAGATACCGAGGAGTAGGTGTTGATATCTGTGCCTGTGTTGACACAGGTCTCGACAATGACTGACTTGTCTTTGTAAATGTTTCAACACAAAGAAAACAGAATCGCCCTGCCTCCCTCCATATGCCAGTGAGAGAGCTGCTGGGTGATCATAATGTGTTAACCAGAGGCGCTGAAGATTCAAAGCTTTTGTGGTAGGAGTTTTGGAAGTGTAAAACTTGTATTATTCATCTGGTTTTGAGTGAGGGGATCGGCTCCCTCCTTTGGCCCGGTTTCAACGTTGTCTCCTTGGACACAAGTTGCTGGATCGTTTGGTATTGTGGAGCAATATAGCACCTATCCAGTGGTGTAACGGTGAGTATGAATCATAACCCCCTCCTCCTTCTCTTCCCTTAGTGGCTACATAATCTGAGCTCCCTAACCATGTGTTATGCACAGAGCCACGACCCTCCCACTGGCTTTCTATCAATGTTTAACTAAAATGCTCCTTAAATTACTACCACCCCCTCCTTCACCTGAAAACCCAAGCCTTTTTACCTTTCTCCTGTTTGGCACACTCTCTTTCATGACCTGAACTTGTGCAGAGCACACACTTTGAGTCTGTCTGTTGTGAAGACAAAACATTTTGTGGTTATTTGGCAGCATTCAACCCCTGCAATTATTATTGTTTTCCCCCAATTGGTGCTTCCTGTCTGGGTTGGTGAGGCCTTCACATCTCTTGCCTCCCCCTCAACCCCTCATAGATAGACCAGATGGTGGCTTTATGGCAGAAAGGGTGCACCAGTAGTGTTTGTCTTTATGCACAGACAATTGGCCAGGCTTCACTCTCGTTGCCAAATGCTCTCTCGCTCTCTCCTTTGAAAATGCAAATGTGTATCCAATAAGAAAAATAATAGTTTAATGTTTAAACAAAAGGAAATAAAATCCATTACTTGCATTTAAAGGGCTTGAAATACTGAAAAACAGTATACCGTTTAAATCATTGTTAACCTGTATTGTTTCCCCATTAGGAACTACTGATCCTGGAGCAGCATTTCTTTCTTTTCTTTCTTTTTTTGGAAGCATTTGAAAGTTGTAGTCGACTCATAAAGTACAATTTTAGTGTCTTTTAACCTTTTTTTTACAAAAAGGAATGCTGTCATCTTCATGAAAAGTGCACTAAGTAAAACTAAGTAAAGCGCATATACGGTATGTATATTATTTGTAGGCAAGCACAACTACAGCATTTTCATTTACTGTCTCGGCGCTTCAGCACAATGGAGCGTTTCTTGTCTGCTTTTGTTTCATCCACAAGCACAGCACAATGAAGTGTGTGTATGTCTATTCTTTATGTTAACAGTGTTTTGGTCTATGGCCGTTTGAAAATATTAACCGTCATGCTACAGAAAACATTAATACTTTAAGCCCAGGGCGATATTAATTCTATCAAATTATATGAATTGTTTTGGATTAAGAGATGACCATTTTACTCCTAAATACAACTAAAAGCCTTGTAACATCAGCTGAATGAGTTTGTGTCGCTATTTACATGTGTTGCCTCAGGATATAGGTTAAACTATTGTTGTCTGAACAATGTTCACTGCTCTGGAAATTCTCCAGCGTGTGATGAAATAGCTTGAACCCTGAAAGTCAACATGGTACATGCAACAAGCACTTTTGGAGGACTTCTACAAGACTTAAGTAAATGAACAGCTTAATAAATGAAAACACAAGATGATCATTTTGAGAAGTGCTCTCCATCACAACAAAGACCGTATTATTGCGTCTCTGGCTGCATTACACTGCATGAAAATTCTGCATTAATAATATTCTGTTGTATTAACAGAGTGTGCATTAAAATGATCAGTCAGTATTTTGCTGTGATTTGAAAAAAGACACACACACACAAAAAAAACATTTTATGTTGGATTTTACCCTCATTTGTTTTGAGGGATAGAGCCCAGGTACATTCTATAATAAACTATACAGTAAATATAAGACCTTTAAAAATAAAAACGATTGCGCTTAGCTGTTGAACACATCATCTGACACCACTGTGACACCTCTTGTTTTTCAGTTTTAAAAGATGTATTACAGTGAAAAGTTCATGCTGCTCAGCGAGGTCCAACAATGAGAGCAGTGTTACATGAAGTTGAGAAACACGAGGACAGTCCTCAGGCTCACAGTATGCAATATGCATGCAGGGGCCACTGAGAAGAGTACACATGAGAATCACAGTGATGTGTGTTGCCTTTCAAGGGTCTGACAGAAGAAATATGCAACCCACTCACTCACTTCACGACTGATGGGTGATCAAATCAATGTTTTAGTGATAAAAAAAAGAAGAAGCTGTGAGCTCCCATGACTCTCACCATAAACTCTTAACAAATATTTTAACCAAAATATGGTTTTGTTTGTTCTCTTGCAGCATGCCTATGTAACGCAGACTAAAGGATTACAGACAAGTTCTGCAAAATGACCACAGACATTACCGGTCGCCTTCCACTCAATGTCTATGTCATCATTCTTGGGATAGGCCTCTTCATCTTCATGTTGAGCATGATCTTCTGTTGTTACCTGTTCAGGTATACTTAATAAATAAATAGTTTTAATTCTTACGGGTAAACAAAAAATAAAATGCTACAATGGAATTGCTATAAAATATTAGGCTGTATTAAGCATCACAAGGCAAATGTAGCACATTTAATTTCTTACACAATGGTAACTCGTAGTCTTTTCCAAAGGTATAATAATACCAGTCAATGTCAATGATACAATAATAAAGCAATAATACATTAATTCAGTAAGGTAAAGTATAGTGCATCAAACTGCAGTGCATTAGGGAAAGATTGCACAGGTAACAGATACTTTTATGTAAAGCAACAAACATTTTTATATTTCACAGACTGAGGCGACAGGGCACACAAGAACAATATGGATATAATGAGGTACGGTAAAGCTTCTTTATTTCCTTGCAGTGAGTTTTGGATGTTATGATGTAATGTATAATATGTTATGTTATGTGTATGATAGACATAGATATATATATATATATAATATATAAATTACTTTTTACAGGTCGTTTCTAAAAGGTCCAGGGAAAAAATTGAGTCTTCTTGGAGTAAGTATCTGCCAAAAAAAAAAAAAAAAAAACTTTAATTCATCTAAACATAAAAATATATATGTAATTTCTATCATTTATTTACCCTCATGCCATTCCAAACCTGTATGTTTTATTACTATACATCTATGTTTCTTTCTTCTTTTTTGTTCCAACAAGTTTATCCCTGTAACCGTATTAACTATTCCTTGAACCATTACAATTGTTTAAATGTACTGAAATTGGAAAATTTACATAAATAGAAAACATCTTGTTGTCTGTTTTCTTTTTTTCACTTTGCAGCAGACCTGTGCAGTTTGCCTGGAAGAGTTTCGGAGCCGGGATGAACTAGGGGTTTGCCCTTGTTCTCATGCCTTTCACAAGAAGTAAGATCTTTCACCATCTTGACACACTTTCCAACCTTCTCATTTTGTTTCTGAATTTTTGTAAATAATGTAATAGGATGCCACATTTTAAAACACTGATTGATGCATTACAATGTGAACATTTAAAACAACAGCATGCCATAGATTCCTGACACAGAATATTGGCACTAATGGAAGAATGAAAACATGGAAGGACTTCAAATGAAGCTGTCAAGGCATTGCCTTGAGGAACATCTGTCAGACAAAGTCATTTCTCAAAGACATTTTAAAGTTTCAGCCTGTCATCTTGTGACATGGCTATAATGCAAAACAGCGCTTGAGTCTATAGATAGCTGATGCATAACCCGTCTTTCCTCTTTTCACCTTGTCTCCTGCTCAGGTGTTTAGTGAAGTGGCTGGAAATTCGCAGCGTCTGCCCCATGTGCAACAAACCCATCTGCAGGCTCCAGCCAGACCCTCTGCAGGGGGCCGAGGGGCCCCAGAACCCCCTGGAGGTGTGACAGAAGAGGGACGTCACTGCTCAGAGATAGGCAGGCTCTCGCACACACCTAAGAACAGCATTAAAAATCACCACACTACTGGAGCGGGTGGACTAGTCCCAAATACACATCCACCGCCCTTGTCCACCAATCACCAGATTTCTCCTGCATAGATGGGGGGAGGGAAGGGAAGTGGGATTTTCCCAGTGGAACTGAACTGATGTGCCGTGTTCTTGGTCATAATGTACTGTAGTTTGCCTTGTGGACTCCAAACAGATGAAGCAGAATATTAAAAACAGGGGAGATGCACAAAACATGAGGTCTGAGTTGACACTGTGCAATATGTGCAATCATACAGTATAGTCCCCGTCTAAGAGAGACTCTGGTCACTATTACTACCATGATGAGTTAAGTTTAGGAATGACTAGTTACAGAATCCAAAGTTAGGAGCTCCTCAGTGTCCCAAATCCTGACTTTAAGGATCTGTGAGCTCATCGTTTTTACTCTTGCCAATATTTTGACATTTCACACATTTATACATGTGTTTCTTTAGAGTGTTCTGAGTGCTAAAGGGACCTCATGGTCTTGGTGAGAACCCATGTTGTAATCTGAAACCTTCCGATTTGGATGGAATTTGGCCTAATTTAAGTTATTTAAGGTGGATGTTTTGTACTATATCTGGCTCTCAATAAAATGTAAAGTTTCTGTGATGGAACCATTTTTGTGTTTATTCATTTCTATGAAAAATGATGTGACATTTCCATAAATAGAAACCTGTTTTGTTTTGGAACACCAAAGATTGGAACACCCATTGTTACCAACAATCTGCTAATTACTTGTATATATCTGTAAGGATGCATAAAAGGATGAATCCACAAAAATATTCAGCACAGCTGTTTTCACAACTGAAAAATATTCAGCACAACTGTCAACCATGATAATAATAAAAATATATTTTGTGAGCGGCAAATCAGCATATTAGAATGATTTCTGAAGGACCATGTGACACTGAAGACTGGAGAAGTGAAAGATGAAAATTCAGCTTTACAATCACTTGAATAAATTACATTTTAAAATATATTAAAATAGAAAACAGTTATTTTAACACAGTTTTTAATATAGTTTTTATTGTATTTTTATCAAATAAATGCAGCCTTATTTTTTATTTTTATTTTTACAAAAATCTAACCCAAACTTTTTAACATTAGTGCTTATATATGGCAATCGATCCTATCCAGAAGAAAACAAAAGACACTGAAGATAACCCTCCATAGCCCATAACATCTTTCTCCATGACTCAATGCAAAGTGACAAATGAACTTATGACTTGTGTGATAACTGAATTATCTTGGTTTGAATTGCTCTGTATCTCCAATTTGTTGTGCTTAAACAACACTCGCCTAGTGAAAGAGTCAACAAAACACATTAATGAAAGTCTTGTTATTTTAAAAGCTAGGGCGGTCAGCTCCTATAATCTTTGTGGCCAAATGTGAACTTGCTAGAAGCAGCTGAGGAACTAAGGGACATGTTCTCTGAGTGTTGGACTGGACAAGCATGTAATTCTTCTTATAAAAAGAGGTGAATAATATTGTGCAGATTTGCTGACATATGGTGATCTACTGCAATGTGTTACTTGAGGATGTCTGACACTTTGCAAGGCTAAAATATTGCCTCAGAAAGAGGCCAACAAAGTGATAATATACACAAGACTAGATTCACAGCTATGTCAATATATTAGCATTTATATGCATAATCATTGGCTTTAATTTCCTGAACTGTCACCACAAATTAGCATGTAGGCTACTTACAATGCCATGGTTTACACTAGCTAAACACATGCAGTGACTCACACAGATATGAAACACAGAGGCTTTACTTTCTGGTGCTCAAGCTGAACACTTTTGTGAGTTCTCGTTGATATTCTAAATATAAACTTCTCTTCCTTGCATAAATACTTGTGAGGGAAGTTTTATCTCATCAAGGAGGAAATTAAGAAATGTGCTTGCTTAGCCTACTAAAGGATTAAATTAGATCTTGTTTGTGTAGAAAAGCAAATTAACTCAAATCAAATGACACCAAATTACCTTAAGCAACAGCTTCGTCTTGGTTTTTATTTTATTCATTTTTTTTTACAACTAAAAGCAGTGGAAATACATTAATAACTGCTGAAAAGAGTGAACCGAGCGCCACCTGGAGGTCAGAATCACGTATGACTTCTGTCAAGCTTCATTCTTCTGTCAAGCTTCATTAAGTTCCAAAAAGCATTTAAAATCTATTTTAAAAGAAAATAAATAATTCATACCTGTATAAATGCATTAAAATAACGAGAAGCAGACAGAAAATACTGTAGGCCCATTTGTATGTGTTTATTTTCAGAAGAGACACATCTATCTTACAAAATATTCAAAAAAACGTTCATATTAATTTATTGTTGTGTGTATTGCAGCAAGAATTAAAGGGTTAGTTCACCCAAAAATGAAAATGATCCCATGGTTTAATCACCCTCAAGTCATCCTAGGTGTATATGACTTTATTCTTTTAGACGAATAAAATCAGAGTTATATTAACAATGTTATATTAACAAAATGCTTTTACGCTACCGACATTGCACACCAGTTACGCTCGTCTTGATATTAAAATACAAAGAGAAAGAAAATAAATATATTGGCGTAAGCATTTTGAACTGCGAAAGGCGCGGGCGCTACACTTTCTCCGTGGAAGGCGATTTGCCGGAAGCTAGATAAATTTACTTGATAAAGTTTTAAATATGGATATTTTTCTTACACAAACGCATCGATTCGCTTCGGAAGGCCTTTATTAACCGCCGTGTGGAGCAGTTTTATGATGGATATAGATGCACTTTTATGGACTTCAAAACCAGCAACAGTCACTAGCATTATAAAGCTTGGAAGAGCCAGGACGTTTTTAATATAACTCTGATTGTATTCGTCTGAAAGAAGAATGTCATATACACCTAGGATGACTTTAGGGTGAGTAAATCATGGGATAATTTTCATCTTTGGTTGAACTAACCCTTTAAGCGTAACCTTGGTAGTGTGCAGTGTTTTTAACGGACGGTAGATGGCGATATTTATCAAAAAGTAATTAAAAAAGACTACACCATACACGAATAAAACAGACAATCGCGTATTTTAGGTAAAATATAATCTCTAATCTATTAGCATATTTCTTCTGAATATGTCGTTAGTCTAAATAAAGTCTAATTATTTAGTATAATTAAGATGACTGTCAATTCACCTTTTCAGATACAGTCATTTCAAAACCTCTCTCATCTAGCCTGTTGAATCCCAGTTTTTATATAACCAGCTGAGATGTATTCAATAGTGGGAAGTATTAAAGTTCATACACAATTACAGGGAGAAGGAATGTGTGTAGCTACTTATTAATTAATGCATTGTAGTTTATTGATACAGCTGTATGTTGCTATAACATTATCCACCATATAGTAGCATATACAGATAGGGGAGAACGGGTGTGGTTGTAACACCTTTTGCTTTAGCATTGTAACAAACTGAATTTTATACAAAATACCCACCAATTCAAACCTCTGCAAGAATACCGTACTACCGGGGTGGTTGTAACATGCTGGGGTAAATTGTAACAAGTCAAAATACCTTCTTTTGTGTTCAACAGAACAAATAAACTCATACAGGTTTGGAACAACATTGTCCAACATTGTCTTCGTCACTGATCCGACTGACCCGCCCTTCTTTAAAAGCTCATCAGTTGTATGATGCAAAAAGATTAATCAGCAAAAGATTAAGTACTAAACAAAATATAGTTTTAGTTAAAAATAAAAATAAAATAATACATTCTTAAAACTCAGTTTTTTCTTTATAAAATCTGCATGTACCTATGTACAGTCTTGACAACCATTCATATGGGATCTGGGAGGAAGTGGGTAAATAATGAAAGGATCATAGGATTCTTAGCTTATCCCTGATTTGTGGGATTGGTGGTGTTACAACTCTCCCCATGTTACAACCATACCCGGTCTCCACCTATATATACTTATAAAGATTTGTTACATGCTGTATTAAAAGGACAGCTATGTTGTCGTGGTTTGCATATCACTGCTAGTATACTTGAATATATTTTGCATTCGGGTTACTTATGATGGCATTTTTCTGCACTTTCACACCAAAGAAAAAGGCAGTTGCTGCAAAGTGATTTGTGAGTAGCCACATGAAATGAATAAAAAATTACTAAAAAGCCACTTTATGTATACATTTTGTTTAATGACAAAAGTGAAATAACTTTTTTTTGTTTCTCTCTATTTTGCATGTTATTCCACTATATTAAAAAAATCAGTGTGATATCTGAATGTTAAACAAAACAAAAGATACAACAACTAAAACTGACCGTAAAAGTGTTATGATTAACCAGTGCTGCTATATATTATATAGACTGAAATTTGGGAACATTTTTATCAATAACTTATATCATCTTTTAAAGTTTCACATCTCAAGCTCTGACACCATTTTGTGAGTACTGGTTTGCCAAGCAACTTGTAATTAATTTGTATGTATTAAGCTGATTTAAAAATGTGCTGATATGCACATTTTACTACATCAAATGCAATTTGATGATTGCATTTCTGGAGATTTCTAAATAAATATACAACTTATAGAAAAAGGAAACAATATGTATATGTTCCCATAAATAATAATAATATTAATAATTATATACATTTTAAATAAATGGATTCTTTTGTCTGATTGACTGGCTACAATAAGACTCCATCGACCAGTTAACATAACAACCAGAAGGAGAAAAAGGGTTCAAATAGGCATGAAATCACAAGCACCTTGCTTGACCTAATTACAGTGACTAGCCTCATCTCACCAGATGCCCTATTTTGATGGTGTTGGTGGGCTGGGGTGGGGGTTCAATTCTAGTCATCTATGGGGGTCAGTGTTTGCACAATATGCCTCACTTTTCTGAATGACCTCATTGGTCAATATGCCTTTTCTATAAATTTGATTAAAATAATTAAATGTGTGCATTTGAAATCAGCAAACTTAAATTGTTAACATTGTTCTCCAAATGGAAATGAGCATCAGCCATTGTCTCTGTGGGCATTTGTTTAATAGGTTATGTGTCCACAAATGACCACAACAGTTTATACTCATAGCTCAGAGATCATAATGTCACATAGATGAACTCTGAAAGAATTTACTGATAAAATGAAGCAGTACACAGAATCTTTCTCTGTTTTAGGCCTATGGTTTGGCTGTCAGGGTGACATGTTAAGTAGGAGTTTAATCATTGCAACAGATTGTCACTTTTCCTTGTGTTTGGAGGATTACACATTCGATTTTTAAGAACATTTTCTGCTCTGGAATCGATGGTAACTGCGTGAAGCATTAATGGAAATCAGATTTACTAAATCCTGGCTTAAGCTGTTAAACTGATAATAGACATTCTCACTTTCCCCTCTTCAAGACTGAGTAAATCTTTAATCTGCTCAACACTGTCTCAAAGTTAGACTAGCTTGTAACATATGGCCTTTTTGCATAGGACAGCCTCGGACTCCAGACAAGCCGATCATGTGAATGAGTGAAAAACAAGGCTGTTCTACATGTCTGGACCAAGCCCTTTAAACAAGACAAGCAGCAGCTGGCCAGCCATGCCTATCTGCAATCAATGAAATCAAACCAGTGGATTGGGTTTATATGCCCAATTGAACAGCAAAATTACAGCATGAGTTTATAAGTCTTGAATCGCAATCAGCTGGGACATAAATTATGCAGAATATCCAGAGATTTACACACAACTTACTGATGTATATGATTGTGTGTACCCACAAGAAAATATGTAAAAGAGAAATACTGTATTTATATTATATATATATATATATATATATATATATATATATATATATATATATATATATATATATATATATATATATATATATAGAGCTGTTTTTTTGATACTTTAATATGTAAACATTTTTTAAAAATATCTGTAAAAGATATACTTAAGAAGAAGATCTTACTACTAAACCATAAAAGGTAGCAATACTGATTTGTGATTCATGTTTATTCTTCAACAGGCTTTTTGGGTGAAACTTTGACTGTCTATGACCATCTGAATCTGGCTTTATTTGATTCACATTGAACAGATTGAGATAGACAGCTTGTCGAAGCCTTCTGTCTGTCTCAGTTCCTTTGAGACACTCAAATCAATTATTTATTGTCCCAGAAATGTTTTTCATATGGTGTTGTCAACAATTTACTTATGTAGTTTATAATCTGGTCTACTAAACATAGAAACGTAAATTAATCTAAATGTAATTTCATTAAGGTATGAACATTGATAATATAAAATGTAATTACTATATATAATATCATTTAAGATAATTATATATATATATATATATATATATATATATATATATATATATATATATATATATATATATATATGTTAATATTTAACACAATTTACATACAGTACATTAAACATGTATGTAATATATTATATTTTTTAATATATTATATTAAAATAAATATTAAATGTACTACCTTAAATGTTAATATTTAATTAATGTAACATACATTATACATTTATAGTATAAACTATACTAATGTAGCTGTATAGTAATTTAATAACATAATGGTGAATATATATATACACACACATACAATTAACATACAGTATGTTATACATTTATAGCAACAAAAAAACTTTCACGTTATTAATTCATATTGAAGATTATATTACAAGGTTAAAGTCTTCACATCATTTACATTTTGAGAGCTGTAATACTGTAAAATAAATTGGCAAAATCAAATTGATTGCATATAGGCAATGACTTGCAAACAATGTTGTTGCCTAAGAGATGTCATTGTTGCTTAAAGATGCTTGCATTTAATTAGGTAATAGTCCTTGTCATCCACCCCTGGTTGTTGCAGTGGCCCTGGCCAGATGGTAAGTTATCTGTTTGTAACGCATGGTTTCAGTGATAGACCAGCCAAAGTTAATTGGAATGTCATTTAAGTTTGAGTTAATGGGGGTTGGGATGGGGAGCTAGTTTGAGTGCACTAGTCCTGCTGTTGGATATGTGTGTTTCATTATTAATAATGGATGTTTGGATGGAGCAATAAGGGTGGGGCTCCACCTGCTGCCACCTGTTAATACCAGAGCTCTATATAAGCATCAGCCATCCTTATGGCAGACCAGAAGCCTCAAGGACTGCACCACTATCTGGATTTACTTCACTACAGGGACAAGAAGACACTGTGTCTGAGGAAATTTACCACCTCAGAGGATCTGTTTTTAAGACCAACGTTGGCCTTTTGAGGACCTTTGAAGTCATGAAGCCCCGCAGACAGAGCTGTGCAGATTCAGGGTCGGAGTCTGACTCCAGAGACCCAGAGAAGTTTGAGAGTGCCATGCGACGAAGGATGGCTGCCAATGCTCGAGAAAGAAAGAGGATGCAGGGCCTGAACACCGCATTCGACCGCCTCCGCAAAGTGGTTCCTCAGTGGGGTCAGGACAAGAAACTCTCCAAATATGAAACGCTGCAGATGGCCCTGAGCTACATTATGGCCCTAAACCGAATCCTGACCGATGCCAGCAGACACACAGCTCCTCAGAAAGACTGGCTGAATCTACAGTTTGACGGCCTACAGCCAGAGACCTATTCTTGTTTTATGAGCTATAACTCCCCTGTGGAAAATAACTGTATGCATTCCTCCTTCTACCACTACGAAAGCGTCTAAGCTCTCACTGACTGATAAGAAATGGTGCGTTCACTTGTATCTTTCTTTGCATAGATACAGGAGTCAGTAAATATGTATGTATTACTATGTAATATTTTATGTTTATGGTTCTGGAAATCATTAGCTTTAATAGAGTCTAAAGCATTCTAGGGGTAGAGTTACTTTAATTGTGGCAAAAAAGTATGTTTTTCTGTACAATTTTAGAAAATCTTCCATCATGCATGTTGTAAATGACTCGATAAAAACAGATCACAGTTCATATTTTTTCACTGCTTTGTATCAAATCTTTGTGTATAGTGTGTGCTCAGCTAAGTCAAAGCTGAAAAACATACAAAAACTACACTGTGATCTTATTTTGCCAAAATGGCATCTTAAATTGCTGTTCCATATTCTTATTCAATTTTCTGGTACTAAACTCAATAAGGAAAAAATTAAAATGGAATAATAATAATAATATAATACATTTTAAATTGTTTTTGTAACTATATAGTGTTTTGTATGGTAGATTATGTATTTTGAGGTGTAGTTTAAACAGGATTTAAAATGTGTTTTGTTTATAGTGCAATTAATCAGTGCACAAATAAACACTGAAATCAAAGACTTTGTTCGTTTTTATACTTTATTTTAAACATATAAAATATTATATAAAACAATTTGAATTTTTTTTTATTACAAAAATATAGGTAACACTTTACAATAAGGTTTCATTGGTTAACATTAGTTATATAAACAATAAACAAAACATCTTTTGTCATTTTTTTATTAATCTTCGTTAATGTTAGTTCATAGTCGTTTGTTCATGTTAGTTTACAGTGCATTCATTTTAATAATGTATTAGTGAATGTTGAAATTAACATTCATTTTGATTAATAAATGCTGTAGAAATATTGTTCATTCGTGTTAACTAAAGTAGTTAACCAATGTTAACGGAAACCTTATTGTAAAGTGTTACCAAATAATCAAAACAGTATATTAATGTCAGAATAACATTTTTATCTATAGGCTTATATATCCTTTCTGTTTAAAAACTCACATTACATCTGCAGATATCAAGAAGAGAAACTTTATTTTAAATTTTGTATACTTTTAATGACATGACACACATTTTCCTCCATTTTACAATTTGACTGTTTTTTTTTTTTTTTTTTTTTTTGTATTTTTTTGTTTTTTTTTGTATAAAGGCCTAAATACAAATACCGGGTCTCTCTGGTGTGCACACTGGACAGATAAACACATTTCGGTGAAGCCCTCTGTGTCCCAAGATAAGAGCACCAAACAAATGCCTCTGCTGTCAGTTCAGTGAAGGAATAAATAATGTTAAAATAACTGAATGACGTCACGGTTGAAGTGTGTCCCAAGTGCCTTTAAATAACATTTCTATTTAAGTATTCAAGTATTAAAATGTTGTTTTTTCCTTTTTATTCGATAATCATTTTTATTTCGGTTTGCTCATATCGTAAACCAAGAGAATGTCCTTCAGAGTTTAAAGATTACCAGGGGAGAGGAGAAAATGAAAACGTAGCTATATTTTCCGGCACAAACTCTACTAGTCCTGGTAGCCATTTGTATTTTAGAGAGGAGATTAAACTCTTTGCTGTCCAATGACTGTGTATAACGTGTTTTTCAGTGCTAATGAGGCGTGAACGGGCAGAGCTCGGCCGAAAGCGTGTACATGAGGCGAGAGACACCCATCTTAATCCGTTTAGCTTCAGCTGTCATTATGACCGATCATAATGTCATGATCAGTATGTTGCTACTATTCTCAGTGAAAGACACTCACTCCTGCGGTGCTTTTAAAACTATTAGCTTACTAAATTAGACAGTTTAAGTCAAGACATTGGTAATTTTATTTTATACAAAAGTCCTTCGTACAACCCTAATATGCCTAACTAGCCTAACGCAAATGTTAGCATACAGAAGTTTGAATGAGAAACATATCCATGACACTTGAAACATATACATGATACATTTACTCTAAATCTGATCTCATGGTTGCTTATCAGAGGGTTTTAAACCCCCAGGAGGCCACAAGGGGGTGCTAGGAGATATCTGACAAACTTGAGGGGGGAAATGTATTTTAATAAATTGGGCTGGGCTATTCCGTTTTTTTTTTGTGTGTGTGAACGCATGGTTACAAATAGTTCTTGTCTTTATCGTTACAGTAGCCTATAAGCAGTTTTACATTATTTTCTGTAAATCTGCTTTGAAACAATATTTCAATAAAAAATAGCAGAATAAAGTAAATATATGCACATACAGAACAGACACTGTTAGCTAGCCTACTAAGAAAATATTTTCAGATAATATTTCAGTCATTTGTTTTATGATTGGTAATAATTTAAATGCTATTTCTGTGCATCTTTATTTTGAAAGCATAGTCTAAAACAATGTGACGCAAATTCACTTTAGCTGTGTGTTGTCAATGACGCTGTTCTAGAATCTCTAGTTGATGTCTCAGTTTTCTTAATGGCAGGATTGTGTTTTTAATGGATGTGTGAACAAAAGACGAGCCCCTCCTTCCACAGAATCACTGCCCTGCTTTATTTGAGAGGATACAGGGAGAAAGGTATAAATACAAGTTGAACCTATCCTCAGGCAAAAGCTTCACTTGAGCATTTCATGATCTACCTTAACCTCTCCATTTACCACAATGCAACACCTCAATAACCAGGCAGAAAATCAGCTGGGCAACACAGTATCGTGCGAGCTGGATAACTTTGAGAAAGGAGCCTGGGTGAATCAGGCCTACAGTGGCTCTCCTGCACCCATCAGACGCCCCATCAGCACCATCTACAACCCTCAGCCCATGTTTCACAGTTCTTTGGAGAACATGAACCAACTGAATCTGCCTAACCCCTATTTAGCTGGGGATAAAGTGCGGACCCATCCCACTGAGGAGAAGAATTTTGGATGCTGCTCTTTTTTCTTGAGAGCCATCAAAGGTAAGCAAGGATCCATGCATCTTCATATTTTCCATGATATAATTATTCTAGATTTACTTGAGCACTGTTAGCTTTTATTTATTATTATTAGTAGTATTATTCTATGTTTACAATTAAATTTGAGTGCTGCTAATATTGTTTACATAATTTAGTATTAATGTAATAAAATACTTATTTGTAATATAGAAATATTTGTAATATATTCAGTTGTAATATTTTAAAATACTTTAAAATGATAATTAAATAATAAATACATTACTTATTATTTTAAGTTAATAAAACTAAAAATTATATAAGTAAATAAATATATATAAAAGTGTTTATTTTGGTTTGGTAGGACTTTTGGGAACAGCTCTAAGAAAAGACACAAAGGAAAATCCTGAGCTCAATGTCAAAGCAAATCTCAAAGAACTGCTCATCTACATTGTTTTCCTAGTGGATTTGTGTCTGTGTAAGTATTAAGTCGGTTGTTATATATATTTATCCCTGTCTGAATGTAGTGTTTTTACCTGTTAGGACCACCTGTTGGAGTTGAAACCACTCTATTTGGATGGATTAATTAATATTGGATAACTATAGAGCTGTAGCTGTGGATATTAAGGTAATAGATATCCATTAAAACATTAACATGTATAAATGTAAAACTGTTAAAATGCCATAAGCTTGCTCTTTTGTCTTTTTGATTGTACAGGCTGTAATCCAAACCAATCCCATGGTTTTCCATTATCTTGTTCTCCATTATGATCAGAGATGTGTATCAGTCTAAGTGCTTGTTATAAAATGTCCACTGCTCCCCTGTGTTATAACACAGCATTGTCCAGGGGATAATTAGGCCTGAATGGAACACAAGCGGGACCCTGCTGTCTTTTACTGATAAGAGCTCGGGTCAGGCAATTGAGGTTTTGTCTGTGCTGGAGTCACATTGTTCAAGAGGGCTATTTGTGTGTGCTCAAACAAATAACCCTCCCCTCATCCCTGGCCGCAGCTTTCGTGACGTGAGCACTGCTAATGGATGAAACTTGATTGAATTGATGTCCTTTATCTGTGTGGAGGGTGAATAGTGTAGAACGTCTGTGCAAAGTCCAATAAGTGATGTGATTGTTGACTGATTGTAATCATGTTCTCATGCAGTGACCTATGGCATGACCAGCAGCGCCACCTACTATTATACCAAAGCTATGACCGATCTCTTTGTGTATTTACCTGGCGACAATGGAATCAGCTTCTCCTCCATTGGCAGCGTCAATGATGTCTGGACAGTGAGTTTTAGCAGCTTTTATTATTTTTGATGTGAATAAAAATCAGGGTTTAGGTGTATTTATCTAGTATTAGATCATTTTAATAATAAATGCTGGTCTTTTCCTGGTGATTTTTAAAGTACAATAAATTTATTCCACATATATAACACAAATGGCAAGTTTTGTATATATATATATATATATATATATATACATACATACACACATACACATACATAATTAATATAATTATGTATGGCTAATGTTTCTACATTCACTTTACTGTTAGCTTTTAGCTTTTTAAAAAAAAATATATATATATATTCCCACAGAAAGTGTTTGCTAATATGTTTTTTTAAATATGTTTTATGTAATTAATCTTAATGTTTTAAAATAATGTTATTGTTTATATTGTTTTAAGTATGTTTATTTAGTATTAACATCATAATACATGTTTGTCTATTAATGGGACAGATCCAATACAGCATCACAGTCTCTTACTATAATTTTTTTAATGTATTTTTTATCTTTGCAGTACATGGATGGCCCGTTACTTGACAGTCTGTACTGGACTAAGTGGTATAATGATGAGCCTCTTCAGAACGAAAATCTATCCTTCATTTACTATGAGAATTTGTTGTTAGGAGTCCCCGCATTCGACAGCTCAAAGTGAAGAGCAACTCCTGCAAGGTGCACAAAGACTTTCAGCAGGAGATCTCCGAGTGTTTTGATGTGTACAGCGACAAGAAGGAGGATGACAGCAAGTTTGGACTGATCAACGGAACAGCGTGAGTGACATTAGCAACAGTTGTAGTTCTCTCTTCAGGGGTTGAAACATGTTTATTTATTAAATGTAATCGTATTATTCTTCAGCTGGCAGTACCACTCAGAAAAGGAGATCAAAGGGTCAAATCACTGGGGGATACTGACCACATACAGCGGAGCAGGATATTACCAAGACCTGGCAAAGACCAAAGAAGAGAGTACTGCTATCCTGAAGGACCTCAAAGACAACCTGTGGCTTGACCGCGGAACTCGAGCTCTTTTCATTGACTTCTCGGCATACAATGCCAACATCAACCTCTTCTGTGTTATAAGGTACTTGACCTAAACCAACATCATATATAATGCAGTTTTTGCATTTACATATCCAAAGTTATACATTTGGCCTGGTTTGCTAGGTTCTACATCTGTTGTTTAACATAAGCTGTCCTTTTCAATGTACAAGGTATAGACAAAAATACATTAGACCCTATTTCTTTTTATTTAATTATTTATTATAATTTATATAAACAATAAATAATAGTTTTCTTCGTTCTTCAGATTGGTGGTTGAATTTCCAGCTACAGGTGGAGCAATTCCATCCTACCAGATACGCACTGTAAAACTGATCCGTTACGTCACCACCTGGGATTTCTTCATCATCGGCTGCGAGATATTGTTCTGTGTCTTCATACTCTATTACATTGTGGAGGAGATTCTGGAATTCAGAATCCACAAACTTTCCCATTTCAACAGCATCTGGAACATTCTTGATTTAGTGGTGATACTGGTAGGTGGAAATCAGATGGTATCATATATCACTTAATATCAAATATATTTGAAAAACTTTATTTCTAGCTATAATAATTAAAATTCATCATATAATTTGGTAAACATTATTTGACAAGACTCTGTGTTCTTTTTAACAGCTTGCTTTGGTGGCAATAGTCTTCAGTGTATTTCGGACCATCAAAGTGGATGATTTACTTGGAAACCTTCTAGAACAACCTGACATCTATGCTGATTTTGAATTTCTTGCATTTTGGCAAACCCAATACAACAATATGAACGCAGTAAATTTGTTTTTTGCTTGGATCAAGGTAATTTTTTATTAAACTTTTAAGGTATACACTCACCTAAAGGATTATTAGGAACACCTGTTCAATTTCTCATTAATGCAATTATCTAATCAACCAATCACCAGGCAGTTGCTTCAACGCATTTAGGGGTGTGGTCCTGGTCAAGACTATCTCCTGAACTCCAAACTGAATGTCAGAATGGGAAAGAAAGGTGATTTAAGCAATTTTGAGCGTGGCATGGTTGTTGGTGCCAGACGGTCCGGTCTGAGTATTTCACAATCTGCTCCGTTACTGGGATTTTCACGCACAACCATTTCTAGGGTTTACAAAGAATGGTGTGAAAAGGTAAAAACATCCAGTATGCGGCAGTCCTGTGGGCGAAAATGCCTTGTTGATGCTAGAGGTCAGATGAGAATGGGCCGACTGATTCAAGCTTATAGAAGAGCAACTTTGACTGAAATTACCACTCGTTACAACCGAGGTATGCAGCAAAGCATTTGTGAAGCCACAACATGCACAACCTTGAGGCGGATGAGCTACAACAGCAGAAGACCCCACCGGGTACCACTCATCTCCACTACAAATAGGAAAAAGAGGCTACAATTTGCACAAGCTCACCAAAATTGGACAGTTGAAGACTGGAAAAATGTTGCCTGGTCTGATGAGTCTCGATTTCTGTTGAGACATTCAGATGGTAGAGTCAGAATTTGGCGTAAACAGAATGAGAATATGGATCCATCATTCCTTGTTACCACTGTGCAGGCTGCTGGTGGTGGTGTAATGGTGTGGGGGATGTTTTCTTGGCACACTTTAGGCCCCTTAGTGCCAATTGGGCATCGTTTAAATGCCACAGCCTACCTGAGCATTGTTTCTGACCATGTCCATCCCTTTATGACCAGCATGTACCCATTCTCTGTTGGCTACTTAAAGCGGGATAATGCACCATGTCACAAAGCTCAAATCATTTCAAATTGGTTTCTTGAACATGACAATGAGTTCACTGTACTAAAATGGCCCCCACAATCACCAGATCTCAACCCAATAGAGCATCTTTGGGATGTAGGGGAACGGGAGCTTCGTGCCCTGGATGTGCATCCCACAAATCTCCATCAACTGCAAGATGCTATCCTATCAATATGGGCCAACATTTCTAAAGAATGCTTTCAGCACCTTGTTGAATCAATGCCACGTAGAATTAAGGCAGTTCTGAAGGCGAAAGGGGGTCAAACACAGTATTAGTATGGTGTTCCTAATAATCCTTTAGGTGAGTGTATATTCAAATCTGCTCACACTTTGGGCTGGTTGCATAAACTGCTAAGAATCAAGTTAGTCATCACATTTTCTTTAAGACTGTTCATAACTAAGTCAGTTAGGCTACATAAAAATGCAAATCGGTCTAATTTGTCACCGAAAAAAGACTGATATCTAGTTGGTCATACTAGTTAAGACATAATGAGTATGTTTATGCAACTGGCTTTTTATGTTCGTTGCCTTTAACTAATGTTACTGAGTACTTACACAATTTTTTACATACAATGCACTTATTGTCCGTGTTGTATTGTAAACAACTTTAGATGCTATTGAGGTGGGATACAGGTAACACCGTGTCTACATCAAAAGCAAATAGAACCCATTATAATTGGTGATGCTGTCTACACTGAACGCGGTGCGGCACGACATTATTCATTCCCAGGATATTAATTCTTGATATCAACAGTTCAGTTTTCAAATGCTAAATTCTTCATTAAAATGCTAATTCTTGATATTAGGAATTAGATTTCTATTAGTGACAACAGCAATTTTGATATCAGGAATTACATTTCCACTAGTAAAAATGTTAATTCTTGATATCTGTAAATGTAGTTCAACATAGATTGAAATTGAAACGCAGAATTTTTTTTTTTTTTTTTTACTCAAATATTTTAATTGCTCTTAACTTCAAATATTTGAGTAAGCTAATTCATACATTTAAATTAAAATTATCAACTTCATTTTAGTAGTGGAAACTTGGCTAGCTTTAACTAGTCAATTCAATAAATGCTACCTTGCTAATTGGTAACACAATGCTTTGATAGCATTAGCATAGCATAGCACCTGCTGATTAAGTAAATTAAGTTCAAATTAAGTAAAAATAAATTTAACATACTGTATATCTATTCTCAAAAACCAAGCTCATGCTCCACTCGTCACCATGATGGCGCCCCTACCCCCTCTCCCCACATAACAGAAACTCTTCTAAACCAGCATAGCAAAACATTAAACACTACTAAAACCTTTACCTTAATCTTGGTCAAAAAACATTATATAGCACTTAATTTTTGCATTTACTCTCCCTTTTGTCTAAATTCAAAGAGGCAAGTTCATCGAACTCAAAACAATGAAACAATTCAGATTACTTAAAATGTGTCAGTTTTGTGAAGAAAAAGAAAGTTCTAAATACTCATAAAGGTTAATTTGATTGAACTAATTTGTTTAATTTGAGCTGTACTCAAACCAATTCATTATTTTGAGCGTTTGGGTTTACAGTGTGACAAAAATTATTGATATAAAAATGTTTGAAATTTAATTGTTGCTATCAAGAACAGACATTTGCACTAGTAACCATGTTATTATTGATATCAAAAATAAAGGGGTTTACTAGTAAGAATTGTAAAAAAATAAATAAAAAAACCTCAGTAAGTATTGTATTAAATTGTTAATTTAAATATTAGTACATAGTAGTTAAAGACACTTATAAAATAGAACCTCAATTCATTAGGTAAAGTGACCTGTATTGATATTATGATGACTTCAATCTCTGCAGATCTTCAAGTACATCAGTTTCAATAAGACGATGACCCAGCTTACGTCCACCCTGGCTCGATGTGCATTAGACATCTTTGGATTTGCCATTATGTTCTTCATTGTGTTCTTTGCATATGCTCAGCTGGGATACCTGCTCTTTGGAATGGAAGTAGAAACATTCAGCACATTTAACAAGTGCATGTAAGGATTTTTCTTCTGTTAAAACATATTTTAATGCTTATTAAAGCAGTGAAAAATATAAATTTCTGATAAAACTCTTAATTCTAATTCTTAATGTTAATTCTTTCTCCTATTTCTCCACTCTGTAGTTTCACTCAGTTTGAATCATCCTTGGAGATTTCGATTATGATGCCATTGACAGGGCAAACAGAGTACTTGGACCAATATACTTCTTCTCCTATGTGTTCTTTGTCTTCTTTGTGTTACTGGTAAGTTTTTCAGATGTATATAATTAGAATTGTTGTTCTAAATCATAAGTGCCTCTTTATCAGTTAACATGATGAATTGGCATTAACAGAACATGTTTCTGGCCATCATCAATGACACATACTCTGAGGTGAAGTCAGAACTCGCTTCTCAGAAAGATGAGTTCCAGATTTCAGATCTCATCAAACAGGTAAGCTAGAGCATACAGTGGATACGTCTGCAAATCTATTACATTTATGTTTGGAAAACGGTGTAACCAACCAACATGGTTGAGTTTGCATAATTTAAATGCATGTGGGAAAACTATACTTTCATTTCAGAGTTATGAAAAGACCTTCATGAAACTGAAACTTAAAAAGGAAAAGATCTCTGACGTTCAGAAAGCCCTGGATTCAGGCTCGAGTGAGCTGGAGTTTAAAGATTTCAGGGATGCCTTGAAAGAGTAAGTCTCAGGTGAAACACTAACACATTTATGTATAGTAGCAGTGCTGATGCAGAGGAACTCATGTACTCTGGTTATGTGTCCCACGTGTCAGAATGGGTCATGCTGACCATGAGATCTCAGCTGCTTTCTCCAAATTTGACCAAGATGGGAACCAGACTTTGGACAAGCAGGAGCAGGAGATAATGAAACAAGAGCTGGAGGAAAAAAGGGTGTGTTTGAGGGGTGGTTTTGCAAGTTAATGTTTCTAAGATGGACCTCTATGTTGACATTATTCTAAAAGGGATGTCTACTATTTATTTTTTATTTTTGCATTTTCAATTAGGATGCACTCAATGCAGAGCTTCATAATCTGGAAAACAGTGTTGAACCTGCAGAGGACCACAGAAAGAAGACAGTTCTTCTTGAGGACTTTCAGAGGTTTGTGTACAGAATTATTGTCTCGCAAACTTTTAGCATCAATTGTAAAAACTTTATTTTACTATTATATGCTTGTGTTTATTCATATTTTTATAATAAAGAGTTAATGCATTAACTAACATGTACTAACAATGAGCAATATACACTCACCTAAAGGATTATTAGGAACACCTGTTCAGTTTCTCATTAATGCAATTATCTAATCAACCAATCACATGGCAGTTGCTTCAATGCATTTAGGGGTGTGGTCCTGGTCAAGACAATCTCCTGAACTCCAAACTGAATGTCAGAATGGGAAAGAAAGGTGATTTAAGCAATTTTGAGCGGGCCGGTCTGAGTATTTCACAGTCTGCTCAGTTACTGGGATTTTCACGCACAACCATTTCTAGGGTTTACAAAGAATGGTGTGAAAAAGGAAAAACATCCAGTATGCGGCAGTCCTGTGGGCGAAATTGCCTTGTTGATGCTAGAGGTCAGAGGAGAATGGGCCGACTGATTCAAGCTGATAGAAGAGCAACTTTGACTGAAATAACCACTCGTTACAACCGAGGTATGCAGCAAAGCATTTGTGAAGCCACAACACGCACAACCTTGAGGCGGATGGGCTACAACAGCAGAAGACCCCACCGGGTACCACTCATCTCCACTACAAATAGGCAAAAGAGGCTACAATTTGCACGGGCTCACCAAAATTGGACAGTTGAAGACTGGAAAAATGTTGCCTGGTCTGATGAGTCTCGATTTCTGTTGAGACATTCAGATAGATGGTAGAGTCAGAATTTGGCGTAAACATAATGAGAACATGGATCCATCATTCCTTGTTACCACTGTGCAGGCTGGTGGTGGTGGTGTAATGGTGTGGGGGATGTTTTCTTGGCACATTTTAGGCCCCTTAGTGCCAATTGGGCATCGTTTAAATGCCACGGCCTACCTGAGCATTGTTTCTGACCATGTCCATCCCTTTATGACCACCATGTACCCATTCTCTGATGGCTACTTCCAGCAGGATAATGCACCATGTCACAAAGCTCGAATCATTTCAAATTGGTTTCTTGAACATGACAATGAGTTCACTGTAAATGGACCCCACAGTCACCAGATCTCAACCCAATAGAGCATCTTTGGGATGTGGTGGAACGGGAGCTTCGTGCCCTGGATGTGCATCCCACAAATCTCCATCAACTGCAAGATGCTATCCTATCAATATGGGCCAACATTTCTAAAGAATGCTTTCAGCACCTTGTTGAATCAATGCCTCGTAGAATTAAGGCAGTTCTGAAGGCGAAAGGGGGTCAAACACAGTATTAGTATGGTGTTCCTAATAATCCTTTAGGTGAGTGTATTTCTACAGCATTTATTAACATTTTAGTGCATTACTTAATGCTAACAGCAGTACAACTTTTGATCTTTATATGTTGGCGTTACCAATATTTTGAATATCTTTTATTTTTAGTTTAATTTTTGTTTTGGTAATTTAATAGTTTTAGTCATTTTCAGATTCAGCTAAAATTCTGTGTATTTCAGTTATTTTTTTTTTTAAGCTTAAAGGTGATAATACACGGGGAAACTTTTTGAGCAATGTTCCCGAGTGATGTTGCTTAAGCATTTTCCCATTGAGAATGGGCAACAAATTTCTATCTGTATACTTTAGATCGGTCGTGGGCCCTGTGTCTCATCTGGTTGCCCATCAATGGGAATATTGCTCAAAAAGTTGCCCTGTGTATCATCACCTTAAGTTATTGTTGCTTTTCTATTCCAGGCTGGTTCACAAAGTTGCTCATCTTGAAAATGCTGTTACCACTATAATGTCCAAACTGGATGTTGTTATGGAGAAAATTAGACTTCAGACATTCAACACAGAAAACAGAGACATGGATAAGCAGACGACTAGAGATGATGTGAGTTTTTAGTTCTATAGAATTTATGACATTATAAAATGATTGAAAATATATTGGCCTGGTTACACAGACAGGTCTTAGATTAAGCCTTAGTTTAATTAGAACATGTGGCTTTTATAAACGTGCCTTAGAAAAAAATGTACTGATGTGCATGTTAAGACAAAACAATGGCACAGATATATTTTAAGATATGTCAGTACAAGTTGCTTTCAGCTCAAACAGCTCAAAAACAGTCTGTGAAAAGGGCATTAGTAATTAACCAATAAACAACAAAACATTTTAGAATATATAAATACAGGACTCATGCATATATTATAAAAGATATGTAAGCCATGCTGCTGTATTGTGACAGGAATCAAGACCGGCTTCAGGAGGGAATATTCAGGTAAACCTGGAAAGAGTCTTGGCTCAGGGACCACCATCCTGGACATTAACTGGTCCGATGGGAAATATGAGGAATCGTTTGCACCCAGATGTAGGATGGCCAGTCATCACCGAGAACAGTAGTTCTGCACGCCACTGATTCATCAAAACCTGAGTTTAAAACTGACTAACAAATAGGCTTAATTTAAGTCTGGTCTGTGGATATAGACTCAGAATGTGACAGTAAAGAGGAAGGTATTACTGTAGTATAGATGTAGTACTCTATGTTACCAGCCGCACAGAAATCTGCTTGTCTCTTCTCCATAGTGACTGTTTAACATGCAGTTACTGTGGCATTTATAAGAGGGAATAAGAGGTGATATAATTGAGTCTGATTATAATTCACTTAAGGCTTGATTAATGTTTCAGCACAGTGTAATTGATGTATTGTGGTGTGTTAAATACATTCCCTCTAGTTTTAGGGAATTTTTTCAACTATATCAGGCCACAAACTATTCTTCTGACCTTCCTCCCCGTTGAAGACTGAAGAATTTTCATGATTACTTTTGGTTCTTGTGAAACAACTGTACAAATAAGATACTAGCTGAAATCTTTACTTAAACCCTGTGATAATGTAATCTCAAAACTTTCTTGGCAATTATATATGGAAACTTGACTGACAGCTAAAATCATGAGAATAGTCAGTTACATTTGACATTATGAAAACGCATCAAAGTGCAATGGTTTATGGAACGTTGTTATATATTGACAAATTTCCTCTTTCTTTACTTTGACATGAGCTTCTTGTAAATGTTGTATTTTATAGTTAAGTATATCAATGTATACTCAAACTACAAGTGTATACACTAATCTTGACCATTATTGCTAGTATATTTAAAAATATATTTATCTTTCTCTTCTGATTAAAACTAATAATAGGCAAATAAATAATTGAAATTGCACAACAAATGGTTTTATTATTTACTAGACCATACTTGTTTAAAAAAAAAAAAAGAGAGAGAAAACATTTCTTGTCCAATGGTTCATTTATTGAGACTCATTTAGACTAAAAAGAAAACTTGAAATGCTAAAGTTGTATTCAAACATTTCTGCCTTTTACATTCAACGCTTTGAGCAACCTCAATATTATGGTTTGAAACATGCAATTCCTTAATATCCCCAAGGGGGAAAAAAATAAATCCAAACCCTTATCTCTGGCTACTCAAAATGGCACGCATATTTGTTAAAACAGCAAAAGGACAAATTTACAGTAGGCTCTAAAATAAATCATACAGCTCTCTATGAGGGTCTCAGTGTTCAACTGAAATTTGTGTGTGACTGAGCAAAAATTAAGGCTTGCTTGTAACTGTCAGTCACACGTAATGTTTGCTAACATACCCTGCATTAGTTCTGCAAAAGTCTGTCAAGTAAAGCGCATGCTTTGAAACCCTTATTCCAGGCCAAGATATCAAAAGATATTTACAGGTATGGCCATCATGACCCTTTCTCCATAGTGAACGGGAGAGATTTCACTGTCTGTAAATTGGAGTAAAAAGATACATTTTACACACCGTATCAAAGAGCTCTAGAATCGGAGGAGAACAGGGAGCTAATGTGGATTAAATATACACCACTGCACATAGAAATTCATTTACACATCAACATTTACAAGACACAGGTCCAATGAACCCCCAAAAAGTGCCTTTACTTACATTTGTTTTCCAAGTCAGAATGAAATGGGTTTTTTTTGTTGCTATTTCTTGTGTTTTTGTACAAAATTCAAAGTCCATACTGCAATGAACAAGCAAACGCATGATCAGTAGAGAGAGAGAGAGAGAGAGAGAGAGAGAGAGAGAGAGAGAGAGAGAGAGAGAGAGAGAGAGAGAGAGAGAGAGAGAGAGAGAGAGAGAGAGAGAGAGAGAGAGAGAGAGAGAGAGAGAGAGAGAGAGAGAGAGTGTACTTATTTAAAAAAAAAAAAATTTACACCACAGGATTTCTGCAATGTACCTGTGAAGTTCCTGAAGCTGGGATTTAAGGGAAAAATCTGCAGTAAAAAAATGGTGGGGATACAAGAGATACAATACATCTCCACTTCCACTAAAACAGGAACAAATCTCATGAACAAATTCAGATTTCCATTGAAGGGGCTCATCTCAAATGCCTCTAATCTAACTTTGCATCTTTACAATGAAGAGATTCCTGCTTCAGGTCCAAAGCTTGTAGGGAAAAGATGATGTGCATCTAATAGTTTTTAGCATGTGTAATGGAGAACGAAGGTCAGATCACTGTGTCTGGTACCCGGCCATGCCAAAGTTAGCCTGGTTCATTACTGGGCCAGGCTGAGCCTGAGAGGGTTGCGTCCCAAAGCCTCCCACCCAGGCAGGAGACTGTGATTGTCTAGAGCAGCAGAGAACAACAAAAAGTGGGTGTAAACATTTTCCTACATAGGTAAACCATGATACATTACACGTACAGAAATACATGAAAACATACTCTACACCAAATCCTTGCTGATTCCATGT
This sequence comes from Paracanthobrama guichenoti, assembly GCA_018749465.1. Lineage (NCBI taxonomy): Eukaryota > Metazoa > Chordata > Actinopteri > Cypriniformes > Gobionidae > Paracanthobrama > Paracanthobrama guichenoti. The sequence continues at coordinate 5,153,551 of CM031955.1, forward strand.
TTGTCCGTACATTCCATAGGATGGTACTTGCCAGCCATTCGTCATGTACTGACCGTATTGTTGAGGATTGCCGTACATTTGATTCCAGTGTCCCCACTGACCATACTCCATCTGTGAAGGAAACATCAACAGCTTGACTTTATCTATCTATGGGACAGATTTAATGCCACATCAAAATGAGATTAAGATTAATAATGCTACTAATAAAGTAAATTCACAAGCACTTACCGGTTGGACATTTTTGGCCATGTCAGGTGACTCTTTGCCCCAGTAGCACTTCACAACATGACCTTCGATGGTGGTACCATTCACTGAGACGATGGCATGAGCAGCACTTTCATGAGAGGAGAACCTGACAGAAAATGATGCTGGTGATTGAAGAAATATGAAGAGCACCGCAATCCTATGGTTTACAATAAAATCAGAACGACTGTCTTTGTCACCATGTGGCTAATTAAATCTTGATATTTCCTTTAAAATTAACAATAATAATAATAATTAAAAATATATATATATATATATATATAAAAGATACATCAAAAATGTAATATATTCCTGTGATGGCTACATTTGTCACATGACACAAATCATTTCTTTCAAAGCCTTAGACGTGTAACAAGAGGTTACCTGATTCTTTTTTGCATTAGTTTATGTTGCCCCCTTTTTTTAAATCAGCATTTTGCTGGCTTGGCTGATTAAAAAAAGTTGTCAATTCATATCTATTTTGTTATGTGAAAAGAGTAAAAATTTGCAAATTTCAGCAATTTTGTGCACATCTCATTTTCCACCATTTAATTGCAGCCCTTACTAGTCAAACACAACAAGCAACCATTAATGTCATACATATTCATTATAATTAGGTGCTTCTACAACATTTTAAATTATATGGCTACGTCTGGCTCACGTCAGAACGTCATATTTATATATATATATATATATATATATATATATATATATATATATATATATATATATATATATATATATATATATATATATATATATATATATATATATATAAATAAACACACACACACATAAGATGACTAAAAACATCAGAGGAATAGTTCCTTGAATGTTACCTGATAAAAGAATAACCCTTCTCGGGAAAAACTCTGATCTCCATGATCTGTCCGAAAGGAGAAAACGTCTGTCGCATAAGGTGTTCTGTTTGAAGAGAGCAGTGCGAGTCACATCACAAAGCATACTAATATTCAGAACGGGTCAGTAAAAGGGCAAATGCACACATACCCGTGAGACCTGACTGAATGCCACCGCAGTACACTGTGCAGTTCTGAGGACTCGACTGGTTTACCACCTCATCAAACCTCAGCTGCTTGGAGCTGTCTGAAATTTTCCCCAATTATAGTCATATTAAAATTAGCTCAACTCAAAGACCAAGCAAAACAAAGACAGACAAAGTGGATTGAGACTAAGCTTACTATCTTGCACACTCTTGGGGGCAGGTGGTTTCCGAGTTGCCCAGTTAGTCCGGATTTGACGTCCACCAAGCCACTGACCACCCATGTGTACTATAGCATTCTCAGCATCCTAAAAGAAAGGAAACAACAGATTTAACAAACACAGGTAAACTTAAAGCAACACAAAAAAAACATAACCTCTCAGCAGCACTACTAGTCTTTCAATAGTTCATCTTAAAAATTAGGAACTACCCACATAAATGTCCTAGTTTGCTTAAGTACTATTACTAACTTAAAACCTTACACTCAGAAAGCAAACTCAACTGTCTTAATTTCAGTAGATTGAATATCTGTAATACTACAGCTATACTATGAATTGTAGTAAACAGAAATAGAATAACCTTCACTCTGTGTTCCTGTACTGGAGCCTTACCAGTTTGTTATAGAAGGACACAAATCCATACCCCTTTGATTTCCCTGTTGTCATATCCTTCACCACTCGTGCATCCCTGAAAGAAAAACGTAACAACGGAAAAGTCAGTCCATTGAAGGCTCGCTAGAGGATCTAAAAAAAGAAAGAAACCACACACACATTGCACTGTACTGACACTTACAATATCTTAAGTTATTCTAACAAAACTTAACACTAACAACTGCATATTATCTTGATTACTGGTACTTTTATCAAATTAGATAAAATAAAAACAAGTACAAAGTCATGCAACCTACACTACTGCATGTATGTTTAAAAGCTCCTGCAAAGATTGCAACTTTTCTTAGACATCTCCTGTGACACAACATAGTGGTCCAATCTTCATCTTAAATCACTAGTACTTAATCTCTTATATTAGTAAAAAATCATCAATGTCATTACCATGCATTCCTAGTTTGAACTGCTGTCTCTAATTCTACTCAAGAGTACATAGAAATATCAAAAGAGAAAAAAGGAATTAAACGGCATACATGGCCTGTTAACAGATTTCTTTATTTTTCCTGGTCAATTCTTTACCACCAATATGGAGTTTGGGAAGCTGCAAATTTCGAGAAATTAACATTTTCAGAATTGTAGGAGAATCAAACTATCAACACAACTAGGAAAACCATCATAAAACAATTTTACAAGCAAATATTCATGAATTATCTAAGGATTGTTAAAAGTCTACACTACGTCAGCGTTAATTGAAAAATATTGCAGTATACAAATATGAAAAGCAAAGAGTAAATAGAAAAAAAATCTACATCTGAGTTCCCAGAGTGCACAGTTCCTTGCTGTTAGCCTTCAAGCTCCTGTCCAATCCTATGAGCATTTCTGTAAAATAACCAGATCTCTATTAACTGACACTCAGAGCTAAAGGTGACTCTGAAAATTTGCAGAGTAGTAGTGCATAATGTTTTTTGTTTTTTTTTGTGTTGACAACTAAAAATTGAAATTTTTATGTAAATCAAAACTACTTACCAATTTCGGAAAAGCAATGGAGTGATGAAAATTTTTAAGGTGCACTTTACAACAAATCGATCTGAGTACACAATATTGACTATACTGCCCTGTGCTTGCTGATAATACTGATTATGGGACTGTTACATTTATCAAGGAGAAACAAAGCTTTCATTACTGACAGAAATGTGACTAAATGTGCTAGATAATCCCGGCACAAATGACAAACGTAAAGAAAAAATCTTTGCATCAATTTATACCTAAATGAGCAAATATGTCAACAACTATCAACAACCAAAGGTAACCAAAATAAAAATGAATAAATCTATGAAACTGTTTCCATGGTTAAGAAAACAGGGTCAAAAAATACACACATAGAGAGAGGTCATCTGACTCAAAGTAACCACACCCCACTCCTCAACATTATTCAGACAAAAGCAAAACATATTCTACAGAAGAGTGTGACTTCATGGAACTTACGAGATTTTCCCAAAGGGTGCAAATGCAGCTCTGATGTCATCAGTCGTGATCTCAGGGCTCAAATCTCCAACAAAAACATGAAAGTGATCTGCAGAAAAGACATTTAAAAAACAAACAATTACACTTAAGAGTAAAAAAAAACAAACCACAACTGATATGAGACTAATGTTGTCAAAAGTACCGACTTCGTACTGAAATAATAAAAAAAATGTAATTGCCTATTGTGTTCACACGCTCATCAAACATGCCTGTGGATTGGCTACAATGACAAGTTGTAAAAATACATCATTGAGGCTCTTCACTGAGTGCTTACACGGATACATTTGAAAGCAGGTGTCTATCGGTCTATCTATCCACTGATAAGACGCCTGCTTGTGCTTTCAAACACTCTCGGTCCCGCTTCCAAACACTTCTGTGTGCTTTCAAGCGTCCCAGTACGTTGATCATTGTAGCCACTCACAGACATATCCGATGAGCGCATAAACACAATGGCCAATCAGAGGCGTTTACGATTCTGCTTAACAGCGCTCAAAGTGTCACATTTTTTAAATTTCAGTAGCGACTTGGTACCATCTGTACTTTTGACAACACTATAAAAGACAATAACTTACTAGATGTGTCTTTCTTCTGACTGCTAGGAGTAGTAGCCCAATTTACCTTGACTTCCTGTCAATAGAAATACACTTGTTGAAGGCATTACCCTTGGTAATGTGATATTCAAGGGTGCAACGCTAAACAATAAACATCAAACCACCCAAATCCTGTTACACATTTGTCTAATGAAACGATGCCACAAGATGTACCTTTCCCAAAATCTTCCTTCCGTTCATGGCGGCTAAAGCAGCTGCAGCATCTCTGTGTTCAAAGAACTCCACAAAGCAATACGGATCATTGCTTGTATGCTGCAAAACAGAAAATCCAATAGAAGAATTCACCTTCCTGCTGCTATCGGACTGCTGAGAAGAAAAGCCAGGAAAATATATTATTACAAAGTCATGGGTATTGGGTGGAAGACTGTTTCATATTTTCTGTCATTAACATCATTTTGGTGTGATTTTAAGAAATAAGAAAATTTAAGAAATTATGATTTGTTTGTTCTAGGATCATTTTAAAGCAAATTTACTCCAAATATTAACATAAATGTAGAGTTTGGCAGGCGTTTCCACACAAACCCATTTACACTCACAAAGCTCAAATTCAGAACATTTGAAAAAAAAAAAAAATTGTGATTAATGTTTACCTCCGTTATCATTTTACAACTTTTACATGGCCCAATCTGAGTAAATAACTGAAGGATCAAGTTTTCCGTTACATCTCTTGAAAGATTTCCCACGTAGCTGAAAATGTAGATAAAACATACATCAATTAAAAAGATATAAACAGTAATTATAGCCTAGATTATTATAATATACACATGGGTGTTTAAAAAAAAAAAAAGAAAAGAAGAGAACATGATATATCACTGATACAACTACAAATTAATATTAAAATGTCAATATACACTTGCTGAGGCGGTAATCTACCCAGAGAAATATTTTTCATAATCACAAACTAGAAAACGATTTATAATAAAATAATTAAAATGTATATTTGAGAGTCAGTATGGGTATGAAACGAAAAAAATGCACACATATTTCTTCATGCAGAGATAAAGCACCCGTCATGTGCAAGAGTAAACTGATGTTCCGTTATATGTATATTAATAGATGAGCCAGGTATAGATCTGACAGCCCCTTTTGCGTTAGTGACATTAGGATGGGAACACATATACCATCATAACCAAACTACGAAACGATGTTACACTTAATCATCCAGTCAAATCAGGAGAGATTTTATCTGACGGTGTAAATCACACAAAATCCACACTTCTACAAAAGATAGCAGGCCTGAGATTAGATTAACATTTGGCCTTTACTAAACAAGCAGACAATGACATAACGTTACTCGTTGAAACGCAGATAACGTTACTGAACATGGTGGTTTATTCATTTGCATATTAACCCCATATACCGTAACTTAGGAAATACAGTTCATATTTAGCTGTTATTTACATTTACCTTGGATTTAATTATTTTGATGATTAGCCAATTTGACTACTTAGCCGCTAGCTTAGCATAAGCATGCTACTGCTAAACATGTTTCACATGCTCGCCGGATGAAGATAAAAGCTTTTCGATCTGTCTAATGTACGAACAATGTGAGCAATAGCAAATGACTGAACCCCTGTCAATATTAAGCACTGCTTACTAAAATCTCTTGATGTCAAAAACGTTTGTAGGACATCGTATTTGGAGATAGCCGTTAGCTAGAAGTGTGTCAGTGGTGCTAAGGATTGAGCGGTTATTCAGTGAGGACTGACGGGGTTTGTGTTTTCAGCTACTTACAGGGTTTTTGGGTGGCTTTCGTCTTCCATTCTTGGATGCCGGAAGGAGTGCTAACAAAACTTGCTTTCAGTATTTCAAATGTGGTTTATTTTTAGGATGAACAATAGTGGACTGGTGTTACTTTCAATCTTGAGTAGAAAATGGCGGAACCCGGGTAGTCAGGAAGACAGTCACTGCGCATGCGCAGAAGTAGGACGATTGCTCCAGACGGGGGCGGTTGATAAAATCGCCGTGCTTGCGTAAATACAGGTGTCGTGTCAATATATCATGTTTCACATCACAGGTATTTTACTTGATAACGTGACCTTGTATGTGATGTATTTGCATGTTTTCTTTCAGCCTAATCTTTCAAGGCTTTTTACTTGTTTTCCAGTGACCACTTGTTAGAGCTTCAATGAATGCCAGGTCTTTGGCAAAAAGTAACATATATAGAGACGCACGTATACCACATAATATTTTAATGATGACTGTTGTAGTGATTGTTCTGAAATTTTATATTTTAAGAAACAAGAAAACGTCTGAAAATGTCATCAACAAATTCGATTCTCAGTCCAAAACTTCCTTTGGAAAGTGTGTGTGTATTATGATGAAAAAAAGAACTTGTTGCAGTGTATTCTTCATATTCAAGGATGCATGGGGGCCTAAATATTATAAAATGTCAAATATTTAATATAGATTTATTAGTTTATTAGATTATAGTGCTTAAAGCTGTACAACATGTTGAAAGGAATGGTAACTGCTATAACAGCCCTTGTATTTTACTAGGGATGCCCAATATATCGCCACCATATCGGAATCGGTTCATTTTTAATGTTATCGGTCTGATAAGAACATTTGGCCGATATATTAAAGCCGATAAATAATGGATTATTTCCTTCAGCTGAGACGCTTCAGATGCACAGTTCGCCATGATGCTTTTGAATTACTTGAAACATGATTGGAATCACTTTAAAAAAGGAAAATACAGTTAAGCACAAATCTGTCATATAGACTACATACAATTATAAAGAGAACATTATTATAATTGTGTGTTTGGGACATGGATTTTACTGGTGAGACTTTCGTTTTTGTAATCAGGTTCTCAAAAATGATATAAAAATTTGGAATTAGATTTATCAGCCAATATATTGGTTATCGGCTTTCAAATATAAAGAATAATAGATTATCAGTATCGCCAAAATTTTCATATCGGTGCATCCCTATATTTTACATTATTTCATTACGTTATTATATTTTATCTATAGAACTAATCGAGGGATTAGATGGGCTTCTCTTTACATCCTAAATCATTTAGCATTATGTGATAAATGGGAAGAAGAGTAGAATGACAGAGTATAGATCCGATATATATATATATATATATATATATATATATATATATATATATATATATATATAATTTAAATATATTACTGTCTTTGTCTTTATGCTAAATGAACAGCACCAGTCATGACCGCAAAGCCCTGCAAAGAGTCGGCGCTTATCCGAGCGGCGTATCTCAGGGTCAGCTCTCCCGTCTCTGCAGGACGTCTACACCAAACGCTGCAAAGGTAGAGCTACTAAGATCATCAAGGACTCTAATCACCCTGCAAACCCTCATTTCACGCTGCTACCATCTGGTAAGCGCTTCCAAGCCTGATGGCCAAAACTGAGAGACTCAGGAGGAGGTTCTTCCCCAGGCCATCAGACTCCTGAACTCAGTCACCTAACATCACGTGATCATCGATATACTGACATTGCACTGCACTTTCTGTTCTCGTTGTTACTGTGTAACAACCTGTTATAAACCTGTTTGCACATTATACTCTTTATACATTTGTTAACCACATATTTATAAGTCTACAGTTTACTCACTGCACAGTCTACTTCAATTATTTTATTCCACTTTATCCTTATTTTTTACTTTTTTTTTCTCTTGACTTGATTATTTATAATTCTACAGATATAGACATATATATATATATATATATATATATATAGTATATTTTTATCCTATTTCTAATATAATTTCCTCCTTGTGTTTTTAACTGTGAATTTGCACTGTCCATGGAGCGGACCTGTTTACATTTCACTGCCGGTTGTATATTCTGTATATAACTGTGTATGTGACAAATAAAACTCTTGAATCTTGAATCTTTAGAAACGAACACTTAAAAAAAGCAACAAGTGTTCTCGGTCCAGTAAACCGGACGGGGAGGCGAGTAAATGAGTAAAGTGTCAGAGCGGATCTCTGTCTGGACGGTCAGGGGGTCATTTTTGGTCACACACGTGGGCGTTACAGTGAACCCTCCGCTAGAACTTTCTCGGTAGTCTTCGGAGGGACCTGCTGCTTCCAGAAACCCATCCCCATTTACAGTACGTCATCAAACGGACCCTTTAAAGCGTCTGTAGCGGCTGTAATGGCACAATATTCGGGAGCGAAGCAATATCAGAGTATGAAAACACTGTCTCCAGTTGAAACGATGGCAACTAACGATCCTCTACCACCTGGGTGGGAGATCAAAATTGACCCCCAGACAGGTTGGCCGTTTTTTGTGGATCACAACAATCGCACAACGACGTGGAACGATCCGAGGCATGACACGAAAAAGGTAAGATGGGTCTTGATTTTGCTTTTGGAAGTTGCGCTGTCAAACGTGATCGGTTTTCAAACGATTTCAAAATGCAGATCTAGATATGGGGCGTTTAATAGATTACTTTGGGTTATGGCATTTTAGAGGGTGTTTCATCGAAAAAGACAGTTTTGTGCGTAGGCTACGATCCCACTCAGTACATCCAAATCATAGCATACTTGAGCAGACACTGACTGTCTAGGGTAGAACAGCCACGCACTTGATAAATTTGCTTTAGCTCGCGCGTGTATCGCAGTCACCTCTGTTGAAATAGCGCTTCGCGTGCATTCGAACGGCTTGACGGAATATGCACAGCCGAAATATATTAGTGTGATGATCTCAGCTGAAGTGATTAGTGTGTGACGCACTGCAGTCATATGTGAGAGTGTTAGAACGACTCCACGATGTTTATTTAAAGCCTCGAGAACTACGCACACTGCGCTTGTTCTCCACATCCCTGAAACTGAACAGCATAACACGTCCCTCAAAGTTTCCCTTACATGGGATTTGAGAAAGATCCACCCACTCACGGATTCTGCATTCCCAATGAATGGGCTTGAAAGTTACACACTGGATGTGTCAAACTGTTCTGGAAGTAAAAAATGTGGGGTGAGGGTGGGGGGACACGAGGGCTTGCCAGTTGGCATCTTTCATTAGATAGATCAACACTTGTCCTAAGTTAGTGTCACCAAGAATCTACTGGAAAGACACAGCTGCCAGGAGATAAACTGGGCGCTACTCTTGGCGTCCATGTCAAAAAAAGCAGAGGGCATGAGGTCATATACGCTAACTTGCCATTATCTTCTCCGTTTAGCATCTTGGTTTTGAATAAGTTTGATAAAACTACACAACTCTCTAATTTCCTAACATTATAAACATTAAATCAGGTGTTTTACATTTTCTTCAGGCCTAGGAGTCCTAGCGAAAGGAACAGATTCATTTTGAGTGTTGCGTTTTAAGCTTGGCCTATAATAACATGGGAATTACTATATTAATGTCTTTACATATTTTGTTTTGATGTTTACAATGCAAAGACCTGTAGCTGTACATTAGTTTTAATTTGGGATGGACGATGAAACATTAGCTGAACGTCAGCATCTGAGCTTTGTCATTTAGTATTTTTGGTTGACGCAGTCGTTTTTTCCTCTAAAATATATGTTAAGTTGTTAAGTATTTTGCCTGTGAAATTTCACAGACGATGAGCAACAGTAACTGTTCTGTGGCTTCAAAATCAGAATAGGTGTTTCGTGATGATTTGTTCGAGATTTTATCTCATTTGATGTTTGTTGTGTCTGTGCACCTCTGATTTACATTGATGAGTAAGGGAGGCCCTCCCCCTCACAAAGAGTATTTTAAGACACAGTGTCAACAGCACAGGAACCCATTGAAAAATGCTGCCTTGAGTGAGTCATGGCATTAGAATCGACAGCATACTGGGTATATCCTGTAAGCCAATGCAGTCGCTTAACAGTTGCTGTTTACAGTGAGTTTTTACCCACTCATGTTTCATGTTTGATCCTGGACTGCCTTGTCATTGAGCGAGGGCGGACTGACCTTTTCATGTCAAACAGATGAGAGAAAATGCAAGTTGCGTTCAAGCTGATTTTTACATTTACGTACTGGATTGAAGCAGTGACTAAACCCACTAGCAAGTTGATTGGTTGGCCGCAGTAACAATAAATAATATCATATTACATTACACAGATTTACAACGGGTGGAATTCGCACACGACTATAACAAGTCGTAAAAGTCTACAACTTGACACTAATGTGAAGCTAATAGGAAAAATTTAGTAGGTGTAAAACACTGTTAATCATTCACATCACATAATGTGTCATGTGTCTGTCTTATAAGAGTGACTTTCGGTTCACAAGATGCGTATAGTCCATAAGTGATAACACTAAGATAATACTGGAGTTTGAATATTAGACGTTGTGCTGGGTAGTAAAGCTCTATTTGATCACTTATGTTTGACAATGTTTAACTCCCAAAAGTTTGTTCCCATTGTGGCTGTGGTGTACCCATTGTTTTCCTTACAGTTCAGATTAATCATGAGAATAATGTTCTAGGTACTGCTTGTGCAGAGTTACTTCACAAAAAAAACATCTACATACCATTATCTATGGCTTGTTTTTAATATTTTTGGCCATAGCAAAGTCATTGGTGCAAGTCAAAATATGTTGTCATGCTGCTTGTAATGACATTGTTAATAGCCGGAGCTTATTCAACAACACAGTCAACCACATGCTTTCGTTATTTGCCTTCTTCTGCAAAACAATTTGGCGTATAGCTACTAAATACTGCCGCAGAGAAGGAATGAAGAGCATCATCAGAAGTGATGTATCAGACTTATGTTTACCAGAGTATACCTAATGGATTACTGGCATTATAGTGTTAAATTTCTCATCATTGCATGAGGATACAATCAAATACAAATACGGAGTTAATTTTGAATATTCTTTTCAACTGTTTTTTTTTTTTTTTTTTTTTTATTTTTTTTCAGATTTTTTCAAATGGCCCCTCTATGTCCTCAGAGTCTCCTCAGGACATTCACAAAACATTTATTATACCTCAAGAGATGAGGCAACCAATGCTACGCCAGGGCTACATCTCAATCCCAGTCTCACATGAAAACACTGAACCCAGGCTGCAGCAGTATCCAAGTTTCTCCTACTTCCAACCAGCAGTGCAGCAAAACTTGAGAACAGATGGACGTACACCTTCCCCGACCCCAACAGCACACTGTCGGCCTAGATCTCCAGTGCAGGCCCCATCAGAAGCATGTTTGTCTTGCTCTCCTGCTTCACATGGGCCTGAGGTAAGCTTCTATTAGACATGGCAGTTTCTGTCAGACTTTGGATTCATTGTGAAAGGTTCACATTCATGTATTGACTATGCTTCTCTGAAAGTTTTTCACTTGGAAATTTCCCTTGGTGCCCTGCATTTTCTTGCTAAATTTGAAAATTAAATATAAATATAAATTGGCAATATAAACACATTATTGGTGATTCAAATGTTTTGTCTGTATTTACTTGTTGGTATATCAACCCTAGCCGAAGTTAACAAAAAATATTTTAAATATTTTGTTTTTTCAATAATTATTTTATACCCACACACACACACACACACACACACACACACACACACACACACACACACACACACACACACACACACACACACACACACACACACACACACACACACACACACACACATATATATATTGCTTTTTAAAATGTATTTACACATGTTGTATCTTTAGTTGCTCTTCATTTCTGTATTTATTTGATAAAAAATGCAGTACAACATTAATATTGTGCAATATTATTACAATTTAAATTAACTGTTTCCTGTTTTGATATATTGTAAAATGTAATTCATTTTGATTTGGTACTAAATTTTGTATTATTATTATCAATGTTGATGCAATAATACTTAATGTTTTTGTGGAAACCAGGACACATTTTTCAGGATTCTTTGATGAACAGAAAAAAAAAAAAAAGAATTGATATGAATTTGTACCGTTAAATGTCTTTACTGTCACTTTTGATCAACTGAATGAATCCTTGCTTAAAACTATTAATTTCAACGGTATTGTATATTGTAAAGGTAGTGCAAGCTTTCTCCAAAATCAAACTGTATTTTTATTTTCACTAGGTTCATCAACCACAGGGAACACACCAACAAATCAGTGGCCTTCATCAACAGCCCAGACCCAGTAATACAGGTCTCCGGGCGGGCTACATCCCTATTCCAGTGATCCACGAGGGTGTAGAGGGGGCCTTACAATCACAGTTTAGCCAAAGTTCTCATCATCCCACACGAGAAAAAATCCCAATCTACCGTGAACAAGTGCCCATTCAGATTCAACAGAACCGAGATGCCAGTCCCATCCCTGTCCCCTTAAGGGCCCAGTCACCAGTCATTTCTCAGATCATGGGAGAGAGACCCCAGGTACGTGTGTTTTTAATAAGTTATTAGGTCTTTTTTGACATAAGCTCAAGCCATTAATGTTCATTTATGTAATATTTAGTGTTATCATTACTAAAGTGTTCAGAAGTAATATATGATATTAAACAGAAGTAATTAATATTATAACGTTGCCAGATCCAGCAACATATTGGACACGCAGCAATATCACCTAAGGCTGAACAACCAATTGAAGAAATTATCAGACCGCCGCCTGCATTTGAGATTCCCATTCAGAGAGTGAGTGATGTTCCTCAACAAATACATCATCAGCCTGTACAGCAACAGCAACATAAACAACAACAACCTACACAAACACCTCAGCCAAAAGCACATCAACCTATACCGCAGTCACCGCAAGTATCAGAGACATCCAATATTACCATACAAGTTCCTCCAGCACCAGAACCCCAGGAAACAGCTGCCCCTCAATCACCTCAAGAAGTCCCACCTCCACAATTCCAGCCTGAGGAGACTCTGGAACAAGATCTGAGTCACCCAGGACTGATTAAAGTGCATCAGATATTGGAACGTGTGGAGAAACTGGCACACGATGTGAAATGTTTCGATGGGAAGAAGAATGATAAAAGATACTTGGTGCTGGAGGAGATGTTGACCAAAGAACTGCTGGCTCTGGACTCGGTAGACCCCGAAGGTCGTCCAGATGTGCGTCAGGCTCGGAGGGATGGTGTCCGCCGAGTTCAGACCATTCTAGACGAACTGGAGGTGTTTGGAGAGCAGTTGGAAGGGCTGGCTGGTGACACGTGGTCCGAGACGAAAGGAGAGCCGAGTATGATTGACCATGCAAACACAGAGAAGGTCAAGGAGATTTCATAATCGCACAAATTTGAGAAGAACACTAATCAAATCCCCATTCTTGTTTTTACTTGCACAATTATTATTAGTTGCATGCACGAATAATTGAAGTTTTCTGTTGGAAATTATCTAACGTGATTTGTTTACTGAGTGCAATCATGTGTGCTGTTATGTGATGCTGCTGTTGTCAGATCTCACCATGCCAGTGTCTTATAGCAAAAGACATAGTGGTGACAGGTTTTATTCAAAAAACACATGAAAACGAGGCCTTGAACCTGAAGAAAGTATTTTAACGTCCAATAAGTATCTTTTGTACCATGTGGAATGAATGTTAAAATGCTTTTGAATATCCCTCATGTTTTTTGAAGTAGTGGGCCATCACAGTGAAAAACTTTGATTTGATTTGTAACATTTTTGTGTGGGCTATAATAGAAGAAATGTATACATTTTAAATATAAAGCCATTCATTTTGGTTTTGGATACTGGGAAGGTTTTGTTTATATATATATATCTCTATATATAAACAATGAATGCTTTTTAATATAAACATTTGAACATCCTACAGGAGAATTATTCATTGTTGAGAGTGAGCTTTGCTGACAGAATTTACTGAGATGGTTTGAACGCTTGTCAGTACTGTTATTTGTTGAATGACAATGATACAAATAATGCTATATTTTTATTCTATTTTTCTGTGCCAAAATGAACATTTCCAGTAGTAAGAATGTTCTTCTTAAAAATGATGAATCTAAAAAACATTATAAAATTCTCAGTGAATATATGGTCGCCTTATGATTAAGGAACGGTTTGTTACAGCAGTCAGGGTCAGTCCAAAGTTGTGGTGATTCATGAACTCGAGAAGTACTAAAATCTGTTTTATCAACATTGTGCCCTTGAGCAAGGTAACTTAATCACAACTTGCATGAAATGGACTTAAAAATGAGTGTACCAAAAATTACTTTGTATAATGTGTCGGCTCAGTTGAATTTAAAACAGAGTGCTGTATATGTCTCACATTACTGTTGTGAGACTTTCTTATCTCAATGACCTGTTACTGACTTATTACTGATCGTAATAATAATGCGAACAAAACTGGTTCAAAGTCTGTTTTGTGAAATAGTATGCAATGTTCAGTGTTCACAGCTTGAAAATTTGCAGTTTGTTAAAATGTCGACACGATATGGTCACATAAGCATAACTGCAAATAAAATATAATAAAGCAATTTGCTTACATTAAGTTGCATGGTTTTTAATTTGCAACCACAGTTTAAAAAAAAAAGTATGCTGTATCCAGTAACTCTGTTTGAAGTGCTAAGGAACAAACAGGATAATGCCATACGGTGGCTTATTAGGTATTATTTTTGTACAGTACAGGAATATTTTAGAGCAAAATTATAGTATTGCCAGCATTAAATGCATCAAAGTAAATGAAGCATAATGTAAAATCTCATCTGAGTTTGGTAAGGAAATGGATTATATGATAAACATCAATATATATGTTGTGAATTCCTAGTTATAATGAAGAGGTCTAGTTAAACATGTAGGTCAGCCAAAACCACAGTGGTTAAAAAGGTGAGCTATTTAGCTTTAAAAAGTCAAGAAATGAGTCAGCAGTAAAGAGTCCTTTTAGGCAAATTTGCAGAATAAAAGTTTCTTGAAAACTAGAGTGAGACCACAGCATTATGTAATCAATTGGGGATAATATTACATCTAGATGGCATTTTAATTCCTCTTAGGATGGGCTTCAAAGACTATAATGTACGAAGGAGTTGGTGAGTGACGCCTACTGCCAACTACATGTTTTACCAGCCAGACAGCGAACAACACTTATCTGACCACTGATTACTGCATTTGATGACTTCAAAGAATCTAAATTAATATAGTCTATATTATATTAATATAAAAAGGAGTCAAAACAAAAGGTTGGTCTTAAAAAATTAGTGTAGGCCTATTTTTAGCAAGTTTCAACCCGATCTCATGAGAAAACAAATATTTTATTTGGTGATTTTATATGAATCGTATGGAAATGTTAAAAATGTAGGCATTAAGGTCCACCCTTAACCCCAACCCTAAACCTAACCATCAGTGGTACGCAAGTAGATCATAGAAAAACATACAAATGAGATCAAACAATTTTATAAGAATTAGTTACCAAAAATTAGTTTTTTTCAGATGTTTCAAAAGTTAGTTGGAGCCCTCTTTTTTAGGGACCATTCACACAGATCTCATTTTGCATGCGAGACACAGACAGGGGCGCTGTAACAGTGGAATGTTAGGAGGATTCTAGGGGCCCTGATCAGACAGGGTCCCCACACCCTCCGGAATGCAATTTTGCGCGGGGCCCGTGGCAATAAACTGTCAAGGAGGCCCAGAAACTAGTGCTTATTTACACAGAAAAACAATGGTAACAGCAGTTCGCACAGAACATGTTTTTGCTTTTGACCAATGTATTGCATTTTATGCATTCCACTTAAGCGCTCAAGTGGTCTAATGCTGCTATGGTTTCCTACCCATATTTTTAAACATCACAGCAACATTACTGCTCGATAATAAGATGTACATAGACAAAATGGAATATGGCAGTGATTCATCAATTTATTAAACATTACATTTCTCGAAAACATTTGATTATTAAGATAAGTGTGACCCCCACAATGTCATGTATAATTGACACACTGCTAGACTTGAGTGATTCATATGTTTACCCACAACCATGAATTTAATAATACCAACTTTTACAACCCTTCAAATATTGCATCAGCAATATAACATTGGACTAGATCAACAATTATATAAGGGTTCTCCAAAATACAATGCAATACAAGTAACGATCTAACATAAAACAATACATCAAAACAGGTGTTGCAGGTCGGGCATCTATTTTTTTGTTCTTTATTTTTTTAGAAGAAAAACAACATACATCATACACATGCAGAGGATCACAGTGTATTCAATTATTATCTATTACATCCATAATAGCATCAATGAAAACAACCGAAAGAATACAAAATATTAAAAATAGCCTATATATACAGGGAAAAAGTACAATTCCAAAACAAAAGGATAAAAAATTCTATACATCCGTTTCACTTTTTTATTTCTTGAATCTTTTAGGGCCTCAATATAATGCTTAAGTTCAATTTTAAATAACATAGGTTAAAATGTTAGGTTTATTATTAGTCCATTTCTGTTTGTGTATATGTTATTTTCCATACATATTAAGATAATACCCAAATTTAGCTCCAAACTCTTATTTTTATATAACAAAATATATCTAGACAGTCGAAGCTTTAATTTTGTGAATTTAAATATTAGATATTCACTATCAATCCAAAACAAAAGGGTAAATACAGGTGGAGCATCTAGTCACAGATGAACTATGTCGGTGTGACGGAAGAGGTCACGTGTGTGTATAACTGGAGGAAATTGTTTCATTCGCTGCTGCTCCCCTCTGTGGAAAACATTAGACAGACCGGTACATTTCCGAATCACTACAACAATATCGCCCTTATTAAACTGACATTAAATGCGCAGAGGACACATTTTCGATGATCGGCCAGTAGGCTACCTGACATAGAGGCACGATGCTTTATCAGATTCTTATAAACGTTTACACAGGTACAGAGCTAGCAGCTTAGCTGGCGTCTATTTGGACTGCCAGTGGACGACAAGGGAGCTGCTTCATTTCCTCGTTTCTCGGATCGGGAACAAATCCAGCGGTTTAGTGTCGAGGCGCTCTTATGTTTTGGTATTATGATGAACATGGAGCTGTTTCAAGCTAAAGATCATTATATTCTGCAGAGCGGAGATAACGCGCTGTGGTGCAGCAGGAAGGATGGATCTGTGGCCGTGAGACCGGGTAATGCTTACATTTTAACTTCTAGTGTACATGTGGGTTTCTCATGTTTCAGTGTTTCAATGTTTGCGTTTTCACCGTCTACATTGTTGCCATTCCTCACGCAAATGGACACACAAGACACGCTGCTTCAAAACAGACACAATTAGGGATTTGTGCTCCTGATAGAAGATAGATCACTGAGTTGTACAGTTGTATAACTATAAACATTAAAGATATATATATATATATATATATATATATATATATATATATATATATATATATATATATATATATATATATATATATATTTTTTTTTTTTTTTTTTTTTTTTTTTTTTTTTTTAAATCTGTCGAGCTAGAAAGATGATGCCCAGTTGTGTTTTCATTGCCCTACTTTCAAAGCAGCGGCGCGTGCATGACATGAGTGTCAGTGCAAACCTCTGATGTTTTGATCGGATGATGTCGTGCCTAAAACCCCTTTTACTCACTACAGTATGTGGTTTGGGGTCAGTATATTTTGGTCAAGGGCGTTTAGATCTTAAAGGGACAGTTCACATGAAAATAACATTTGTCATAATTTACTCGCCATGTTATTCCAAAACCTGCGCATCTATTTCTTAGGTGGAACAAAAAAGGAGGTGTTAGTTAGAATGCTAGGCACTGACAGACTCAGTTCCCACTACTTTCATATCATGTTTCCCCCCATACAATAAAAGCGAGTAGTGAAAGGCCGCCATTCCCTTAAATTCTGCCTAACATCTACTTTCGTGTTCCATGGAAGAAAGCCATACAGCGAGGGTGAGTAAATGACAGAATTTGCATTTGTGAGTGAAATGCATATAATATATGATATAATAAATGATAAACAAAATGTATATTTTATAATATCTAAAGCTAATTTTTGCATCAAAATGATATTGGTGTGATGTTATGACATCCTTTGGGCCCAGTTTCAATGGTGCAGGTCTATAGGCTAGATCTGTGAATAATAATAATAATATTTGAACCTGTTTACAGAGGATACAAATGACCATCAAATGCCCTCAATTAAACATTATTAGTTTATTTTGATCACAATCTGTTATTTAAAGACTGTTTGGGAAGAAATGTCAGTAGTGAATAAATATTTAAATGTCCATCAACTCATCTGACCAGTGAGTTGGGTGTATTTCTAAATATGCTGGTTAGTGCTAATGCTGTTTGACATCTCACAAGAGAATTATATAGTTACACAGTTAAATGGCGAAGGTTAAAGTCAGGGTCAGACATGTGCCTGTTCTCCTGGAGAAAGTGGTAGGTGTGTTAGGTCAAGGCATAGTAGTGGTGTGTGGTCAAATGAGAGTTTTCTGCCCAGGCATTAAATCAATAAACCTCCGTCGGTTTTGACATCGTTTCTTGTGTATTGTATGCATTGTATGCCTTTTATCAGAAATGACAGAATTATTTTTTTTGTTGACTTAAAAAAAAAAAAGAAAAGAAAAATTAACCAAAAGTTTTGCATGCTCAACTATGATAGGCACTTGTTCATCTTCCCATTGAATGTGTCTACCTATCCATGACACTTCTATCTCTTGCCAAGTATAAAACTAAATGGGCAGCTAGTCCATCTTACAGATTTTTGGGGAAACTGTAGCCTGTGTATATCTGAATGAGTTCTAGTTGTTTTCAGCCACGTGCGTGCAGCCGGGCTGATCGGGTTTAGGTTGCAGTCTGTTCCATTATTTAACTGGATAAGGGTTTCCACTGTATTCATGATGCATAGATACAGTCTCAGTTCTTTTGAACAAATTCCATAGTTGCCAGCATGTCTGGGTGAGGTTATACCACTGTATTACTTAATAGTTTGTTTATTATTCAGTCCCCGTCAGTGTAGTGTGGCAGATGAATGGATCATAATGTCAAATTAAAGATTAGCCACTTCAAACTTCTATTAGAAAATTCTTTGAATAGATCACATTGATGTATTTTTAATTACAAATTGTATTATCATCACCATCATATTCATAACAATTTGAGTGCAATGTTGAATTGAACATTAAGTTTCAGAATTTCTTGGTATTTGGTATTGGTTCCCATCAAGTAATTCCGGCTACCAGGATATCATTCAAATCCATGGATGTAGCAGCTTTTCATAGTAGTTGGAGAACTTTCCTCAAACTGGGATGATGCCCAATACCAAGCTCATGGTCATTATTGAGGGTTTTTGGCAACTTCATGATGCAGCTCATCCAGCTCCCACCCATCCATCATCAGGCTGTGAACGTCTCTTCCTAGTTAGTCAGGAGATGGTTGAGTGCATGACAGTGGCAAATGTTATGAGAACGTCCATTTCCAAATTTCTGTCAAAAGATTGTAAGAGCCATTAAGCTACCACACCTTCAGACACTCCATAAAATGCTGTCTCTGCACATGACATCTCAGACCCTGCACATCATTCCTGACAATGTAGGTAATGCTAATCGATCAGCTTAAAAGGAACTGCTCGGCAAATTGGTGACTTAGGCCAGCAGTCATCTTTGTGAGGAATCTGGCTTAGAAATGCTTTTGATGGTTATTTTGAGATCAGTTGTGAGCAACCACTTAACCTTAGAAAGTTGAAGGAAGCTGTGATGGTTCTTCAGCACCAGATGCAGTAGTGCAAAAAAAAGTTATAAAAAATATATGTCTGTGTTTGTGTGGAATTGTAAATAAACAAAAAAATATAGATACATTTAAATGTAATAATAAAATTGAGCAAAATTATTTTAAAATGCACTCAAAATGAACATATTGTCCAAAATATTTTTACCACAAAATATTTCAAAACATAAAGTGTGCCTTTTCTGAGGGAGAAAACTGGCAACCTTTGAGTTACCAGTCCACTCGTGTTTTCTGTTGCTTGAATTACCTAAAGTTTTCTAAACCCCATTTTAATCCTGTGTAGAGAAATGTTTCACATTTGTAGTTTAGAATGGAGTTAGCACTACTTTTTACCTGGGGTTATAAAACTTGTACATTGTGAAAAACTGCGTATCTTATATTCACATGCTTTGGACATTCATGGAAACACATTGCATTGTATAAACAGTCGCTTTGTAGTTTGAGGGGAAATGTGAATTGTGAAACATGAGTGAAGAAGAGATCGTTTCATTCTTACCTTTAGGAAGAAATGTTATATTACAGTGGGCAATGTATAATGTGATGATGCACAATGTTAGAGCCTGTAAATAGGTCATGTAATGCATCCAGTCATTAACTCAGGGTTTAGGAATGTAAACTTCAGTGTATGAATAGCTAGAATTTATTGTTAACCCCGGGTAAATTGGGAGCAGTGTGAAATGTGAAGCAAGATAACCCGGGTTTCCTTTTACCCAGGGTTTAGAATGACCCAGGGTTAACTATTTAAAGTGTGAAAAGCTCTTATTAGGAACTGAAAAAAATGTTTTGAACACTTGTGACTTATTTTAATATTTCTTTCAGCAACCGACCTCCTGCTAGCATGGAACCCTGTCTGTCTGGGCATTGTAGAGGGCATTATTGGAAAAATACAGCTTCATGCCGGTAAGTCTGTTTCTCAGACTTGTGGATGAGAATTTACATTTTTAATTCACTGTAATGTTTGCGATAAATTTGCTGGCTCTTGGACTAAAGCAGACCTCTAAAACTTAGTCTAATGTTGTTATTGCTAAAATACCCATTCAGAGTCTGATTCAATAGAAGACGTGATTGTTTTCATTTTTCTTCTGTAATTCAGTTTGCAGCAGGAAGAAACTGAGTACCAGAGACTCATAATTAACATAATGAAAGCCAGCTCCAGCATCAGAAATGTCTGCTAAATTTGGTTTATTATTTTTTTTGCGTAATTGCTAAATGTCTTTCAGTGCTTTGTAGCCCATCTGTTCTGATGTAGCTTTAGCAGGTTAAATAGAATGGCATTGAATAAATTGCTTTATTCACATACTGTGGTATTTACAGGATACTCAGTTCAAAGAATATATTCACGAGTGATCCATATATAGACATCCATTTCCATTAAACAAATGCCTCTAAAAAGGAAGCTCTTGAGGTATTATTTGCACAGAAGTGAAATGTTGGCATGCATCATACTTTCATTTCATCATTTGGTGGCTGATTTGAGAAGTCAACCTCTGTCTATTGTTAACAGGTTGACATTATTTATAATGTCATTATTATGCCAATTTCTCTTCCTTTCTCAGAGAAACATGTGCTACTCTGCATTTTGTTCTATTATTGATGGCTAAAATAATTGTTCAACTTTTTATGCTCATTTGCGGTTTTTCAAGGCAAGGCTAGACAGATAAATGAGCCATATCATTAGTTTCCTGCTACATATTATACATGCCTTACTTTGTAATATAATCCAGTGGGCAAACCTGATATTTCCTTGCACCATTCCTACAAAGAGCCCAGCCTGTTCTCATTAAAATTTCCACCTAAAGATCTCACTGTTGCCTGCTGCTGGGTGCGCTTTTATCTATTGATTTACATTGAGTTGTCAGTGAAAGTATGACTGCATCTCGTCTCAGTGCAAATGTCTTTGAAGTCATTGTTATGAGAATGTTTGCCATAAGAATGAATCATGCCGGATAGAGCAGGAAAATGAGGCGTGGAACTCTGCACTCATGACACATTCCCTTCCTCCCCCCTTTTGGGCAGATCTTCCTCTGGGTCTGATCCTGATTCGCCAGAAAGCACTGGTGGGCCAGTTGCCAGGAGACCACAAAGTCTACAAGATCACCAAGATAGTAGTCATTCCACTCTCAGAGGATGAACCACAGGATCTAGAGCTAGAGGTGACTAATACTAACTGTTTTGTGCAAATGTTCTCCATGCTGGATTTAATTAAAGTTAGTATAGAATCAGACAAAGACATAATGTACAACTTAGCTACATTAACCATTACATTTCATCATAAAGCTGTTTTGCTCTAACATTTGAAGAGTTATTTCTCGTCATTGTCCGTGTTGGCAGAGAGCACTCATTGGATCCTGATAGAATTTACTGGACTGTCTTCCCAAATTCCCACTTGTTAGTGTGCCCAGTTGATTCTTAGGCCAAGACTTTAGGTATTTTAGCCCTCTCGTGTAGTAAATGGTTGACGTGCAATTAGTGAATACCCAGGATTAATTATAACCCCTGGTAAACTGTGAGCAGTGTGAAATGTTAAGCAAGATAACCCAGGATTCCATTTAACAGGGTTTAGAATGACCCAGGGTTAACGGGGCTATATGTAGAACTCAGAAACCCTCAGGGGCACAGGAAGATATTTTAGGCTGGGGATGCTGTTTTTTTTTTTTTTTTTCAGAGGTTCACCTCATTTGATTTAGATTACAGTTATAAAACACGTCAAAACTCCATGAAGAACATCAAGCGTATTGGTGAGAACATTCGTTTAAACGGCATACACTGGGACATTTGCATACACAACAACTTATTGCTCAAGCTTGCACTCGTGCACACATAATGTATAAGAAACTGAACCTGATTCAATGACTTGATGTACTTACGATGAAATAGTTTTTTGTTCTTTGCTTAGATTTTTGCAGCGATTATACTATTAATGAACATTCCGACATGCCCATGCTGCTGAGAGCGACGTTTAGATATGTAATGTAATAATATAATGTGTAAATATGTGCTTTCCTCTCAGTAACAAAAGAAACACAACAAAAATGATGATGGCTGTGAGAAAACGGCAGTTAAGAAAGCATCTGATCATAGCGATGTGGATATGTTTGCACCAGTCGACAGATGAAGTAATTAAAATGACACTGTTATGATAGCTTGATTATAAAGAGACTATAGACTGTATAGATCTGGCTATGTGACACTATAGTTTTTGGATTAAACATTGACATTACAGTAAAGAATGGCTCTTTCGGCATTATCCTGAACATTGTATTAGCATTCATTTCATGTGTCATTGTATGGCAGAGAGGCTCTTGGCAGTGATTTATCCAGCAAAAATGTCCAGACTCCTTCACATAAAGTCTTAAGGCTTTTATAGACAGCCTAGGAAGTCAGTGAAGGTCTTTTTTTTTTTTTTTTTTTTTTTTTTAATGTATTTATAAAGGTTTGTTACAAGCTGTTCACACATTGGCAATAAAAAAACGATTAAAGGGATAGTTCACCCAAAAATGAACACAAAAGAAGATATTTTGAAGAATGTCGGTAACCAAACATGTTTGGTCAGATCTTTTGGGTAAACTATCCCTTTTATATATTATTTTTTATTTTTTTACATATAGCCCCTTTAATTATTTTAAAGCTCTTATTAGGCACTGAAAAAATAACATTTGAAATAATTGGATCCTGATAGAATTAGAACGGACTGTCTTCCCAAATTCCCACTTGTTAGTGTGCCCAGTTGATGCTTAGGCAAAGATTTTAGGTATTTCAGCCCTCTCGTGTAGTAAATGGTTGACATATAATTAGTTTAAGAGTAGTGGTGTGTGTTTCTGCCGTTCCAGAGGAAGCATGATGTTTCTAAGGAGTCAGTCTCTCAGCAGAGCCTCTGGGATTGAAAGGAGATGTTTAACCATGTAAGTGAAACAGTCAGAGTTCACTGTTATCCATTCTCCTGGTGTGCTATCTCTGCTTGAGTAGTTTATCACAGAATAATTGCCTTGAATTACTTTGCGATAGCAGCCTGCCTGTGTAGTTTGACTCTAGTTGTTCTTTCTGTTTAATGGGCACATGAATCTGTTCTGGCATCAGCAGGCTAGTTTTAGTACACATTTTGGCACCCTTTTGGTTTTAATTAAAGCAATTACTGTAGCAGGATTTTTCAGATGGACTTTGAGCAGGGAAGCAGATGTTCATGTACTATATATAGATGTAGATTTGTCACTAATAACAGCAGATTGTTCGCAATAACACTAACTCTTTATCAACCATTCTTTTTCTCTCATTCTCTTTCAGCTCTGTAAAAAGCATCATTTTGGAATCAACAAACCAGAGAAAATCACCCAGTCACCAGACGAGTCCAAGTTCCTGTTAAAGACCCTTAGTCAGATCAAATCTAATGTTGCTGTTCCCATGAAGAAAAAGGTTGATGGGTCATTTGAAAATTTTGATAATTGATATCATTTTAAAATGACAATCATTTTGAGACTAAATATTCCATATTAAATCTTTTACTTAATCTGTTAGTACTTTGACTTGTTAGCATTGTTAATATAAAATAAAATCTTAAAATGCAAAGACAGAGCCTCCTGATTCCCCCATAAATGCACTTCGCTTTAACTTAGTTCTGTCTCTTTAACCTCCTTTTGTTTGTTCACTCCCATCCAGTATTCCCCTGCCTTTCAGGTCAAAGAGAATAAAGAGAAGGAACGTCTGGAGAGGCGGCTGTTTGATGAGCTCAATAAGATATTCATGGACTCGGATTCATTTTACTATAGTCTGACCTATGACCTAACCAACACAGTCCAGCGACAGGGAGCTTTAGGCAAGTCAGATCAGCCCCTGTGGAAAAAGGTGAGTTCTTTTTTTTTTTTGTTTAATTTGAAAGTTAAAGGGATAGTTCACCCAAAAATTCTTTCATTAATTAATCTGTGTATGTATCCTCATGTTGTTCCAAACCCGTAAGACTTTCATTCATCTTTGGAACACAAATTAAGATTCTTTTTGATGAAATCTGAGAGCTTTCTGTCCCTCCATTGACAGCTACGCAACTACCACTTTGACGCTTCAAAAAGTTCATAAAGACATCGTAAAACTAATCCATAAGAATTGAGCGGTTTAATCCAAATATTTCTGAAGAGACACGATTGCTTTATATGATGACCGGATTGAATTTAGACTTTTATTTTTGGGAGAACTATCCCTAAATGTCTACTGATTGAGTGTTTTAGCTTTGTGGTTTCAAGTTATTCCTTTAAAAAGACTGCAATTCAAATGTAGTTATTAACCATCTATTTACTTCAACTCCTTCAGCAACAGGTTTAGAAAAAATTACTGACTTGAGTATAATGACACATTTTAATTTGTCTGTTAATATTGATATTGGTGACAATTGTGCAGATACTTGATAAAGCAGGAAACTGTGAAGTTTATTTGAGTGATGTTTCACACTCTTTTGCACTTGTCCCACACATACAGCATGCAATACATTTATAGCCAAGCTTCATTCCTCTTTTTTTAATAGAATAAACCATTATCTTTAGACACTTCCTGGATATTGCTCTAAACAGTCCAGCTCTGACAAATTTGTATCAGTTATTTCTTAAGATATAGCTTACAATGAATAAAGACTGAAGGGAATATATATATATATATATATGTATATGATCAATCAATCAGATGAAATAAATCTAAAATAAAATATAAATATTACATGAAAAAGCTATGTTGAAGTACAAAAATGACTAAAATTGGAATAAAATATAAAATATTTGAAAACAAAAAATGACAAAAGCCCGTAACAAAATTATTAAAACTTAACTTAAAGTTGCTTTTTTTTTTTTTTTTTTTGTGTTCAAGATTTACAAAAATTATATAATGAGAATGTACAATATGAATACATTTTCCAA
Organism: Paracanthobrama guichenoti; assembly: GCA_018749465.1. Lineage (NCBI taxonomy): Eukaryota > Metazoa > Chordata > Actinopteri > Cypriniformes > Gobionidae > Paracanthobrama > Paracanthobrama guichenoti. The sequence continues at coordinate 5,179,046 of CM031955.1, forward strand.
ACTGTGTTTTTGTCTTACCCTGAATCATTATGGTACACTTATAATAAGTGTCTATATTGGGACTATTTCAGACTGGTCTGTAGGAACCGCTGCGGAGGAGCACAGTCCCTGCGTGACTCGCCATACCCATAAACGGAGAGAAGTAGCTCCGGCTGCAATGTTCTTCCACAAGACGCATGCAGTTCTGTTTATTAACCGTTAATTCAAATATAAAAACTATAACAAATAATAGTTTATAAAACAATACTAAAATACCCCAATCATTTCCTGTGTCTCTTTATTTTTTAATATAAAGTCCATAAAACACAGACATAAACACATTCCATCTGACAAACTCACAGAATACTGATGCCCATAATATGTTTTTGTTTTCGTTTAGGTGGATGATAGATTCTTCTGGAACAAGCACATGGTCAAAGACCTAATTGACTTGCAGGTGCAGAACTGTTTTCTCAAATTTTCCAGAATTGTAATGGTTAATGTTTGAATATGTAAACCATCCCTGAATGGTGATAATAAAAAAAATCCCTGTTTCGCAGGTGCCTCAGGTGGACTTTTGGGTGATTCCTATCATCCAAGGCTTCGTGCAGGTGGAGGAGCTGGTGGTGAACTATAACGAGAGCTCTGATGAAGAGAGGAGTAGCCCGGAGACGCCTCTGCAGGAACCCACCTGTGTGGATGATATTCACCCTCGCTTCACTGTGGCCCTCATCTCCAGAAGAAGCCGCCACCGTGCAGGTACAGTACATAAGAAAAAAAAAATAAATCAAATTTGTTCTGCATGCTATCAATATGATAATGTCATCATGTGCTTTCCAATGAAGGAATGCGCTACAAGCGGAGAGGGGTGGATGCAGACGGACATGTGGCCAACTATGTGGAGACGGAGCAGCTAATCCACGTGCACAGTCACACACTCTCCTTTGTACAAACGCGAGGCTCTGTCCCTGTGTTCTGGAGCCAAGCTGGGTACCGCTACAACCCCAGACCTCGGATAGAGAAAGGTGGGGCATATCTGTGTAATCGATTCTCTCTTTGAATCATAAATGAGATGTAACTTGCAGCACAGTCTAGCACTTCTGTTTATGGACAAGCTATCACTGTGATGCATCAGCTTAGTCATTGTCTGGAAATGTTTTGTTCTGTGAATTGCATGAGGTGTGAAGCAGGTGTGATTCTTAGTTGTGCTCAAAGAGGATGTTGGAGCTTAGTGGTGATGGTTCAGCACTTTACTGTGACTTTAATACTGTGATCCACCTGCAGCGTTGTCTGTTTCCTACATGATGTGTTATCTCAGATGTGTTTTGTTGCAGGAGAGAAGGAAACAATGCCTTATTTTGCCTCTCACTTTGAACAGCAAGTTGAGATTTACAAAAACTGGTAAGGTGTGTTTAAAATAATTTCAGTGAGTGACATGCTAATATTTTTTTTCTTTAACTTCGTATAAAATAGGGCATTCAGTTTCTTTAGAAGACTATAAATGTGTGTAATTACTGAATTCAGCAGTTTTGTGTGGATGACGTTCATATTGAAATATGTAATGTATAATATATAATGAATGAGGTATTTGTTTATATATTTATTAGAATGATTTCTAAAGGATCATGTGACATTTGAAGACTAAAGTAATGCCTTCTGAAAATTCAGCTTTGCCTTCACAGGAATAAATGGATAAATAGTTATTTTAAATTGTAATAAAAAAAAAAAACTTATTTTAAATTGTAATAATATTTGTAATAATATGAGACACTGAACAGATGCTTACCAAGACTGCATTGATTTGATTGAGTACAGTACAGTAATACTGTATTGTGAAATATTATTACAATTTAAAATAACTTTTTTAATATATGTGTGTGTGTGTGTATATGTATGTGTGCATGCATGTGTTTGTGTGTGTATATGTATATGTATATGTATATGTATATGTATATGTATATGTATATGTATATGTATATGTATATGTATATGTATGTATGTAATGTATGTGTATGTAATTTATTCCTGTGAAGGCAAAGCTGAATTTTCAGCATCATTACTCCTTCATACCTCTTCAGTGTCACATGATCCTTCAGAAATCATTCTAATTTGCTGATTTGGGGCTCAAGGAACATTTTACCAGCACTGTTGAAAACAGTTGTGCTGCTTAATTTTGTGAGAACTTTTTTTTTATATTCTCTTTTTAAAAAACTCTGACACTAAACCTTTTTCAGTTTATTTTTTTTAAAAAAAAAAAAAGAAATGACAGAACACAATTATGTTATAATGTCAAAATGAATGTTAATGGTCAAAACAAATTACATGCATTAATCATAAAAGCATTTGTCAACACGTTAACTTTTACAGCCCTAACAAAATACAATACAATACAATATCATCCTTAGATTACAGAGGGTTTTTTTTCTTTCGCGATCAGGTCATCATTAATTTAGTGGACCAAAATGGACGTGAGAAGATGATTGGTGATGCTTACCTCAAACAAGTGCTGCTGTACAATAATCCCAACCTAACATACGTTTCATTTGACTTCCATGAGCACTGGTAAGATATCCACCCTTGTGACTTTTCCAAACAAACCTTTTATGGTCAAATCTCAACAACAGATTTTCTCCTTTGTCACTTCCCAGTCGAGGGATGAAGTTTGAGAATGTGCAGACTCTCACTGATGCCATCTATGACATTATCATAGACATGAGATGGGCCTGGTGAGTCTGTCCTTTGCCTTTAAGTCCCAATTCGCTCATAAAAACTGCTTCTGCTCCAGAGTTAGTCGATGTCAGCTGGACAGCTGGTTAATTATAATCAATCTACTTTGATTTGCAAATAGGGTGGACCAAGCAGGAGTCATCTGCCAACAGGAAGGCATTTTCCGGGTTAACTGCATGGATTGTTTGGACAGAACTAATGTGGTGCAGGCCGCTATCGCCCGTGTGGTCATGGAACAGCAGGTATTGGAACCTGCTACACTGAAATTCACACATAAAAATTAAAGTAGTTTTGGATAAGATCATAAGCTAAAATTCTTAAGGTGTAAATAAAACTGGTTTCTAGGAGTGTTGCCATACCACACCCACAGAACAGTGTAGTGTCTTTGACTCTCTCAGATGGCCTCAGTATGCCATTACATTCAAAGAGTCTTTTGATCTGTTTGGTTCCAGCTGAAAAAACTTGGTGTCATGCCACCCGAGCAGCCACTACCCCTCAAGTGTTACAGAATCTATCAGGTGATGTGGGCCAACAATGGAGACACCATTAGCCGTCAGTATGCTGGCACAGCTGCCCTGAAGGTAAATAGACTGAATGCCTGCCGCTGATTTTATGCTGTCCCCATTGCCCGTTTACACCACCATCTGTCAGCATATAGTATCTAGATTGCAGAGTGACAAGTCAGTTATCTTTTGACCAATCATCTTGTTGGGAGTGACTATGTTATATAAATCATCTAACTATTATATAAATAAAGTATTTACTTATTTATATAAATTAATGATTAAATAATGTATTTGTCGTTGATAATTGCTTTATATACAAAACTTAATTTATCATTAATTTATATAAATCATTTAAAAATACATTATTTAATAGTTAGATTTATATGATATAGACATTATAAAATGAAAATAAAATAATCTTACATTAATCAGTAAAAATAAAGTTGTTCATATTAGTTCACAGTACACTAACTAATGTTAACGAATATAACTTTTGATTTTAATAATTAATTAGTAAAAATTGAGATTAACATTAAGATGAATAAATGCTGTGGAACAATTTTTCATTCTTAGTTCACGGTAATTAAGTAGTTGTAAAAGTTGTATTACCTTTTTATTTTTTTATTTTTATTGGTTTTGTTATTAAATTTGGGCATTCTAAAGGAATTCCCACAGCATCTTTTTTTAAAGGATGTAATAGGAGTAAAAATAGAGACTAAAGCCTTTAGTCTTATAACATAACTGAAGTAGGACAGTGATGTCCACCCATTAAGCTTGTCCGCTTAATCTGATATGTGTGATCTGTTGTGTAGGGAGATTTCACACGAACAGGAGAGCGAAAGTTAGCGGGGGTGATGAAGGATGGTGTGAACTCAGCTAATCGTTATTATCTGAACCGCTTCAGAGATGCCTACCGACAGGCCGTCATTGGTGAGCGTGAGAGATTGTCATTTGACTACCATATTATGTACTTTTAGCACAGCTTAGTGCCTCATCTGCCATGTACTGTATCTCTGTACCTCCCAGACCTCATGATGGGCCACCCAGTAACAGAAGACCTGTACTCCATCTTCAGCAAAGAGAAGGAGCATGAGGAGAAAGAGAAGGAGAGCCAAAGAGGAGCTCAGGAGCAGGTCAGCCTCCTTCTGCAGACGTACATGCAGCTGCTGCTACCTGATGATGAGAAGTTCCACGGTGGATGGGCTCTTATCGACTGTGATCCAAGGTGAGAGCCCTTAACTTCATCATGCAGTGTTTTAAGGACAGTTCCCATTCCAAGCCAAATGTATGATGCAGTTTCAGAAAAAGATGCTGTATTAAGGGGTTGCACACACAGGATGCGTTTTTGTGTTCAAACACGCAATACACAGGGCAGTGGAATCAAAAGAAACAGAAGGTCTTGAAGCACTTTTTAAAAATGTTCCTTGAACGCAGCTTTTTTAGAATGCTGTGTAGATGCTAGTCTAATACACATTTACATCAACACAGTAGAATGCAGAAATGTGTTCTGTGTGAACGGCCCCTTTTTTCTTTATTGGGAAATATTCAGTTACATCAAGAATACAAAATTGTAATAGTATAAAAAATGTATTACAATAAAACTATAGTAATAACGCTAAGATCTATTATAAAGCTTGATTTAAAGATTCATATTGTTAGTGTACTCTTCCTCCTACAGTTTGTTGTCAGTGGCTCAGAGGTACTTGTACATATTGTTTTTTCATATTTGTACAATTACATTGTTTGGGTGAAGGAGCCATATATCCTCAAATCTTTTGAGCATTGGTTGGTGGTAGGGCATGGTGATGGATGCCTGAAAACTGTTACTGATTGGGTTGGAATTCTTCTTAAATCTTTGCAAATTAAGAGGTTAGCTCTGAGCATGTAATTCTTATTTGAAATAGTCTTACAAGATTGAATAAGCATAATGTATTATGGTCAGAGTTAACCTGAGATGATTAAATACATTCTAGTGAAGTGTCATGCGTTTTGCATTACCATTGTTTCTCTTTCTCCTATATGCCCAGGGTTTAATGGTAATAATTATGAGCCTCACCTTGAAGATTTTGACCTTTTTATTGTCTCTCCCCACCCCACACTTTTAGTCTTATAGATGCCACTCATAAAGATGTTGACGTTCTTCTGCTGCTGTCCAACTGTGCATATTATGTAGCCTAGTAAGTGCATTTTCTCTCAATGTTTGTGTTTTTTAAAATAAGAAATCCTTTTTTTCTTGGCATTGATTTAGTAATGCCACTTCACTTTGCTGTTCTATTAGTTATGATGAGGAGGCGGACAAAGTCAACCAGTACCAGAGACTCAGTTTAGAAGGACTTGAAAAGATCGAAATTGGTAAGGGCTTGTAGATAAACGTGGATGTAATTTTTGTCCTATTAAATAAAATGTTCTGTGATATCATGACAGTTTGCCAATGTTGGTCTTTTTAGGTCCAGAACCAACTCTTTTCGGAAAGCCTAAATACTGCTGCATGCGGCTGCACTATAAGAATGGGGAGACAAGCGGTTACTTTCATACGCTGAGGGCTGTCACGCGGAATCCAGAGGATGATGGGAAAGGTTTGTGTTGGGATACCATGATTTGTTGTGGCTCTTGAGCAGCCTCTGTATTGCGTAATTCTGTGAATGACATTATGGGTTAAATTGGTAAAAGATATAACTTGGCCTTGTGTATGCTGGTGCAGCTTGAAGAGTTTTGTGTGTTAAATAATTGATCCTTTCCTCTGCACTTGTTGGGTTGTTTGTATTTCAGACACACTCCAGTGCATTGCTGAAATGCTTCGTATTACAAAGCAAGCTATGGGACTTGACGTCCAGGTCGTTGAGAAGAAACTAGAGAGGTAAAAAAAGAAGGAACTTTTGTATGTGGGTTTCTTCAGTAGACACTGTAACATGGACACAAAGGCTTTGTTCACACTGCAAAGGCTTTGTTCTTTTTTACTTGTTCATAAATCTGATTTCTATACAAGTAATGTGTCTGAATATGATTGTTTCTGTTGCTTTTGCTAGCATGCCCACATTTCTGTAGGCTACTGTGAGACTTAATGGATGTTTCAACAACAAATGACAAAAAAAGGAGGACAAAAAAAATCCAATCTGATAATTTAGACCTGAGACACATTAACAAAAATCTCGTTTGTTAATTAAGGTGGTATGGATCAGGTTTAAAAATCAGATTTAATGTGTTCTTTTTTTTCTCTAAAACGATTTTAGTGTGAATTTTAGAATTACATTTTTTTTCTCCTTGCCTTTTTGAACAAAGCCAAATTGTGCTTTTTTTGTTGATAAATCTAGCTTTAATTGCTTTGTTTCAGGAGACACAGTAAACCACACGAGGATATAATGGGAATACAAGGAAAAGCTGTAGACCAAGTCCTTGGGTCTGGTTTGGCTCAAGGCAAAAGTTTCCTTTTGAACAAGTTCTCAACTCTAAACCAGAAAGTGAAGCAGACAAAGACTAATGTCAACATTGGAAACTTCAAGCCCTTGGGGAAACTAGGGACATTTTCAAAGCCTGAGGTGAAAGTGAACTTCCTCAAGCCCAATTTGCATATGAACCTCTGGAAATCAGATAGCAGTTTAGAGACCCATGATGGCAATACTGGTTCTGCAGCCCTGAAAGACCTTAATGACAAACATTCGGATGGGATTTCCTCTGATTCTGATTCGTACAACTCAGATGAGCAGCCATGCTCAGGCTCTCGGGAGAATGTAGACTATGTGCTTCCTAGCTGTGGAATTGTAGCATCTGCACCACGACTTGGCAGTCGCTCGCAGTCAATTGGCAGCGTCGAGCTTGCGGTGCCCTCTGTCATCCGAGTCACAGGCTGTGATAACAAGACTGCGGATAGCTTGTCAGTTGGCGCAGATGGCCAGTCTCCTGGTACAGCCTCGGAGGCAGAGGAAGCCATTTTGATTGACTTCGGGACACCTATTGATGCTTACTGCCACCGGTTTGTCCAGGATGCCAAGACCAAACCAATAGAGGTGTTTGAGGAAGTGGCTCCAGCACCCAAACTGCAAGCACCTCAAGCCCCCTCAGCTCCTGACGCAAAACTGGGGTCTTCACAGCATGAACAGCAACTCCCTCGCCCATCTCAACTTGAGGTGGAGTCCTCCGTCCGAGGGGCAAATCTACTGACTGTCCATCCTGCAAGCTCAGCCACATCATGCGGGTCACAAAAGAGTTTGGAAGGCATCACAGGACCCTCCCCGGCGGACAGCAACGGAAGCCGTGTCGTGTCGCCCTTTGCGAAGATCAGGAGCTCTATGGTGCAGGTGGCTAGTTTAACCCAGGCCGGACTTACCCAAGGCATCAACTTTGCTGTAGCAAAGGTACAGAAAAGCCCAGAGACAGACGCTGTCAATGAAACCCAAGAAAACGAATTGCGAGCGATGTTTACACAGTGCCAGACCAGGATAATTCAGATATAGCGTGCTTGGCAGATGTATTTTTAGTGTTAGATTGTGACTTCCAGTAAAGTAAGGGTAACATAAGCTCACAGAAATCAAACCACACCTCTAGTTTCCCCTCCAGTTAACCAAACCAAAGTTTACAGCCAGTGTTTAGTAGTAAGTAGTACGTCTAAGATTAAAACAACTGTGCCCCTGAGTCCAAGTCAAATCCTAAACATCTATATATTGCTGGTTTGCATGTTAAGTAGGTAACTCTGAGGTAGATTAGGACAGGCAAGTTCTATTGCATGTCAAGACCCAAGACCCAAGACCTAGATATGTCATGTGACTCCATTTGTGCAGTACAATCCACTGACTGTTGTAGCTCTAACTAAAACCATTCTCGATTGAAATATCTATCAGTGGGCAGCTTAGACAACCAGACCGTACAGTTATATGGATATATTTGATGTGGTGTTTGTCATAAAAATATACCAAAATAGGACCACAATAGTTGTGTAGAATCTATGGTCAAATTATATTATTCAACTAAGTATTATATGTAAGTACTGTAGCAGTTTCCTTTAGAACTCTCATATTAAGATGTTTATAGAGAGAGAATTATATTTACATGCTGTTAAGTTTATAATCATAGCTGATGGAAACAAGCCGTCTCCTGATTTTTTGGGCTCTGTAGATGCAATCATGTAACTAAATCATGACAAAACAAAATGTTTGTTTCACAGCATTAGCAGATGACTAAAACTGACATTTATTGTCACATGTTTGTTTTGAGAAAAGCTTGTCTTTAAATCCTGTTTATTTCAAGTTTTTCAGTTGTGTAATGTAACAGTGGTCTGCTGATATCTTAAAATGCTCTGCTCGTACGTTGGGGGACGTCCATATGCATATACGACCTGTTTTAAGTACCTGTAAAAAACGTAACATTTATTTGCGAAGGCATTGGACTTCTGTATGCATATATGACTTTTGACACAGGTCTGATGCAGGGTACCCATGACAACCTTTTGCACTCTTAAATGGCAAGAGCAAGCCTTATCAGATTGCTAAATGCCAAGTCTACCTGTAAATCTGTTTTCATTGAAGTCATTCAGGTTACATTTATGTTTCGTATGTAGTATCTGTGCTATGTCTTTAGAGTCGCTCTGGCCATTCAGTTAAAAATCGAGAAGTGATACAGATTAGGTCATCTTTTGAGGCTGCCTTACTCAATATATTCTAGATGCAGAAAGAACATAAAGCCTTACTGGGTGATATGCAGTAGGGCCTAGATACATTTATTTAATTACGTTTAAGTGCAGATCCTCTGGGATTGATCTTTGTATTAAGAGACTTTGAAATAGTTAAACTTATCTAAATAAGACACTGTGATCTCAAGTGAACATCAGTGATAGCATTATATTAGCTTTGAGAGCTGGTTTATCAGTTCTTTTGGTCACACGCCATGAGCTTTGTTTCTCACACACGTCATTTCTTATATTTCTCTCACATGTACTGTAGCATAGAGTGCTGTGCAAGGCAGTGGGTTACACAATGCTGTTGCAATGCATACACATTCAGACATTCCTGGAGCTGGTACGTGGTTTAATAACCTTCTGAGATTGGAACTGTCTGAGTTTTAATATATGGTGGCTGTTATGCAATAGTGATACATACATACGCAGTAGATTCGGTGGTAAGCAGACTTTTTGGTATTGTATTTTTTTTTTTTTTTACTATTTAAGACAGCATGCACTGGACTGCACCCTGTTCTTTGCTTTGAACTTGAAATGCTCTTATTTGGTGGAGGATCTTGATTCCTCTTGTTTTGGAGGTGGGGTAGATTGCTTTTTTTTTATCTATGAATTTTTAATTTTCTATGCATAAAGACTTGCACTGTCTCTGTGGTTGTTCCCCAACATCTAAATATGTTGCAAATTGTCACAAAGTGCTTTTGAATCCACTTTTTATTTTCAGTGTATGTAACTGAACTGACATGTATCATATTATGTTTTGTCCAACAGTCTTTTGTTTGTAAAGCACATCATGTCCAGCTATCCTCCATATTTTTGTGAATTTTCATCTATTGTATCCAACAATTTTTTTTTTTTTTTTGCGGAGTATTTATTCGAAATTCACATTCTCAAGTGTATTCCCTAGTGTTTTCTGTTAATAATAATCGTGTAAACTGCTGTATTTTAAAATGTTATGGGCTGTACTTGGGAGGCTTTTTAAGTAAATAATTTAAAAGAAATTGTCATTTTGCTTTATTCACAACTTTGATTAGCTAAATTTTAGCCTTTAGACCTTTCCTCATCAAATACTGCATATATCACTTGGAATGTTTTTTTTCCCCCCTAACACATCACTCACTGATCTTACAGTAAACTCTCTTTTGGTATCTGTATGTGGTTCCTCCCAGTGAAGACCTTGTGATTGCCCAGAGCTACGCTCTATAACATTCTTTGCATTCAGATGCAGTGTGAGAGGTTTGCGACTCCTTCACTCGGGCTATAACGGAGAGGAATCGACTGGTGTTGCATTGCCCAAGACATTCAACATTAACGTGTCGGCATTGGCACTTTCAGGATTTTGCTATTTTTACCTCTAAACATGCTGATGAGCCTTCTTGCAAAGCTTTTCAATTGCATGATTTTTATTTGTAATACAGCATAAAAGCAACTATTAGTTTATATTGCTATTGCCATTCTTATACCTGTAAACAGTTAACAGTGCATTATCTAATGGGAGCTTAACTTATATTAAAAAGGAGCAATGCATTTGTTACAGTATTTATTCATCTTTAACAAAAAATCAGTGGTTTATTGTTTGTTTCTTCAGGTCCATTAAGTATTAACAGATACAAATTTTGATTTTAATGTATAGTTAATGTTGAAATTAAGATTAAATGCATGTATTTTTCATCTTAATAAATGGAACCTTACTGTAAATTGTTACGCCATATTTAAGTAAGACTATATATGCAAAGTATTCAAAACTTTATTTTTCCCAATACCCTTGTGCCATAAGTGTATGTATTAGCTGTAAGGCAGTTATTCCATGTCACATGTCTGCGTTTACATATAAATGTTAATATACAATGCAAGTACCAAAATGAAAATGTAACAATGCATACATCAAAAACTACTTCACCAGTGTCTAAGGTTTCCCACAAGTTTAAAATGAAGTAAAAAAAAAAAAAAAAAGAACCTGATCTGTACAAGGTCATATGCCATATGAAAACTTTGCATTTTAATCCAAAATATTAACAAGTATGGTTATTGTTGAAGTATACATAAATAGCAATATATTTTAAGGCTCATTTCCATTCACACATTTCTGTTGCTGTGTTCGACTTGTTCTCAAGACCTCTAGCTGCTTGGCTTTCATCCAGCCATCTCTAGAGAGTGTGTTCTGCCCGTGACTTAATGACAGCAACCTGAAACAGAATACAAATTGGTATTTAATTAGCTTATTATGGTTAACAGAACTAGATTAGCTGTGAAAGTGCAATTAAAACTTCACCTCGCAACAACCAACAATCTATGGAGGTCTTCCGCAGACATACTCTGAGGGTCATCTTTTCGCATTTCTACGAAATCCTCTTCTACTGCCTACAGATCAAGACCACCAACCATGAGACAAGTGCTGAATTTGAAACATCGTATTAGCATACTACTCTTACTACTTTTGTCTTTCTAATGGTAGAAATAGTAATAGTAGTATGCTGTTCTGAATTCAGCAAAGAAATGTAATCACAATACACATCCGGACGACATAGACAAAATCCTGACCTTTGTGATCTCATCCGAAATGGTGTAGTTCAGGGCACGTGCCATACTCAGATAGATGCGATACTTGTTGAGCTGAGATGGAACCTGCGCCACCTGCACCGCGCTCAGGTACTCCTCCAGGTTAGGTGGATTAAGGGTGGGCCGTAGGTGAACCTGACAGTCAGACTGAGGAAAGCAAAGAAAATCTCTTCAAAGACTTTTAAATGTTGCTTTTTGTACCGTGCCATGTTTTCGAAACGACTGAGCTTTGATATTTAAAAATTGTCGTCTGTAGAAATGTCAGAAGCCATTAAGGAGTCATGAAACTACCCCTAATAAACCTTTAGTGCCTTTTTAAACTTTGTAAAATACTGTGTATCGAGCTTCATGCCATTAAATAAATGGCTTGTCCTGCCCTCTTCCTCTAATGTCCTTTTGGTAGAGTTGCCACCATGGCAACTAGAGAGCTGACGTACAGGAATAGCACAGCACATTCCACAGGCTGTTAGCATCACAGCAAAGCCACGATAAGAGCCCAGTCAGGGAGCTGACGACAACCCTGTGGACTGTAATGGAAATATTAAGCTGTCTTTACAACTGTCCGATGGAAACAACTCCCATGGGAGAGGCATTCACCCCAAGTCATTTTCACCTGTTGGAAATTTAGATGCCGGTTTCTCTAATTCACCCCCAAATACATGTGGGTAATATTTTAATAATAAAACACTGAAAGAGACTCAGGACTGATGTTCTTACCGGGAGGAGTGATCGGCCCTCGGATGCGATAAGCACGTTAATATTGCAGGGGAATTCCATCTGGTGGTAGTTGAAGTCGTAATCAACCTTCTGCCAGGAGATCAGGTTCCCCAGCGCAGTGATATTCTGCACCCCTACACCCAGAACAGACATTACACAAAGCCTTGTGTCTCTACGAGCAAGATAAATACATTGAACAACAGAGTAATGCAGCCTAAAAGTAAATCCCAGCTGTTTCAGAAAAGGATGCTTACACTTCCTTCAAGCATGCAACTGTCTCTGACAGAGGCTGGATGATGAGTGTACTGATAGTAATGTAGAATGTCAAGGCTATTGATGGAGACTCTCAATTCTAAAGGAGATCCAAGTTAAAGTGGACCTATTATGCCCCTTTTTACGATGTAATATAAGTCTCAGGTGTCCCCGGAATGTGTCTGAAGTTTCAGCTCAAAATACCCCACAGATATATATAGCATGCCCCAAGTATGCCCAACTTTTGTGCAAATCCTGCATTGTACTGACTGACTGCGCATACAACTGCACCATTTCTTGGGCACATTTTCTTTTCATAAATAAAATGAATCCACAGAGTCCTCAGTGGCTCATGGAGACTCTGTGTTCATCATTACAGCCAAAAACAGAACAGTTCTAATGTCTACGTAACTGACATTATAGCGAGGATATAAACATAGCAGATTGTGTGTGGCTCACCCAGGGCGGGATCTATGCTAATAGGGCAGAGATCGTGGGCAGGGCTGACGTCACATTAGGCAGAAATCTGGGAAAGGTCGTTTTGAGACACTGTTTCTGATTTATGGGAATTATATTTAGAAAAAAAAAAAAAAAAAAAAAAAGTGGTGGATTTTTACCATTATAAGGTGGTTGTTTACACACACTCCAGACACACATTTGTTCAAACACCATGTAAAAGAGAATCTTGCATAAAGGCATAACTTCAGAAGTGCTTTCTATGCTACCTCTGCAGTGTAAATTTGGCATAAGAATGACTAAAGCTATGCATATCTTGTTATGAATAAAAAAGGCTTTTAGAAACAGAAATACATGAATGTATCAAAACAACGAGCAGCCACTTTCTGACAGACACTAAACTTACTGCTCATACGGAGTCAAAAGTTTGAGATCACGATTTCTTGGAATTAATTTTTTTTTTTTTTTTTTTGCATTACACTATTCAGTCAGTAATGGGCATGAATTTCAGAATGTCTGACAACAGCACTCGAGCTGCATGAACTCCACAGGTTTGTGTAAAACCTGATGATCATGTTTTTCAACAAAGAGCATCTTGAGCTTCAATGGAAGCAAGAACCTCTATCTGTACAGTGTCACATGATCAATGTCACATTTTCCTTTAATTAATGCAGTCTAATTTCAGATTTAGAAAGTTGTTTTTGAAAGTTATAAACGTTAATCTAAACTTTGCAATCCTATTCACACATTCATTTAAATGTGCATTACATGCATTCCGAAAAAAATTGCACATTTGGGGGAGAAAGCTACTGCGAGAATTTCACTGTGTGCATAATTGGTGTTTTTGCTTTGATGTCATACCTAAAAAATATGCCAGAAAAAAACAAACAAACAAAAAAAAACTTTTATTTAGTAAATGTGGCAAATATTCGGTCTCCTTCACGTAATGAAACATATGCATGTTTGTAAGATGCATATTGACACGATGACAGCAGTGCATTTTTTCTTTATTTATCTAAATGTCAAAGTACTCAGATTCAAAGGCTTGTATTTATTTTCCTGTCAAACAGATTAAGATCTACAGCACACCTTTCAATAAAATCTAAATTTCAATTAGATTGAGATGTTAATTCTCACAATTAATAAAAAATATATATTATTTTCAGACCAACTGAGCCATAAATAAGATTATACATGGATTATGGTTTCATGTAAACAGACATTTTGACTCCTACTGTACGTCTAGTCAGCACATTACTTTTCCCTGCTATAATCAGTGTTCTCACCTGTGGTATCCAGTTGGCCCTGCTCCAGCTGTGTCTCATCCAGCAACAGTGACGTGTTATTGGCCAGCTGAAGAATCCCACTCACCAGGCGGTTAGCCGTGTAATCTTTCCGGGGCGCCATGCGTTGGCTGTTCATATTATGCAGGCTCATGCATAGCCGGAATGACTACCAAGAAAGGGGAATCAAGTTTAATAGCAGTAGCAATGGCAGCTTCTGTTATTACAAGATTGAATCAATTATTTCTATAAGAGAAGTAATATGATTCAAAGATACATCTAGCGGACTTACAGACGGCACAAGCTGTTGGATGACCTTGTAGAGATGCTCAGTGTATGGAGAGCTGTGAGGACAGCCACTGAGATTCAATGTGAACTTGCCCAAAGGAAGAACATCCCGTCTGCTGTATCTAAAATCAAGACACAATGCAAAATTCATGATGTGTAGTCTGAAGGACTGTGGGTAACTATGTTTGTGTAAGAAACATCACTCTCTTTAAAGTGGAAAATGATCTTAATAAATCTGGCAAATAGGTGGCATAGGACTTTCCAAAGTATACAATAAAAATGCTTAAATGAATGAAATGGGGATTGCATGCTACTAAACCACTCAAAATGAGAAACCTACACATTGGAGATGAGATGGAGAATGAGGTACTCTGCAGCGAGTGAATCCCCCATCAGGACATGCGTGAGGTAGGTGAGCAGCTCTGCTCTGACTGAAGCCAGTTCCCCGAGAACACTGCTTAAATCTGAAGACAGCATACATAGACATCGGAAGTCAACAATCACAATACCAAATGTCAATAGCCAATGCCAATACTAAACAATTTCACAACTCTAGCTACCAATTTTGATACCACAAAATATTTATTATACGATATTATAATTTCTTAATAAAAGTGTTAGTAATGTTCAAGTAAACAGTCAGAAATTAAGAACATTTAATTCTTGCCAATATAATTAATTAAAATAATTTTTATACTTTTTTATTAAAAATATCTTTTAAATCTTGTTAATCATTAATATTAAACAATAATAGACAGTTGCAGCTATATTCACCTGCATTTACACCATTGTTGTTATTAAACTATTAAAAATCACTTTTCATTAATTGAAATACCACTAAAATATAATGAATTATAAGATGAAAATTTAAACCTAAAAAAATTAAAATGATTAATATTGCTTTGGCAACTAACTAAAATAAAAGTTAAAGTGCAGTACTAAAACTGAAATAAATCTAAATGAAAGATAAATAGAAATAAAACAATAAAATGACAAAAGCACAGAATTACTAAAACATTCAAATGGAAACTAAAAATATAACAGAAAACGTTAATTCAAATAATTATTAAATACTATAACAGACTCATTACAGGGAGGAAGCACAATACCCTCACCCAACAATTACAAGGCATTACATTATAAACAAAAAAAAAAACCTATTATATTCATTTGTGTAAGCTGTGTAACACTAGTTAATTCAATAGTATCCATGTGCCAAAAGAGAAAGTGATGTAGAGTGCGATGAAAGGAAAAAGAAAAAAAACCACAATGAAATCTGAATGCAAATGTTCACAGGAGACGTATTTGAAATGCACAATACTAGGTATAAATGGTAAAGCATCTTGGCTGACCACCTGTGATTGGAGCACCTGAAAACAGGCTCATCTTTCACTTACTCGATTTTCTGGATATTGTATTGAATTTGCGGGCGTCGGGGAGCCGATATCAATATATGGGACACTCACAGAACCTCCAGGAAAGGTGGGATGTCTGCTATACTAAAACACTGATTTACACTGCAAGACCTAATTCACTGAACCATAAGAGTTATGTCTTACGGTCGCCATTATTCTCCAAGGCACTAGAGGGCAGTAGTGGGTTGTTGTGCACTAGAGGCTGGGCATACAGCATGTGCAGTCGTGGTACAAGGGATGCAGGCGGGCTGTGAACTCTTTGCTCCTCCACAGTCTCCATGCCTTCTGTGGGGTCCAGCAGTGAAGATGCCTCTCTGAAAACATGAAACAAACAATACATTACAGTTTAATTGAGAACCTTCTATTTCAATTACAACCATCCCAAAATGATTGCAGATTACCTTTCATCTGCAATAACACTTAAGGCAGGGTCCACAGAAAGGATGCCAAATACTTCCAGCATGTCATTTAGTTTGAAACTGTCCCAGTCCTCATATACCTGCCAATTAGAGAGGATGGCCGAGTTAAACAGCTGTCTGTGTAGGTGGGGAACAATTCAATGGAGCAAACCATCATATTATAGTAAGCAAATTACAATGTTAACATGTGCCTGCTCAAGACAGCTTGATTATAGTGTTAGTCTAAAAAACATTTAATTGAGTGTCTGTCAAGATGATGGTTTAAGAGTTTAAAATGAAGGAACAGTTAAACCTTAACAAGGCAGGCTGGGCCCTTTTCTCCAGGCAAAGGGAAGTTGAGGTCCAGATTGGAAGTGCAGTGTGATGGGGACGAGTCCTGACTGGGGGCTTTTGTCTCCTGACGCTTCGGCTCCATGTTGCCATGAGACTCCGCAGAACTGTGAGCTCCTGTTTTAAGAAAATTAACCCATATACTTGATAGATTTAAAAAATGTCCACATACTAACTGTAAGTTCATTTTTCAGACCGATTAAGTAAATTTTTCCTTCTTACCTTGACTGACATCTTTCATCTGTTGGGGCTGTGTGTCCATCTCATCATCTTCCTCATAACTGCGTTTATGCCTGTTCGGGACATAGGAAGTGGAGGGCACCACTCGCGCTTGGCTCATGCCAGCGTAGCTGTTCTGAGTCGTTAAGGATAGATGAACTACCATATTGGTCAATAAGGACAAGGGGAACCATCAATAATATGCTGTCAAAACGCTGGTAGAATCTCAAGTAAGCGTAAACAAGATAGTTCTTTGGTCCATGTAAAGGATATTTCCTTCACCCACTGAGATTCTCCCGGGATGGGGACACAATAAAATGTCTGTCTCTCTGACGTCACTGTGTTTCTGGAGTTAAAGTCCACCTGCTGATATAAAGTCCAGTTGCTTATGTCTATTTAAAAGAAGCTGCACAGACTCAAAGTAAAAAATTATATCTTTTGTACTTTGTCAGTTTCTCAACTGCATTTACTTTTATGCCATAGGGAGACACTTAATTAGAAGAAACTGAATCGAAAGTACACATTTTTATCATTTAATGCATGTTCAGTTCATAGGGATTTGAACCCATAATCTTGGTGTTGGTATGCTCTACTGTAAAATGTAAATAATAAATAAATAAATATATAAAAAAATTTTTCACAAGATAATGAACAAATAATAGCTTATTAATGTTAATGGTTTACTGTTTTTTTATTTTTTATAGTGTACATTTTGGGAAATTTCTGTAACACTTTAATTCAGGGTCCAATTCTCACTATTAACTAGATGCTTATTAACATGCGTATTACAAGGATATTTACTGTTTAGTAGCACTTAATTAATACATATATTAATTCCTTATTCTGCATGATCATATTCTACATCCCTTAATCCTATCCAATACCTAAACTTAACAACTACTGTTAATAAGCAGTAATTAGGAGTTTATCAAGGCAAAAGTCGTAGTTAATAGTTAGAATTAAACTAAAGCGTGACCGTAAATTGTATTGAATCAAATTAGGTTAAATTTGAGGCTAACAGTAAACATTTTCTCCAGATTTTGGACATAAACATGCATTTATATAAGGTTTAGAATATAAATGCATTGGACTGTGTGCTGTATTAGTTAACAAGACAAATATTTACTCACCCCACAATCTGTGACATCTTTATATTTTCCACATTTCACCTGCTGAGAGTAAGAACACGTTTAGAAATTATTCAAACTGGCCTTTTATCTCAAAATTCCCTAAGGTGGTAAACAGAATTAACAGACTGTATTTATGTATACCGACGCAAATTGATTTTTTTTTAATAAAACAGGGTTGAATAATCCTACCTTAGAGTTTGATGCGGGATCGTTCATCTCATAAACACCCATGAAAAATTCTGGATCAAACATATCTTGGACCATGCAACGGAACTTCACTAGACTATTAGGCTTCAGGTAGTGCAGGGGAACATCATTCAGAGATGGAACCTAGAGAAACCAGAAGATGAATGACACCAAAGTCCAACAAATGAACTTGAGGACTTATCCCTGATTAAACGTATTAATCTGGCTAATAATTATGACTGTCATCAGAACCCCGTGCATACCCAGACCAGTATGCATGTCAAATGAATTGGTCTTTTGCATAATATCGATATCATCTGTCAAAACAAAAAGCTCCTCATATCAGCAAGTTACACAGTTGACTGGCCACTATCCTAGATAAGCACACAGATTAATTTACTTCTGCAAGAATACTGCACCAAGCTATTAATGTGTCAAAATACTACAAATACCAGAGCAAATAAGATTTTAACAGTTACCCATGTGTGAGCATCGTTTAGTTTCAGTTTCTCTTTGAAATACTCCACAACTTTCTTCTCCCAGCCTGGACTGGAGTGTCTCTGGGCTGTAGGAGCACAAAGCATAATCGCATTTCAGTAGTTTTTGCATGGTTATTTACAGTATAATTTAGTTCAGTAGCTTAACTTACATGTAAATAAACATCATAGCAAATAATGAACATTGCTCATCTTCGAAAAGTATTAGTAGGAAAAACACATTTTGACGTCTAAGTTACTTCTTACCGAACATCCCATCAACAACACCCAGTGGATTGTTGATCCAGTCGTGAACCGTAGGCATCGCTGCAGGATTAAGAAACTCACAAAAGTTAAAACTAATACTCCTTTGATCAGAACTACAACAAGCACGTTCCGGAGTTCAGCGCCGCACAATACACCGTGGCGGGAAAATTGCGTCATAAAAACTACCACGTGACCAGGGCGCACGTTCGCAAGAAGACTAGACAGTAGTTCGCCGATATGTACAGTGGCTTTAGTAAACATAGCAGTCAAACCCCTTTCTACTAACAATAAGCAACTATCTTTATTATATTAAAATAAATATTAAATAATTATGTATAATATATAATTTAGAATATATAAATACGTCACACGAAGTTCATTTATTAATAGTAAATAGGTTAGTTATGTTCAAGTACCAAGATGAATTACCATAAAAGTTTGTTTGAAATTTGGCATTTATTCAACCATTCAAGTAAGAAGTTGTTGTATATGTTTGTACATATTTTAGGTTAATATTTATAAACGTTTTGAAAGTGCTTTTGCTTTCTACTATCGCAATTGTTTTTAAAATAAAAACGAAAGAAATTAAATGATCGACGTTGTTTGTCGTCGACTACTTTTGCCTTAGTACGTCAACGTGACGCAAATCTGTATATCATGCACTAGGCATCGGTTTTAGATTACCGTATGAACCTTTCAGACTATCAATAAAGCAAAGATCTGTGAAAATCCAGAGAACCCCTTTACCTCTTCAGTGACGAACCAGGAAGTGTTGTTAAAAAAAGCTCTGCCTGTTCCGACTGGAGGACAAGCTACGTGTAATATTTGATTGAAAATGGCTGATAGGAAAGCCAATAACATCCCTAGCAGCAGCGCAAATCTGCTGTTTTCAGGAGCACCGGAGTTCAACTTCAGCCTGCCATTCCTACCTGTCAGTCAGGCCACCGGCCCGGCCGTTTTATCCGGAGGTGAGCTTATAAAGTCTTCAAATGAGCTGCTTTAGTGGCTAGTGATGTTAGCTTTCCTCTTTTTTTTTCAGCTCAAAGGTCTCTGCTCTTTTATGATAATTAGCACATGTTTTCTATAAGATTATTTTATTCTTAAATCCAGTAAAACCTGATTTTATGAATTTTCTATTTTTTTTTTTAATTTTTTTATCTTCTTGATTAGTAAAGAAGAACAGTTGACGTTACACACTTTTGTATACGGGGCAACATATGTACAGTAACATTTTCAGTGTTAGATTAATCATATTTTATTACTATGTTCTTAATTCAAAACTGCCATTACTCTTCATTATGAGACTGCATTGCATTGTCACTCACCGTCCCTAAAACCACCTGTCATCACACCAGAACTTAATTTAAATGGCATTATATATTATAGGATCAAATAAATATACATATGTGTCTTTTGAAGAACCATTACTGCCATTAAGTTTATATGCATTTTCCCCATATGCTCCCAACTCTTTATAAACGCTGTCAGATATTTATGAAAACATTAATAAAATCAGGAAATATCAAAGTCTGCTCCACTTTTCATATTCACATTTCACCTGTGAATAGTTTAAAAATATAACGGCAATGGATAGTAATTTTAATAATATTTTTTATTGTTATTTATTTTTCTATTATTGCAGGACATCAAATTAATTCCAGAGCAGTATTTATTATAGCCTGAGTGTGTATATATATATATATATCTATCTGAGTCTTATTTATTTATTTATTTAAAATGAAGAAAATAAAATGCTTAGCATTTATGGCGTTTTTAAATTATATTCTAACTTACAAATTATATTAAGCTTGTGCGTTCCTTTATACTAATATAATATTACAAATATATATATATATATATATATATATATATATATATATATATATATATATATATATATATATATATATATATATATAATATTATATACTAATATTATAAACCATAAATTTGCTGTGCATTTCTTTGTCATCCTCTGTAAAGATGATGCCAGTGAAGTTGGAGAAGAAGACAGTTTTCTTGGCCAGATGTCATCAGCAGCTCCTCAGGCCTCCACGTTCAGTTATTTCTCAAACACCACCAACAGCAGCGACCCGTTTGCCTCTATTGGGCAACAGGGATGCCCGCCTCCATCCGCCACTGTCGTTCCATCAACAACAGGCCCATCGCCTGTATCCATTGCCGCTAGTCTGCCTCTAAACCCGCCAATATCTCACATGAACCCCATTCAGCATTATGGCAGTGTTGCTAATCAGACCCCTGTGGGTTCATACACTCCCCCACCTAATGCACCGACCCCTCCTCCGCAGAACTCCCAGCAGCCCTATAATCCATACCGTCACACAGCTGCCAGTAGCAAAGCTAGTCCCTATCTCATGGCACCTGAATTACAGCAGCAGCCCCCCAGCCAAACACCCCAGCATCTAAACCCCTATTCTCAGGCAACACCTGCTCCCTCGTTCCAGACTCCACCCACAGCGTTCACAAAGGTTAGTCATGTAATGCCATCTTTGTGTTTAAATCACTATGAGTTTAAATTTCTAGTTACATATAAGAGGGATTTTACTGGCTCTGTCATACTCAAAATATCCTTGGCTGCCAATTTTCAGAGCTGTTCATTGTATACAGAGACTGACTGCAGTTAATATTAGAAATGCATGATATCGTACCATATCGGTTGTCGACCATTATTAGAGATATTTTTTTTATTTTTTTATTATTGGTATCGTTTGATATTTGATATTATTTTTATATATATATATATATATATATATAATGAATATGAATATGAATATGATACTGATATTGATATTTAATTGTTCATGCTCAATTCCTGTATTTTACATTTAGATTACCTTTGCCATCATCTAATCTTATTTAAAGAGGATCTTTAAAAACACTAATACAACATAAAATAAAATCTTATTTTTTCATACTGTAAAATACAGTGTTGTTTTAGTATTATTTATATACTATTATAGTATTTATTATTATTTTGATATATTTATTTATATATCCGTTTTTTTGTCATTTAAGTTTTCACTTATTTCACTCTTATTTCATCTAATTTATAGTTTATTTTATTGCAGCTTTATTTCAGTTACCACTAATCAATTTTTAGTAGTTTTAGTTATAAGTACTGAGACAGTATAATGTTATAATTAACTAATAACTAAATTCACTTTTATTAATTTAAAAAAATATATATTTTATTTTTAATTTATTTAGACAAAATAGTTTTGAATTTTAATATCAGTCATTTGTCAGTTATTACCTATAATATAAAAATAATTATCAGATTTGTATCGACCATAATATTGATATTGGTGCATCCTATATGTAATGTTCATAAAATCTGGGGGGAAAAGGCCAGTTTAAGTTTAATGAATTAAGTGTTTTTTTAAGCATGTTTAAGAAACCTAACATTTTGTAACTGTTTTAAAAAGGGATTGTACTTTTTATGCTTATACTGTTTTGCTATTCCCCAGCCTCCCCCAACACAGATTCCACCGCCCCCTGCAACGACTGGCATGGCTGGACCGTTAGTCTCTGCTAACTCAATGGTGCCATACACATATAATGTTTATGAACCTGTCCAACATCACTGGTTCTACTGTAAACAAGTGGAGGCAAAGATGGTTTGGCTTCCCTTTAGTATTCTGGATTCCATTCGCTTGGAAGAGACGTTCAACTCTGGTAAGACAAGGAGTGTTTTCATCAAAAACATGCCAAGAGCATGTGGCCACTCTTAGTCTATTTCACAACATAGTCACTTTGCAATCTGTTGCTTCAGTTCAGCCAGATCCAGAGAATGTGATTGTCTGTACGGATGGAGGCCGCTATGACGTGCAGCTCTACGACCGCACACGGACATCTGTGTACTGGGAGGAAGAGCCCACCGAGGTCCGCCGCTGTTCCTGGTTCTACAAAGGGGACGCAGACAGTCGCTTCATCCCCTATTCAGAAGAATTCAGTGAGAAGCTGGAGGTTTGTGCTCCCCTATACTCTTTTTCTCAAACACTGACTATTAGGATGCCATTTTAACTGCTCAGTGTTGTCTGCTGTAAACAGGTCGAATATAAGAAAGCTGTTACCACTAATCAGTGGCATCGACGACTGGAATTCCCATCTGGTGAGACCATCGTAATGCACAATCCAAAGGTACAACTTTTTTCAAATACTTTTTCTGCGTTTTGACTGTTCGTTCACACGACAACGATGTTTTGGTGGCATGAAAATTATATTTTCATATCATTTGTTAGCAAACTTTGTGTTTCACAATGCAAGTTTTTTGAAAATGATACCATTATCGTTTCTGTGTAAACTACAAAAACGTGAATTTGTGAAAACCGTGACGCCATGCACATGCCTATTATGTGTTCAGTCTATAGGTGCGTACTGCGTAGATGATGCATAATACAGCGTAATACATTTTTTTTGTTGCTTTCACGGATCTGTGGGAACTGGGATAGTTTTGACAACAATGTCGTCTGTACATGAAAAACACAAAGGAAAAACGTTTCCATGTTGTCGCCTAAATGTATCCTTAGAATAGACACTAGATATAGTAAACCCTTTTTCTGGTATCTTAAATGGTTGGTTGGTTCCTCAGGTGATTGTGCAGTTTCAGCCATCTGCCATGCCTGATGAGTGGGGCACGACACAGGACGGTCAGACCCGACCTCGGGTTGTCAAGAGGGGTGTGGACGATGATCAAGATGATGTTCCTGATGGTAAATCGGTCTATTGTTCTCAATTTCTCTCTTAAGCCAGACAAAAAATTGTGATTTGTTTTGCTATTTCTCACTTTAAAATCCCCCAACTTTCAAAATGTTTCAAAATACAACTTGTCAAACAGCCTTTAACCCTCTGGTCCTCTTCGTTTAAGGGTCACACTTGGCTTCTTCGTGGTCAAAAGTGACCGAAGCCTTAAAATGTAACTTTCCTCCCCAGGAAAAGCAATGTAATTTATTTTAGCTCAATAATATTTTTTGATTATTTAGAATTTTGAGGATATTTTATGATACTATGCAATATTTATACAATTAATAATAATAATAATAATAATAATAATAAAAAATTATAATATATTTTAAAATTACTTTTCATTTAAAACAGTATTCCATGTTAAAATAGAGACGAGGCATTCAAAATCCAGTTTTTGAAGGTAGATTAGTGCACTCTGGTGGGAGTAAAAAAAGAAAAACTGATGTAATGCCCTGTTATGACCAATAGATTCCCATATAACTATATAAAATGGCTTATAAATTCTCTAGTGTTTTTAGACATAAATAATAATTTTTAAGTTGTGGATTTGGATTTATACTTAGACATTCTCAAAGACTACTTTGTCAAGGTTTAGATTTTTATTTTATTTTATTATGTTGATTTGAAGTGTCAATTTTTGCATTCATTTTTCTACATTCAAACCTGAGCAGAGAGGAGAACATTTTGAACATATAACATCAAAATTCTATAAAAATATAACAAAATTGAACGGGTATGTTTGATCACAGCATAGTAGATCTAATTTTAACCTCTTATTTGAGACTTTTCGCTCAATTTTACCACACTGATACAGCCTCACCAGTTCATTTGTATGTGTATAATATTGTGGTTTGTGTCTGAGTGTGTTTACATGAGTGAGTGTTTGTGTCTGTTTTTGAACTCTTGATGTTTTAGTGTAACTTCTTCCTTGCTGTTTTTTTTTTTATTGCTTTGTGGCTGAATTATTGATTTTTATTTCACACATTTACAAAAATGTGCTCTGTGTTATAGACGCATTAGTATGTATGTATGTATGGGGAGGGGGGGTTGGTTGTGTCTATTTTGCACTCTTGATATTTTAAAGTGTCACCCCTACATTGCTGTGCACTTTTTTTCTGGATCATGGCTGATTTGTGGTTTGTATCGCCAAAAGATTCCCTGAGGTTTTGTATTTTTGTGTATTTCCCATTCATGTCCTATGTCTGTAATTTTTGACCACGAGGGGGACAAGTGTGCCTATTTTCTTTCCGACCCTTACATAACTGAAACATCTCCAATGTTTTTTTTTGTGTTCACATAGCTAATGCGACAAAAGTCACCAAGTGTCATCCCATTTCGATGAAGCAAAAAGAAAATCAAATTTCAAAACGTAAAATGTTTCTGCCATTTTTGACCGAAGAGGACCAGAGTGTTAAACTCAAGATTCTTGGGTATTATTTGAAGATGAATGCATAGCATGTCAGAATCACTGAAGGAAATGGTCTTTTCCTGTCTAGGCGAGATGCCTCAGGTGGATCATGTGGTTTTTATGGTGCATGGCATCGGCCCTGTCTGTGATCTGAGGTTTAGGAGCATGGTGGAGTGTGGTATGTGTTACGCAAGTTTAGTCTCCTGGTGAATAGTTTCAGTAAAAACAAATCCTATTGTTTTTATGTGAATTCTTGAACACAATACATTGTGCTTCAGTCAAACTGCATTTGTGTTTACAGTGGATGACTTCCGCAGTGTGTCCTTGAAGCTGTTGCAGAGTCATTTTAAGAAGGCTCGTGATGATCATGTCATTAGTCGTGTGGAGTTTCTGCCTGTGCATTGGCACACGGCTCTGCACGGTGACGCTACAGGGGTTGACAGGTAGAGACACAACGTTCAGCCACATTCAGAAGTCTTACTTGGCTGATATTAGACCTAAAACTTGCAGTTTTGCTTTTGATGATCACATTCTGTCAAAATGTCTTTTTTTATTTTATTTTTTAATTTTTAAAGAAATTAATACTTTTATTCAGCAAGGATGCCTTAAGGCCAATTCAGATAGCAACAGACACTTCGTCACTTCAGTGCATTACAGTCTGTTGGTGTCTGTCAGAGCTTGTTTTGATCAAATTGTGAAAGTTATTTTAAAATGTAATATTTCACAATAGTGGTGTTTTTACTGCATCTTATCACTCTCTGGAAAAAAAAAAAAAAAAAAACGGGAATTGAAAGTTTAGGAAACTTTAACAAACTTTATTTTTTTGTTGTTGAGATTTATTAAAAAATAAATCTCCTCCCCCTTACAATTGGTGCTGAAATGAACTTGAAATCTCTATACATTTCTGTTGGAAATGATTTCTAATGTAGTTCTTTCTGTCTTTTATGTTTTGAATAATGTAGGAGGATAAAGAAGATTACTCTGCCCAGCACAGGACGTTTGCGTCACTTCACTAATGAAACACTCCTAGATGTGCTTTTCTACAACAGTCCAACCTACTGCCAGACCATCATGGACACCGTGGCTTTTGAAATCAACCGCTTGCATGCACTATTCATGGAAAGAAACCCAGACTTCAAAGGCAGAGTGTCCGTGGCTGGACACAGCTTAGGTGAGAATCCTTTCCTTTTATATGCTTTAGCTTTGATTCATGGCCTTAAATGATTAAGGTAAAGCTTGAACTAAACATTTTCTCCATGTATTGAACTGGTATTCATATTTGTATTACAATTTTCCTTTCATTTATTATTTCCCCTAATCTATAGGTTCTTTGATACTTTTTGACCTGCTGTCCAATCAGAAGATATGCTCACCTTTATCAGGTCTAGTAACCAATGGAAATGCTCCATCTAATGTGAAACAGGTATCAGTACATTTTGGATGAGGATTATCTTAAAATGCTGCACATTCATTGAAGTAGTATATTAAAACATGACATGTTCTGTTAATGGCATCCCTGGAACATCAACCTTCATCTGGAGGTGTTTAAGATGACCTGATTTTAATTGTTTAATTGTTGTAGGTAAGTCCCGTGGTACAGGCAAATGAAGTGCCTACCGTAGCGGCTGCTGAGGAAGAGGCCAAAGAGGAAGAAGAGGAGATTGGCAACCTGTCATCTATTCTGGAGATGCTGAGTTTGTCTGAGTATCTGAGCACCTTTGAAACTGAGAAGATTGATGTTGAATCTCTGGTGAGAGCATTACAAAAAATCTGTACACCTTTTTATATTAAAGGAATAAGCAACTCATCACTGCTATTCCTCCATCTCGTTTGCAGCTGCTGTGCACAATAGATGACCTAAAGGAAATGGGTATTCCTCTGGGGCCACGTAAAAAACTTGCCAACTTTGTGAAGGAGAAGTCTGCAAAACAGGCAAATTTTCAGCCGTGTTTATATTGCGTCAGGTTATCATTTGTCCATTCTGATGTGATGCTTTGAAATACATTTTCTTCTCGACAGGCTGCACGAAAGGCTGTGAAAGAGAAAGCTGAAAAAAAAGAGGAACCGAAGGAGACCCAACCTCCCATCCAGACAGAGCCCACACCAGATCCTGCCATCAGCAAACCGCCAGTGGGAAGGAACATGTCGTCAATCCATGTAGATTACAACTATTTCGAAATAGGCACAGGACAGGTAAAGCTCGAATATACACCATCCCAAATTGATCCATGGACCAAGATGATTGAATGAAGGGAATTTTACCAGAACCTGATTGTCGCTCTGAAACGTGAACATGCTCCGCATTCTTGAATGTTCTCCCCCAGGTGTCTGTGGTATATCACGCTCTGGACTTTGAACCAGTTAATTTCTTTGCTCTCGGCTCTCCCATCGGGATGTTTCTGACGGTGCGAGGGGTGGAGAAAATTGAAGAGTCTTACCAGCTTCCCACCTGCAAAGGGTTCTTCAATATCTACCATCCAGTGAGTTGTCTTAGCTTGTCTACTGCTTCTCTAAAGCTGCATATGGTGGAAATCAAGTGGTTTACGACTAAATTGTCAGTGTAAATGATGAATAATGAGCAACATGATTTGGAACTAACTGTCACTAATACATTAATGATATTGTGCTCTCAGCTGGATCCAGTTGCATACAGAATCGAACCCATGATCTTACCAGACATTGAACTGGAGCCGGTTTTGATCCCTCATCATAAAGGGAGGAAGAGGCTTCATCTCGGTATGTATTTGACAATTTCTTTGCATTTTTAGGATTAAAAAAAATATATATCTATATTTAAATAATTATTATTTTAAAAATGTATATTTAAAATGAGTAAATTGTTCTGGGAAAAAGTTTCTGGTGGTGATAAAGCGAAAAACAGTTAATTATAAAAATAAATAAAAATTAAGCATTATTGTAATTTATAATGAAATACATCAATATTCTTGGTTTCCTGGGTATGAGATTTAATTTAAAATGTTGTGTCTTGCGTCCAGAATTAAAAGAGAGTTTATCCAGGATGGGCTCTGACCTAAAGCATGGCTTCATCAGCTCACTGAAGAGTGCTTGGCAGACTCTGAATGAGTTTGCTCGTGCTCACACCTCTTCCGCTCAACTGCACGAACAGCTCGCCATGGTCGCCAGTCAGATCAAAGCTCAAGAGGAAATGCAGGAAGGGGAAGGCGAGTCACCCACAATGCATATCCTCTTAGCCTAATCTGTTCACTGCACACACTTCCAATGCAAACTGAAACAAAATCTGAATGTTTGTTTGCAGAGGAGGGTAAGATGGTTGAGAGTCCAGAGCCTCAGAAGGAGGAAGAGACACAAGTTAAAGTGGGCCTTCTGAATGGAGGGAATCGCATTGACTACGTCCTGCAAGAGAAACCCATCGAGAGCTTTAACGAATACCTATTTGCACTCCAAAGTCATTTGTGTTACTGGTATGTGATCGTCCATATCAATGTAATTGTATAACTGTCATATTGTGAAATACAATACAGACTCTTTTGTCTCTTTCTTCAGGGAATCTGAAGATACAGCTCTGCTTCTTCTCAAGGAAATTTATAAGACCATGGATGTACGGCCAGATCAGCCCGTGCATTGATGTAACGGGTCACTAAAACTCATTCATCAGAAATCATATTACTTTGAAGATAAATAAA
The DNA here is from genome assembly GCA_018749465.1 of Paracanthobrama guichenoti. NCBI lineage: Eukaryota > Metazoa > Chordata > Actinopteri > Cypriniformes > Gobionidae > Paracanthobrama > Paracanthobrama guichenoti. Next base: position 5,207,760 of record CM031955.1, read on the forward strand.
TATTTTAAACAGTTTTCAACTTTTCAACTGGGACTGTCCTAGCAGTTTTTGTTATTTTCTTTTATTTTCCTGTAGTCTGTTGTATAAAAATGAATACACTTGTATTATTCCATGTGTCTTAAATTAAGAAATTAATATTGGATTTCAATACCACAACGGTTTAAAATAACATTTTTATAGCTTATAGAGCTGCAAATGTTTGAGTGCTATTGCAAATGGAATCAAATAGTATTAACATAAACTGTATCTAGAGTTAGAAAAGAAATATTAACTATGCTGTATAAAAAAATACATGAAGACATAATAAACTGAACTATTAGTAGTGGTTGTGTTGCTCTGGCTTGTTAGCCCATGTTAAAAGTTATCTTCTGTACCATGTTTGAGTAAACTGATATTTACTGGCAGGTAAGCTTGTTTTAGAAGCAAAATCTATGACAGAACTGCTGGCAATCAGGTCTACGTTTCAAGGTTCACACTGCTGCATCACTTCCCAGAAGTCCTGTGAGCGCTTCTATTGATTTCGATCTAGCATCAAAATCGAATCATCTGTGACAGTGCACACACATCATTAAAAATAGCTTGTTGTATTCCTTTTATTTGTTTTAGAAAATGAGCAATGGAACTCAACAACCTGATCAATTTGAGGATCTACAATGGATAGTAATTGTTATTCTTAAACTACCTACCAGTTTAAGTGGAATTAATACATACTGTCCTCATCAACAGTTTAGTCAAATGTTGTAGGGGGGTTCAGTTTTTTTTTCCAATACCTCAACATTTACTATATACCACAGATTAATTTCAAAGTGGTTGCAGAGCCAAAGCATCGGATGTTTAGAGCCCGTTTACCCCCTGACAGATAACGCTATGGCACTGACCAGTGTCCTCACACATGGTACAAAGTAAAAGTTTTGACGCATGCATCAAAATGCATATCAGGTCTATGCGATCTTACACAGCAAAAATGTGGAAGACTGGGTAAAAGTCTGAATACTGCCAGCAGAAACATGACCTACAGTACAAATCCAGCATGGCAAGTTTATCTACATCCATATGTGGATGACTGTCCCTTTTATCAACGTATCTCCCTTTTGTCACAGCACAGAAATAATTAGTGCCGTAAAATCAATCGTATCTAACATAAAAGTTTGTGTATAAACTTTTAAGTTTTATGCAATTAATCGATTTGACACCACTAAAACAGAAAAAAAGTAACATGGCTTTGTCAATTAATGATAAAACAAAAAAAGACATGCTCTACACATGGAATGTCTCCTCAATGCCCATTATTTAGAAATCACGAGCAGAACAACTTCTGTGCAAATCATTTGTATAAAACATTTTTTATGCAAGCTGTTGCATTCAATTCAATAAGACAACAAATTTATGCCCGAACTATTTCTTCAGTAACTCATTTACCCAGAGGGACTGGTCATTATTCACATATCAACAAATCCAAAAAGTCCTTTTAGTGCTTAACACCTAAACCTAAATTGGCATTAAAGCAACCTATTCCAGAACGCAGATCAGTGGTGTAAACGGTTTATGTAGTACCAATCAGTACCATGCAACATTTAGTCTTTGTTGTCAAAGTCTTATGTAATCCTAGGATAATTATTTAGACAGACTTCAGTTCAAATAATAATAATTTTTAAAAAAACATCATTTTGACCCATTTCTTCATTGCGGTTATCAACAAAATTGTGCTCCTTGCTGAATTGTTGATTCATTCTGCTGGTCTGCTCTGAGTTTTGTAGGCCTGCTTTCGAAGGTGAGTCTCAATCTCCTCCCTGAACACAAGCATGCCCAGGTGAGAGTGTGACGCCTCATTCATGGCCTTGGACTGGATGCACATGCGGTACTGTTCTGGGGTCAGCTCGTCTGCGCACAGCTTCTCGTGCCACAGGTGGAAGAGGCCTGATACAGGGGTCCGGATCACAATCTGATCACTCCGTAGGTACTTCCTGTACAAGTGCACATCTTCTACACCCCAGCCTTTCACTTCCAAATCAAATCCTCCTAGAGAAAGACAAACTGTGAGTTTGTTTATATCAAACAACGTGCATCTGATGCATTAGTTTTAATGTTCTCATGCATGCATTCATTTATTTACGAAGGAAAAAACAAAAAGTCTCGTTTTTTAATTGAAGTCATTCATAAGTCTCTTACGCTCACCAAGGCTGCATTTATTTCAGTAAAATACAGTAAAAACAGTAATAAGAAATATTATTACACTTTGAAATAATTGTTTTCTATTTTAATACATTTTGAAATGTAATTTATTCCTGTGATGGCAAAGCTGAATTTTCAGCATCATTCCTCCAGTCTTCAGTGTCACATGATCCTTCAGAAATCATTCTAATATGCTGATTTGCTGCTCAAGAAACATTTTTATTATTATTATTATTACCAATGTTGGAAACTCAAGTGTTACCCGAGCCCCAAATCAGCATATTAGAATGATTTCTGAAGACTGGAGTAATGATGTTGAAAATGTTTTATATATATATATATATATATATATATATATATATATAAATTGAATAGAATTATGGGACAAAGGTCACCCTAAATAAGAAAATTATTATTATTAACTATTTTGTACAATCTACATGTCCACATTAACTTACCAATGCTAAGGAAGTCAGAGCGATACTGGCAAGTCATGCCAAATCCAAAATCCCTCCAGAATCCAGCATCTTTTTATGAATCTATAAACAGCACACAATTGTATTACTTTCCTTGTGGATCACTAGAAAGCCATACGTTCTAAAAAAATATACAGTTGCATACAAAAATCTTGAGGTTACATACCAGCTGATTCTCAATTGGGGGTGGAAACTCAAGATTTCCATAAACGATAGCTGGATTGTACAAACTGAAAACCACTGGATAGAAAACTCGTTTTCCTGCAAGGGAGAAAGAAAAAAAACTTGTGTTTATTATAAAATTACATAGAGGATAATATTTTTAGTATAAAAATTATTTTTTGATGAGGATATTTTTACTGTTCTGTCAAACATGCATAAAACAAGTTCTAAAAGTAATAATTTTTTTTACATATCCTTACATATTATTACTAATGTTCTAACTGCTTGGATGGAAAAACTGAAACGGTACACAGGCGCACACGCACACACCGGGAGAGGATGAATTTTCAGTTATAAATGTTTGTTGAGATGACAAACCTGGAGCTGTATTGAGACGACAGGTACTAAGAAATTCCAGAGTGAAGTAGATGTCAACGTCACAGAAGAACATCAACACGTCACCCCCTTTCTCCCACGCGTGAGCTCCGATGTCCAGACCACGGCCACGCGAAAACTCCTCATCCACAGGGATCAGAGTGTAGTTGCTGAAGTTCTCCTCACTGGAAAGGATCGAGAATAACAGGGTAGGAAACAAAATGAGGCTTAAAAGATTTATGCCAAACATACTGGGTAGCTAATAACACGTTTATCTAGGGTCTGAGGCTGCATTTATTTGTTCAAAAATTTCCCATGTTAATATATTTTGAATGCAATTTATTCATGTGATGGCAAATCTGAATCATTACTCCAGTCTTCAGTGTCACATGATCCTTCAGAAATCATTCTAATATGCTGATTTGGTGAAATTTGTGTCATTATTTACTCACCCACAACCTGTCTGAATTTCTTTCTTCTGCTGAACACAAAAGGAGATATTTCAAAGAGTGTTGGTAACCAGAGAGTTGACGGTAGCTACTACTACAGATACTACTATGGAAATCAATGGGGTCCGTCAACTGTCCAGGTGTTCAGCAGAAGAAAGAAACTCATACAGGTTTGGAACAACATGAGGGTGAGTAAATGAGAGAATTCGGGTGAACTATCCCTTTAAGACGGGTAAACAGCAAATTCCTTTTCCTTGGGTTTCCTCCATTCAGGATGTTGGCAAAACAGAGAATGTTTCAGTGACGCACATGCAATAATAACAGAACATTTGCAAAGCTCAAACCTGGACATTTTCTTCAGAGACGCCTTCACCTCCTGCAAGCCCGTCTGACCAAAATACACCACTGTGAGATGCACCCGCTTGTCCTGCTGTATACAAACCTCCCTGCACACAGAAAACACGGTCTGACCACAACATTTCCAAAACTTGCAAAGAGAAAACTGCTCTGGAAAACATTCCCTTGTAAAACTGTGTGACATCTGGCTCTGTGTTTGTTTCATCCACCACATCTTTAGAAGTTCAACCATATGAGTCGCAGCACATTCCCAGACATGATTCAAGAATCTCTTTTTTACATGCTTGGTGAAATTGTTTAAAATCCAGGCATTTCAATAGGAATCTACATGATGCGTGATTTTGTGTGCATGAGGGCGAAACATTTCGCACATTCCCACATAGACTTTGCATCAGGTTCTAATTGGTCACATGAATTCACCGTGTTGACCATCAGAAATCTTGGATTGAAAGTGAGTTCTGTGTGATCAGTGCTTCATACATTGCTACACTATTGACAATGAACAATGGATCTTCTGCAGAAGTTGTGCATTTTTGTAGGCTAAAACCCAGAAATGAGTTAGCATTTTAGCACTTCCAGTTCCACCATTCTTAGGTCAGTGGATTTTTTTAGGTAAACTTGGTGGTGAACACATGCTCAAGATACTTTCACTTTGTATTCTAAGACATAAAATACATCAGCCATATTATATATATGCCTCATTTGCGTCTGCTTCTATGGGTCGCTATACATACCCCGTACAACAAAAACCAACTGAAACGAATGTATGAATCTTCAATAGACCTCAGCAGATTGTTTTGCTAAGACAGCCCAATACAAGATGAAGGTGTCACATTGTTTTTTTTAACACAATGTTAAAAAAAATGACCATAGTAAATGTAAAACATTAAAAAGTCTCAAAAATATTGACAACGTGTTATTTTCACGTGCAATTTCAGTTTTGTGTAATGTGATCATCGCGGATTATTATGTGTAAAATTGCAAAAATATCATTCATTCATGCATGCATGACGGCGATTTAAACCTAATTCACTTCAATAAAGATAACTATACATGCTATTCTTGTCATGAGCATCAAGGTGTGGTGGCGGTGCAAATTCCACTCATGTTTAGTACTTGTTAAAGATTCGTTAAAAAAAAAAAAAAATAAAAAAAATAAATAAATAATTCAACAAATATTCACTTCTTTGATTTCTGGACGAACAGCAAAGGAAGCTGACCCCAGGCCTCTGTAGTCGATTCTGTGTTAAGGTGAGGAATGTTATTCCCAATTATGTGTTGTGGCTGGGTTATTATAGGTCTGCGTGACTATCGATGTCTAAAGCCTAATTGAACGGAGGAATTATGGTATTCTTCTGTAGCCTGACAAGTAACTTTATCCATTGTTCATGTGAACTCAAAGACAGCCGGATGTTTATAGACTATTTGTGGGTGGCTGTTTGCCGTTTGACCTAACAATTCATGTCGATAAAGTATAATAGGGTAAATCCTGTATAGTGATTTATCCTATATAGTGCTTGCATAAAGCAAGTAGTGCATACCCCCCCACAAACAAAACAAGTGGGCTCCCCCAAAGGCCACGGTATAGTTTGAACACTGAAAGTACCATTCCAAAACATACCAGCCAATATTGAGTTAATACATATAAAAAAACAACAAAAACAAGCAGAATTTAAATCTCGTTTGACAACCAGAGCACCATTCCAAGATGGCGAGCAGATGCAGACTCGTCTGGAATCTACATATACGCATCTATGACATCAGTAATACACCACTCGTCATTTTTTTTATTTTACTTGTCCTGAAAAAGGCGGTTGATAAAAAGTGGCTAAATGGGACTACAGAGGTTTTTGGGTTAAACGTCATCAACCGCACAGTAAAACTCATTTACTCACTCACTATTGCACTTTTACAGCCTCATTGAGTTTATAATCTTGCTCTTGCAAATGATTCTAACTCAAACTCAAAGGGAAAATGTTTTTAAATAATGAAGTAGTTTCTTTATAGCCTACGTTTAGGTTTTTGTTTAGGGAACCAGAATGATGCTAACCTATGGGTTGGCCTACAATACATCACTGCAGCACTCTATATAAGTTTACACTGCCAGCATTTCACGAGTAAACTTCTTGAAACCTTTTACAGTGACCTTCTCACCTGAAGTTGTGCAAGAACTGAACAAAGACTTCAGTGCGACCTGATAATGGCACTATGATGTTAATGATGGTGCTGGCGGCGTCTACGGACGTGCTCCTCACTTTCATGAGGGGCCCAAACGGACGGAAGAGGGTGACGTGACGGTACTCGTGGGAATTCTCTTTAGCGAAGTAGAGCTCATACAGTGTGCCTTTGTCCCTCTCGGTCCTGTAGAGTCCTGCCAAGAATAGCAAGTACACAAAAGCAGCTCGAGTTACTGAATATTTTGTGCTGTGCAAAGTTCACACCACCTTTAATATGTTCAAATACAAACAAGCACAGTTAAGTACACACAAACCCTGAACACGTGGTACATAAAATACATAAAGTAGTGTGCACTTCATCTGAACAGCTCTTACCCTCAAAAAAATGGCTTTCGGTGAACATCTGCCTCTGCATGGGAATGCTGTCCTCCTGTCCATCGTCGTCTTCTGGGTTATTAATAATATCCAAACCCGCTTCGATCACCTCCACCAACTCATCCCTCCGGTCCTTCCGCACAGGCTTTTCCTCGGGATGGCGCGTCAGGCCCATCTCCAGCTGGTACACCTTCGTGGTGGTGAAGCTCTCAAAAGGCACAAGCGTATACTCGCTCGGCAGCCTCGCTCCCGTATTCACCTCCGCCTTATCAATTTGTGAGTGCAGGTACTCCAAGAGGTCACTCGGCTCTTGATCCCTGCCATCAATCAGGCTCTGTGGCCCGGGACCCTCCTTTTTTTCTTGAAGTACCCTCAGTTTCTCGCTCATCTCCTGGAGTTCTTGTTTGAGCTGCGCAATCTGTCTCTTGAGGCTGGCCGCTCGGCTGAGATGCCGCTCTTCCTGCTCCTGCAGGAGGGCCTGGTAATACTCCTTCCCATAAGGATCTCCTCCCAGGCCAGGCAGCACCTGACTCACATCCGCAGGCGGCGTGCACTCCAGCAAGTAAGCAAAGAGCAGCAGCACCAGGATCAAAAATATACCCAGGAGTAGCCAGCGCACCCGCCCCTGCAGAGGAAGCCCCCGTCTGGGCATATCTGAGAGGCAGGGTGCTCTTTAGTAGCCACTTTCACATGAATCCATTCCCAAGCAAAGCGGAGGAAGTACGCTAGTGTCACATTTCTCTTGTAATCCTGCTCCTCTCACACTACGATTATGGTCAGATTCCTCAGAGACGTGTGAGTATACCTTTGACAAACTGTCATCCTGCTTGCACAATATTCCTCCGTTAAGAGAAACAACACATCTAAAAAGAGATTCAAATCATGAAAAATGTATTTTCTAATCAGTATATTTAGACTAAACACAATTAAATAGAAATTAAATAGACAAGACATTAAATAGCCAAAACAAATATTCAAACAATTAAAAGTAATATAAAATAATTTAACAGCCCACAATGCCTTGCTTTTTAAATTGAAAAATATTAATATTTTTTTTTTATTAAAATATTATCCATTTATTAAAACGTTATCTATTTATTAAACGAATATCCACACACACACACACACACACACACACATATATATATACACAGCCCTAGAAAAAATTAAGAGACCACTTAACATTGAGAAAACCTTTAACTTTTATACAGTGCCAACATGCAAAAGAGAAAAACATTTATTTCATAATGGGAGTTTCCACCCACTTTCAATTGTTTTACTTCAATTTTTTTTTTTTTTTTTTTTTTTTTTTTTAATAAATGAAAGATCAAAAGGATAAACAATGCAGATTTATTTTCAATAAATAAAATAAATAAATAAAATGAGCATTCTCATATTTAACAAGGGTGGCAATATTAGTGGAGGGCACTGTATATGCATATTAATTGACAAATTATCAGTTTACATATACATAAGTAACCTGGATTGTAAACTGATAATTTGTCAATTAATATTGTAAACTTTTCTCTAGGCAGATGTCAGATTGTTTTCTACGTAGTAACAGACTAATTTTCAGCGGATCTAAACATGAAGATAATCTAAAAATTAAACATTAATAATGTAAATATATTTGCAATAATAATTTAATTATCAATATTTAATGTTTTTGCTAATTTGTAGGTAATTTAGCCGTGTGATAAGCGATTTCGGATTCCTGAATAAAACTATCCATATTCACCGAAAATGTGTGTGTGTGTGTGTGTGTAATTCTGCGCAATTCTGATTCTAAATACATGTTTACTCCTTAATATAAATCACCACCTAAGACTCTAATAAGAATAACGTTAAGTGTGTTTACAGATCAGCAAAGAAACACAGCTTCATGCGCAAAAGAAAACATCTGGCTGATTGATCAGTAAGCCTGATGAAAAGACATAACGTTAATGCCAAATATCTGACGTTAACCATTTAATTTGCGGAAGAAACATCGAATTTGAAGTTGTTGTTTTTTTGTGTGAATAAAACACACACGGAAATGTGCGACACTTACCGCGGTGGTTGTGACTGTACGTGGCTGTCGGTAACCGCTTCTTTATGCAACTGTTCAATAGAATACCGAGCATAATAAATGTGGGAACAGAACGCCACGGGGCAATGAAAAAAAGGAAGCATGTTACTTCCGCTATGAGCCGCAGAATTTCAAAATAAAAGCCAGTCTGTCGTCTTTAGATGTTTTACAAATCGTTAAAAACTATGGTTAAGAAAAGTACCTATAATTATGACATTTTTGAAAGTCTGCTTTGAAAATTAACCCACTTCCTTTTTAGAGTTGAATTCATGTCTTTTTTGTTGTTGTTGTATTTATTTTGTGTTGGTGCAGACTGCTGCTGCTCCACTTTGTTTCTATGCCAGGAAAAACTTCTATTGTGTCTGATTTAAATAAATCTTCCCATTCATATGGAGAATTTTTTTTTTTTTTTATTTTTTTTTATGAATCTCAGGCCCATTTTACATGTTAAAAAGAGTAGGCTACTTTGGAGTTGCTTTTCAGATCATTAATTCATTTTTTTGGTCACACAGTAGGCTATAAGAATTGACAGATGTTATGACATTTTAATTTTTATGTAAATAATTATAACTTTCACTCTTTCATGAAGTCTGATAATGAAGTACAATATAGAAATGAGACCTTGACATCTTCTAACAGTTTTATTTATTGAAATGTAATGTTTTGACAACATAATGAGGAATCACACTCAGCTTTATGTATTGTAGGCCTAGTAATTGTTGCACAAATAATGTCTTTACAAGGAATGAAAATTAAATCACCATATGACATTAAATTAAACGTATTCATACTCTGTTACGGCAAATTTCATATTTGTAGTTACCATAGCGAAATATGAATATTTAAAAAACAAAAAGTAATTGATGCTGTCATATCCTGATGCATGATCAAGAAGAAACTTTTTTTTTTTTTCTCCTTTCAAATAAACATGTCCAGTCTTTGAGGCAAACATCTGCAGTAGGTGATGGTAAAGAAGCTCCCTTTGATTCCTGGAGTGGGACCAAGATTGTCTCGGTCATGCATTTATAACGGTTGTTCTCTAACAGAAGCGGCACAGGCACTTAAACATGGACATTAAACTGTACAGAGTCATGCAGTGATACAACATGGCCAACAGGGCTTCGTGGTAACAATCGCCTATGAGCTGCTTGAAGCATGTTTTATGCAATTCCAGCCAATTTGAAATTTTTTACCACCCTCCCATCTTCTACACAACAGCAGAAATAAAAGGGAACCGACTTTATCATCATACAACATATATACAGTATCATATAAATATACACATCTCCCCACCCCCCACGTCTTTTCCACCAATGATTTTGGTTTGCGTTTTTAACTATCGAGCGTGTCCACAATTTTTGCGGGAGAATGCAAAGCCATCCAGTTTGCATAAACACTATCATTGGCATATCTTGTAAAGACAGGGTTAGTGGCATCAAGTCTGTTGAGCGGTACCGGGCTCTTCTCTGGCCAGTTCGGGTATGACATGCCTAAAAACGAGAACATATCATTTTTCTGCACTGAGGAAGCATTAAGTCCAGACAGTAAGGCTCTCAAACAAAACTCAACTCAGCGTTTGAAGATAATTACATAAAACAGCATGAATTACGGGTTCATTTGAGCATGTGGTATAAGCATGAACTCATTTTTTGGTCCTTTGAGTGCTTTTTGGTCATTCATGTCAATATTCCACTGCGGTGACATCATATATTCTATGACATCATCATGACATCAGTATTGTCTTTGGCATTCTATGTACATGCTTTTAAATTAAACGGATAATCAGTGCTCTACTAAAAGTTTTTTGTGTGTGTGTGTGTGTGTGTGTGTGTACTCCCAAAAATAATTGACATTAAAGAGCCCATGCATAGACACTGTCTTACTCCTGGCCATTTTATTGCTTATTTATTCTAATGCCATAATTTTAGGGAAAGTCTTGCATATTTTGATGCAAGAAGAGTAAAAAGAAAACCTAGTTCTAAAAGAAGAGTTTAATTCAAAAGCCTTACTGCTTTCAGAACTGACTCCAACTACTTTAAACATTCATTTTCTGTAATATGTTCAGGATATTACAGAGAGAGCACATCCAGAGCACACGGGACCTGTTTCAAATGTAAAACTTAACCTAAAGCGCTGCAAACCAATACAAATTTCACATATGATGTAAATCATAAACACATCTGAAAATATATTTTCCTCGCTGAACATAATACATATTAATTTGCGTGTATATGTGTAAAAACTGATTTATTTTTTATTTGTAGTATTAATACTTGGACAATTAAGCCTTTTAAAACGAATATTTCAAATAATAGAGTACATCGGAAGCAGGTCCAAATGAAACATCTGATCCCTAGATCCAGACACTACAGCACTAACTGAATCTATGAAACACGAGCAGTATTCATAAGTCACTGGCAACCATGCCGTTAGCACAATCACAGCACTTCCTATGGAAGGCACAAACATAAACTGATTGTGTTCCCTGTATTAGAATCGAGTAAATGCATGGGAAATTCTACCATAGAGCTTGTTTTCAATCCAAGTGGAGGGGAGGGTTCGAGGGAGAGGGGTGTTACTACAGTCCACTAATGGTGTGTCCTCTTCAGAGAGGGAGTCGTCATATAGCAGGGCGTCTGCCGGCGTGGAAGCCGCGAGATCCAGATAGTCCTGATGAAGGGAAACACAGTTATTAAAATCAAATGAGATAAAAGGTACCATAACTGTTTAATGTGACCACATATTTTGTCAGAAAACATTATGAGCAAGATTTACATTATGATGAGATTTGTCTCATCCTCACTAGACAGCAAATTACAATAATTGTGAAATATTAGTATAACAAAATGTATGATAGCACAAATAAATAGTCAGTTTAACATTTAATTTATTCTAAGTTATAATTACATTTGGTTATGGTGGTTGCAAAGTAGAAATTAAAACCTTTACTCTCAGCAGGAGGGTCCTTCTGTGTTCATCCATTGTTTTACATTATCGCTTACCTTGAGGAATTCTTCATCATTATAACAACATAAAAGTATAAACAAACTTTGCTGTTTATAAGTTTGGGGTCAGTAAGATTTTTAATGTTTTTGAAAGAAGTCTTGTATGCTCACTAAGGCTGCATTTATTTGATACAGTGAAAACAGTAATATTGTAAAATATTATTACTATTAATAAAAATAAATATTTTCTATTTTAACAGCTATTTACTTATATGAACTATTTACTATATGTTTCTGTGAAGGCTAAGCTGAGTTATCTGCATCATTACTCGAGTCTTCAGTGATCCTTCAGAAATGTTGAAAACAGTTGTTTTAATATTTTTGTGGAAATTGTGATACATTTTTTCAGGATTCTTCAGTGAATAGAAAGTCCAAAAGAGGAGCATTGAAATCAGGGTTGCCAGGTCTGTACAACAAAAGTAGCCCAATAATAGCCAAATTTGCATCTAAATAGTTTTTTTTACACATAGAAACAACTTAAAAATAGCCCAAAACTGCAGACTTGGTAACACTAATTGAAATAGAAATCTTTTGTTATATTATGAAAGTCTTTACTGTCACTTTTGATCGATTTAATGTTACCTTGTTGAATAAAAAAAAAACAAGTCTTACTGACCTCAAACCTTTGAACAGTATTTTATGTATAAAGTAGTATGTAAATACTATTTAGCTTGCGTTGTTCAGAAATGTTTTTATTTGCTTGGATTTGTGTCTGTGTGTGATTGTATGTGAGAGGAAGTGTTCATTGTGTTCTTACTCGGCTTTTCACCATCATCTTCTCAAGTTCTTTGCTGATGTCTGAGAAAGTGGGGCGCTTATCTGCCTCTTGTTTCCAACAACGAAGCATCAGATTGTACCTACATCACATAACAGAGCATTCATCAACTGATACAGAACATATGTGATACACACAAATACACACAAAAATAAGTACATCGTTGTGTCCATAAGATAGCACAAGACATATAATGCAAAATTTGCTAACTTAAATGTTAAAATTATATATATCTCATGATGATGGTGGTTTTGGAACATGATTTGTTCATTCTGCTCTTAATTCTACAATACAGTCAACTGATGACGTGATGACTGTTAAACACACATTTCATCCGTGCAGTTCTCTGGTTTCTCCATCCTGTAGCCTGTCTTCAGAAGGTTGAAAAGCCGTTCTGGGGCAATGCCTGGGTAGGGGTTTCCACCCAGAGTCACAATCTCCCATAAGAGGACACCAAAAGACCAGCTAATGAAAGAAATGAGAGAGAGAGAGAGAGAGAGAGAGAGAGAGAGAGAGAGAGAGAGAGAGAGAGAGAGAGAGAGAGAGAGAGAGAGAGAGAGAGAGAGAGAGAGAGAGAGAGAGAGAGAGAGAGAGAGAGAGTTGTAGATTGTATTAGAAAGTAAAACTAATTCTTCAAATGTTAAACATGAAGTGGTGATTGTTTGTATAGATACATGTTAGCTCAGGTTAAGGCCCACTCACACCAAGAGCGATAACTATAATGATAACTATATTAGTGCCCACACCAATGCACGATATCGTTCTGTTTGTTCTAAAGCGTGTGCTGCAGTTTGTCTGCTGTTTGTCAAGACGTCTGCCGCTTTAAATACTCAAGCTCTTTAAAGCAGGATAGATTCTGATTGGCTGTCAGTGTTTTATCAGATAATCATTCTGAAAGGAATTCCAACTGTTCCTCTGTGCTGTTGTCATTATAGTTGTGGTGTGTGGTGTGTGGTCTGTGGTGTTTTTCATTATCCCTATAGTTATCATCCTTGGTGCGAACAGGCCTTTAGAGTTTACACATTGCATGAAACCTTGCCATAGCTTACACATCGCTTTGTGTGGTGTAGATGTGATCGAACAAAGACTCAATAGCCATCCATTTGACAGGAATACGACCCTAGAAATTGAGAGCACATTATGACATAAAGACTAACAAATGTATAGTTGCATTAAACCATATACTATTCTAGAGAATGAGACTAATATCCAAGCATCTGTGAAAGATATAACTAGTTTGATGTAGGTAATTAAACTGAACAAAATGTATCACCTTGCTCCTCTTCACATATGAATCTTCCTCATAGACATCTCGAGATAAACCAAAGTCTGAAATTTTCATCTTCCTTCCCTCTGCTACCAGCACATTCCTGGCAGCAAGGTCTCTGTGAACAAGCTAAACACATTTTCTTACATTATAATTTTTTTTTTAAAATGGAACATTTGATATTCTGTGATGGATATTCCCTAAACTGCTGACATACCTTCATTTCAGCCAGGTATTGCATTCCTCTGGAGATCTGCCACGCAAAGGAGATGAGGTCGCCCATGGTCAGAGCTCTCTCATCTGGGTTTTCCAAGTAGCTCGAGTTTCGGTTGGCATCATTGCTCATGTAGCTTGGTCCAACTTTCCGGCTCTCTCTCAGGAAGTTCCGCAGTGAGCCGTACTTGGCGTATTCAACAATTAAATGTAATGGACCTGCACAGAGGAACTTGTGTAAGCACACAGTGCAAACAGAGCAAAACCAAGTGCATGCTCAATTTAACATACAGTTAAAAAAAAAAATGTCTTACCATCCTGGCTGCAAGCTCCATACATTTTTATTACATGAGGGTGATTAACCTGCTTGAGCAATGTGAACTCTGACAGGAGGTCTCAAGCTCACTGTGAGACGATTTTCTGTGGTGAAAAAATGGATGCTTAGAAGTCATTATAGACAGATTTTCCAGCACATCCAGCTTTTAAAACTGCATTTGCACAGTGGATTTTGAGTTGCATACCTTTCAACATCTTTACGGCAACTGTAGTGTATCCAGCTTTTCCTTTGAGCCGAAAGCTGTGGCCTCTCACAACCTTCCCAAACTCTCCTCTCCAAGAGTCTTACCCAGCACTAGGTTTTTCGTAGGAACTCCCACTTTGGATCTTCCTGTTAACAGAAATGAACAGAACAGAAACAATTCATAATAATTTCATGAATCAGTTAAAAAGTATATTAAAAAATAAATACGTAAGAGTGAACTTGACTGAAAACTAAGTAAGACACAGAGCAATACTTACGGGTATTTTGAAGGTGTCAATGGCCACCTGATTCTCCATGGAATCGAGAGAAGCTCGACTTAACGTTATTGGCTGAGTAACTGATTGGATAGGACTGGGCCGGGCGGCGGAAGGTCATTTCAGCTGAGGCGATGGGCGGCTTAGGTGTGCTCTTGTGATAACGGTGGATAAAGTACGAGGACAGGAGAATGGAAAGAATGAAGGATAGGAGGACACCAGTTGCAATGATGGTCTTACACATTTCATCACAAATAGCCTCTGAAAAACAATTAGAAACAAAGCATTTTGTATATATATATATATATAGACTTCTGGGAAACATGTTCATATCTTATGTACATTGGTTAAAAATGTACAACATCATACAGCTCACCTTCCAATTCATCCTTTTCACAGAAGCACTTTCCTGAAAAACAGTAGCAGGTCCCATGTCCAGCTTTGATTCCATACAGGTCCCTCTCAAAACCCCCAATTATGGGCTCACCTGACAAAAATACATGTTCTTAGTTGTCGCACAACTGCAGAATTATGCTGATCTAACTAAACAGTACTATACAGAAAGGCACAAAACACTAGTGTTGTAGTACTCGAGACCGGTCTTGGTCTTGAGACCGGTCTTAAGACCCTTTTTTTAAGGTCTTGACCACATTTGTACTCGGTCTTGTCTCGGTCTCAGACTTAGAGGACTCAGGATTTTTTTTCAAGACCACAACTGCTGGGATATCACTAAATTGCTGGTGCATTGTCTGATTTAATTATTAACGTCATTAATGTGATTGCTTAAATCGTCATTAACTTACTGCTTCAGATGCAATCAATAACTTATTTCTAATTTGATTTATTTGTGCCGGTTCAGAAATGAGGGATTGTGTCAAAAATGACACCAAAATGAATACAAATGCTCACAAAATTCAAGATATTGTTGCAAAAAAGTATTTATATGAGATCTGGATTTTTATATTATAACATGATATAATCTTGTCTTGGTCTCAACACACATTGGTCTTGGTCTCGAGTCGGTCTCGGATTTGGTGGTCTTGATCACAACACTACAAAACACAGTACAAGTTTACAAATTAGTCTCACTGGTGCAATCCTGAGGACATATGGATATGTTCTTGCTCTCAATGGCATCACAGTAACCATCTGGACACGTGCGGAGGTCAGGGGAACAGGTGGAGTAATTTTTTGATATTCCTGTAAAGGTAACACAATGACTTCAAAATTGTCCTTTCGAATGACAGAAACAGCTCTACAGTAATATGGTAAGTGCAGTGTATTTGATTCTATGCTACTTTAGAAGTCAAGGTAACCTTTATTTTTGCCTTGTCTCCACTGGCATCTGCCTGTAGGGGCTCCCAGGCCTCGAGACGCCTCACACTCTCCTCGCTGTCTCTTCTCTGAACAAGCCAAAACCCGCTGCTCATCCATCCTCATGAGATCTGCTACACACGACACAGTCAGATAGGAAAAAGCAGAGCACAAAATCACAATCCCAGTAGCACCTGGATCAGCACATCTGTTCCTTTCACACCTATGGTTCAAGAGTATTCATGGACATAGTCTTGTGAACTTTGACCTTACCTTCACCCTCAAATATGATGAGAAGCTGAGTCTTGGCCTGAAACTTGCTCTGCTGCTCCTGGGCAATAACTACGCACTGCAGCTCCTGGCACTCTGGCCTGCGTAACACCCTCAGTGTCGTTCACATAGAGAACACCGGTCTTCTCTTTTGGGTTCTGTGCAAGGCTAACTGCCATGTAGCACGACTGATCATCAGCAGAGATGTTCCTGTCTGCAATCTCTAACTGATATGTGACATCAATGCCCTTAAACTTCAGACAGTTGTCCACACAGACGTTTCCAATCTAATAAAGACACAAATGACACATTAGTGGGGATCATCTGGAGTAATCTGTGAAGTAAATTGTAATTTCATTTATTATATGAAAATTGTCAAATAAAAAAGCAAAAACAACAAAACATTGTAATTCCACGTGCACTTATCCTTATTGATACAGGTGAATTGTGATTGATTTAGAATTTCTAGTCTATTTAAAAATCTATAGCCATTTTACACAGCAATAGGTCTTATTATGTTTGTATGTATTGAATTTGTACCAGCTTTGACATGGCATTTTATAAACTCTAAACTTAAAATGTGTTAAAATGTTTCTTTTTCACTACATAAAATATTATTCTTTTGCAAAGACTGGAATTTTCTTCAGGAATCGCAAGTCTGTTTCTTAATATTGTCTATTTAAAATAGGACTTCACTACTCCTGCTTGCACATGTTCAAAATGACTAAAAACATCATTAAAGCACCTGGGAGTATGTCGTTGCTTTCTGTGAGACAGTGAAGAAGTAGGTGATATTGGAGAAGCGAATAGGAACTGGCAGGATAGTCACATTGAAATGTAACAGCACCGTTCCCTCAGGGCCTGGAAAAGTGGTGTCATTGACCAGGTAGTCCAACTGAAATGAACGTTGCTCCGTCACAGACAGATTCTGACTGAGCTTCAGCTCTGAGGGCAGACAACAGAATAAAGGACAATGCTTTATGTTAAGGTGCACACAGTAATTGTTTCACCAGCTCAAATGATATTGTCGTTTTGGACTTATAGGTCACATTCATACAGCAACCGTCCTGTATTTCAGAGCTTTAAACATAAGGCTGGAATACACAATACATGACTTTTAAAATCTGAACAAATTTTAAAACACTAGGCATCAGAAACTTCATACACAAAGAAAAGAGTGCCTAGCATTGACTCCAGACTGTAAATCTGGAAAAAAAGTTGTGTAGTGTATTCCAGCCTTAGGGTCACAAAAGTACTTTTATAAAATGTATTTGTGTAAAAAATCAATAAGGAAAAATTGCTCACTGTATTCATGAACCGTCCCGCGGATATTGCCAAAGATGGCCTTTTCTTCCCTAAATTTGTGTTCAATAGTAAAAGTATTTCTGATCCAGGAGTCATTCGTCATTAGGGTGCCCACCAATTTGTTTTGAATTTGGTTTGTGGGATAAACGGGTGTTGTATCCCTGTCATATACAATCAGAGTTCCATAGACAGTACCCTATAAAAGAAAACAGATTACCATTATCCAGTCACTTTCATATTTCATATATGAACTCAAAAAGCCATGTATTTGTGAGACAGACAGACAGTTGTCATTACAGTGCCTGATACACACCTCACTGCGGTTAAATTCTATTATGATGTCCTCACTGTCAGTCCCATTCATGTAAGGAGGATTATCATCCTCATCAAAGACATTCACGTGCAGAGAAGAAAAGAACTTCCGCAGCTCTTCTTCTGTTCGTACCATACACACTATATCCAGATGGTACACTTCCTTCTCCTCACGGTCCACAGGTGCAGTGACCAACAATTCTGAAGTGTAGCTGTCGACCGCAAATGGAACTGGAGAGTCTGAATTTAATACAATAACAGAAAATTAATATCACTGTGCTGTAGCGACTGAGACAGATCAGACACAATTATTTGCTATATTTGACAAATAATCCACAATACCCCTCACCCAATAAGCAAACCATGAGGTAGAGTTCTATGGAACACCAGGCCTCTGTTTACCGTGGTAACAAAGACAAATCCTCAAGATAAGACTGGTTTACAACTCAAGGGAATGTTTCACACTAAAATCACTTTGAAACAGACAAATGTACACTTTGTCTATACAGTCCATCCTAATCCTATATTCCCTATGTAATCATATGTTCTTTAGTGTTTTGCTTATGTGTTAATCTAAACTCTTTGAATGAATGTTTTAGCCTTACTTACTTAATCAAGATCACATGTATACCATGTTTGGTATCTAGGGCCTGGTTTCACAGACAGGGCTTAGATTAAGCCAGAATTAGGTCTTAGTTCTTTTAGTTCTATCATAAACTTTCCTTCTAAAATCTGGCTCACTGACCCTGTGTAGGTGTGATATCCTTATGTTTTAAAAGATCACAGGGATTCTGAGAAATGTGGACGTGAAGATGATGCAGAGCTAGAAGTCTTTTAAGGTCCTCATGTTTGTGCCAGGCTGAGGCCTTGTCTTTCCAATCATCAAAGATCCTCTGACTCAAACTTATTCTCTCTCATTGAGACAGCTTCAGCAAAGATCAACTGGAGTCCCAACAAATTGCATCAGGACACTTATACTGTCTTATACTGGAGTCACTAATCTTTTAGATTTTTCATAGTTCTGTACAGTAAAAAAGTTATTTCCCATATACCGAAAACGGCCTAACAGGTTAGTTGATTATGGTATTCATTCTGCTACATCAAGTTCATTCTTAGAACTGATCTAAATATTCAGAATGAATTACAACTAGCTATGATTAATCATTTCGGGCTAATTTGCTAGTGCTGTAATATGCAGAAAAGCATTGACATTTACACTGGGTTTGGTTTGTACCTGCTACCACTCCATAACTGATGGTGTAGTTGGGGCAAATGCTCATGTGTGTATAGCGCTGAAGCTGCCTTAGGGCCCCTGGCATACGGTTCTCTGTGATGTGGGGGTTTGAAACCTTATCAGGGTAGCACAATGTGCTCAGCTCGACCTGACCACAGGAGGGCGCTGTGTCATTAATGAACGTCAGTTTGACCTCCACTGTGGGAAGGAACAGGCATATCATTTTCTGCAGGGGCACTGAAGAGACTCCGACCTTCAGGTTAAGGTCCTTATCGGACCTGCCCAAGCTGCTGCCTGGAGGAGAGATATCATGAAGAGTGTCATAATCAGTATTTTTGTCTTTATTTCTAGTATTATCTACACGCCCTTAAAACAAATTACTTTTGAAGCAAAATTGATTAAGATTTGTAGAGAATACTTAAAGAGAGTAATTAAGACTTAATATTTCATACCTCAATAGCAATTTTTTTCTTGTTTTAAGCATGAATCTAACAAATTTTAGTGAGATACACACAAAGAAGGAAAACAATTTGTAAACTTAAAGAAGACATTCTCTGAAAAAAACAGATTTTAGATCTCAAGTAAATTTATTTTAGTTAAATAAATCAAATGAAATATTGAAAAAGGACAAGAACCTTTATTTTCAGTGTGTACACTTTAATATAAGCATAAAAATATTATGCTTCAGTCTACTTTTGTATTTCAAAACAATGTTCTGTGATAGATGGTGTGATATATTAGCAAAATATTGAGTAATACTATAATAGTTCACTCTCTGAAATACAATTTGAGTATATACATTTATGCAGATGAAACTGCTATATAAGGACGCATTCAAACAAAAATGATTGTTGGTTTAACTTAAAAAGTTAAGTTACCTGGTTGCCTTAAAAAGTTTATTGAAATTAAAAATTTGAGTTAATACAATGAAGGAGATAGGTTTAATCAACAGATAACAAATCATGAAAATATGTCAAACTCACGTATACTACTGAAGTCGCTCCACTCCAGGGTTTTGTTCATTGAAAGAACCCGGATACCTCATCCATGTGAAACCATGATGCATAAGTGTCTCTCTGGGAGCACAAGTAGAAATAGGGCCTCTCTGTAGAGCTTTCCAGCATTGAATGGACCTGAAGCACTGGTGATCCCTGGGGCTGACCACGTAGATGCTCTCTGTGTACATCCTTTGAGGAAAATACAGTCCAAGTGAACCTGTCCAAAATACACATGAAATGTCATACTGCGTGCATTGTGGAGATTCGTCATTTCAGTTTAATTCCAGCCATTGTTAACTTTTGGCTATACTTTTAAACATGTCTTACTCATCCTCAATACACCTGTCACCAATAAAGAAATCTCAGCATTTTAATCACTCCCATGAACATAAAAGAAATACTTTGGGTTCAATAAATGTTGAGTCCCATCGACTTGTTCCTCCTTTTCCTTAAAAAAAATTAAACATTAAAATACTTAATTGCCTTTCAAACCTTTTCTGTGTAAAGAAATACTTACTTTACACAGAACTTTTACACCTAAAATTACCATAAAAATCATACAGCTCAAATAATACAGATATGTTAACAAAAGAACAATGTAAGTGTAATGTAAGATCATAAAATCATAATCCTCACATTTCAACTTTTAAAAATTCACTTCCAATTCACTTCCACTGCTTCACTGTTTTGTTTCTTTTGTTTTAAAGATGACAGACGAGTCCAAATTGTTATTATTATTTTTTTGTGGTAAACAACATTTTGCCACAAATGCTGTGGATTGAGCTTGACTATGGTAAAATAGAACATTTGTTTAAATAATCTTTACTGGTGTGCAAGTAGCTTAGAAATCTAGACGCACCCTAGCGGCAGCAAATGTAATTTGCAGCCAGGGTCATCTAGCAACTCTCCGTTGGCTTGCGAGCTTGAAAAACCAAACTCTAGTCAGGCCAATCACATCGTGTACAGAGTCGGTGGGCGGCCTTAACATAATGACGGCAGAGTTGCGACGGTTCCGCGTGAATTCCCAGACTTGAAAACAAAGATGGCTGCTGCTGCTGGCGAACAACGGTCTTTCGAATCGGCTTTGACCGAGACTGAAAGACTTGGAGTTAAGCTTTTCTTTGAGAAAAGAAATAAAGAACGGCACTGAAGTCATTCTTAAAAAAGAAGATGTGTTCGAGTCTCTGACTCACGCCACCTTCTTCGCTGCTCTGGTTGGTTGTAGCGTTATCTATTATTGCGTGCAGAGGGAATTTGAAAGACAACCGCTTATCCCGCCCTCGGATTGAGCCCTGCTTCTTGATGTGGGTCTGGCTTGTCAGGCTAGTGTGCAAGTGCATTTGGTAAAGCAACGTTTGACTGTTGATTCTCTCTAAATTATAAAAAGAACATTCTCTTGCACTCATGATGCATTCAATAGTTTGCAATTAACTCCATCAAATCTCTCTCTTATTGATCGGCATCTTATCTCAATCTGTTGTACAACAGAAATGTCCACGCAAGTAGGCAGGTTACACAATGAACTCATTAAACACATCCGCTTTTCTGTTGAAATAGCCCTCGCTCCTCTGTCATCGAAAAAATGAAACAGCGCCTCATATGACATTGACACTGGTCTTTTAATGAATTTTTCACATGGTCAATATGATGCGGTCTCCAATTCTCCTTGGGTTCACTCTGAGAAGTTTAATTACAGTGGATAACATAATACTGCCTAGAAATGAATCATTACCTGCAGGACGAGTGTGGATAGAGGGGGAAGGGTAATCTATAAAACACTGTAAGATCCCCATGTGTTTTACCAGTAATTGGAGATGCAAGTGTTCAGGCTGTAATTATATCTCTCCTGTGTTCCTGTCCGACGACGGTGGGCGCCACTTAGGAACGCACTAATATCATTAGCAGACAGCAAAACTAGATTTTCTATTTCTGTTGCTGCAGTTGAAGCCTTGTCTCTGGTTTCAGACATTGATTTAATTTAGCTGTGCTGGGATGACAGGAGGCCGGATTGATGGATACAATGTGGCCAACCTTCCTGAAGGATGGAGACACAGTCAGGAACACTACAACCATTTTTATTAAATGCCTTGTCAAGACACAAAGACAACACAGAACTGGTTTGTGTTCCTTTCCTTTATGGGCTCACCAGTCACATTTGCGGACATAAGACATTCTTTAAAGACCTCATGAATTCAAAATTAAACTTTTGTGGTTTTTAGACCATCTATTTTAATCTATTAGATTTTAAGCCATCAATACGCTAGTGTACAGGTAAACGTTTACACAGATCCTTAGCAGATATACACACTTACATTTACAGTCTTGATCATCTAACCCAACTTTTATCCAATCAAACACTTTCTAGAATGAGAATGTCCTCCATAATACCACCTGGCTCTGAATAGCAATAGCAGTAGAGTGTTGCAGGATGACGATTTTGAAAGCCAAAATCCGGGAACAAGCATTTTATCACTTCCAGTTCCATCGTCCTGAAGTCAATGTGTTTTTTTATGAGTTTTAGTTAAATACCTGAAATAGGTGTGTGGTGAACACAAGCTCAATATTTTTTCACGCTTTATACTACAACATAAAATATATCAGTAATACCCTATTGTGACTTTTTAAGGTTTGAAAAAGGTGGTTGCTAACAACTGGCTAAATGGGACTACAGAGGTGGTCAAGGATATTAAATAGGAAACTCATCTACTCACTAGTCCATTGTTCTTGTAACCGATTCTAACTCAAACTCAAAGGGAAATTTAAAAAAATAAAGACTGAAGAGAGCTTAATGGTGGTGATGTTGAAGTCATATGACTGTGATGCAGTTTAGCTCTTCTACTTTAGCCAATTGTATTTAGGCTTCAAAATTCATAAAAGTTGTGTTTAGGAAGACCGATGCCTGTTGGAATGCTATTGCTAGACAACCGATTAAATTCAAAATGGAAATTTAGCAATTTCTGATTTCTGCGTATAAAGATCACGCCAAATAAAAGCACCAAACTAGTGCTATAGGCACGCAGTCCCAGGAGATCAGGAAAATTATCATGATGAACAAAACGTGTAAAAATCATAATCTTTTGTTGGCTAAGCTTATTTTCTGCAATAATCCTAAAGCCACTGGAAAATCCTACTGGGTTTGTACTAGGAACCAGGGTGATGCTAACTTCTCACTCTATAAAGTAATAACGGTTTAAGAATGTGACTTGAATTAAAGGATATACGCTAAACAAAAGATGAGCCTTTTGACATGTCCCACCTCATCTTCCTGTTTCAGTTCAAAATATGTCCATTCAAGGAAGAAAACTCATCAGACAATTTAATGGATTTTTACAAAGACAAGGTGTGCCAACGACCAGGCTCTGAACCTAAAAAAAAAAAAAAACTCTTAAAGATTCATTGCTTTAAAAGAAGCTGTCCGAGCCATAAGAACCATGTTGTATTTCAGGTGCACTTTTTAGAGAAAGTCAATAGTACAAAGAAAGGCTTGTGTGCTTGGTTCATAAACCATAGCTGCAGGAGAGCTGAGGGATGGCATCATTAATCTTAGCTGATGCAGATACTGTGTTGAACAAGCCAGTGGATTTGCTGTGACACTCATTCATCATCCTGTGTCAGTGTATCAGGTGGAGTGCTTAACAGCGCTATGCCACTCTAAGATTCAGAGCAGGGCTGATGGCATTTACTTTCATTTGGACTTAAATAAACGCATGAAATTGGAGTAGTTGTGTGGTCCTCCTGGGACAAGGATTCCCAGACTAAGAACATGGTAATGCAAGCAAAACTCTTTGCCTTGTTGCTCCACTGCAGAATTCAGGATTGTGACTGACAACTTTATACATCGGGAAACTGCACAAATTATGAAAGTGTAGAAGCGAGGGTGATCACTTATCCAAATATTCCTAAATATACTATGCACATTTTCTGTATGGAAAGAACATATGTCAAAATGTGCAGTATACAACAGAGCACACTGAAACACTGTATCCCACAATGCAATACTCTCAATTTGACCTACCATTTCCTGTGTTATGAATGAACCAGAAGTAATTACATTTACGCATTTGGCAGACACTTTTATCCAAAGCGACTTTACATTGCATTCAAGGTACACGTTTTTACATTTTTGTCAGTTCTTGCTTTCCCTGGGAATTGAACCCATAACCTTGGCATTGCTAGCACCACGCTCTTATTGTTTAAGCTACAGAAAGCTACATTTACTTTTGACAATTACTTTTGACATTACTTGATCAGACAGCCAAAAGTTTATATTATCATACATTTTCACGGCTTAAAATGCAGTAGAATATCAGTTATCAGTCAACATAAAATATTTGTTAATTTATCATTTTTGGTCTCCATTAAAATACATATTGGCCAGTATTGGATATTTAATTGTGCATTGTCATTTCCCTATTTTTACATTTAGATTACATTTGCTGTCATCACTTAAAATTAACTTTAAAAACACCAATAATTTAATGACACTGTCATTTTTTCATAATGTAGGCTACATTATAATGTTGTGATGCCATAACTTTTATTTTTAATTATTTCAGACAATTTAGTACATAATTTTAGTATCAGTCATTTATCATTTATCAGAATTATTATTGGATTATGAGTATCAGTCAGAATGACACAGTCTCCAAAAATACAAAAACAAAATATGACACATAGTGCTGTCAAATCGATAAATCGTGATTAAATGCATCTAAAATAAAGGTTTGTGTTTACATAATATATGCGTGTGTACTGTGTATAATTATTATGTATATATTAATACACACTCATTTATGTATATATTTAAGAAATATTTGCATATATACAAATAGAAATATTTTATATATAAATATAAATATAAACAATTTTTTTAAATATATGCATGCATGTGTGTGTATTTATATATAGATAATAATTATACACAGTACACGCATATATTATGTAAAAACAAACAATCGCGATTAATCGATTTGACAGCACTAATGACACACCTTTAAGCTAAGCCTAAAAACTCTTAAAGACAGTCTCCAGGCTCATGGTGTCCTGAACACCAATATTTTAACAAAAAGTTGAATCTGTTGAAAATAGATTTACGGTAAAGAGGACCACAATATATCAGTAGTATTCACCAAACTGTGAGTGTATATTAGTACACTTTCATGTCACCCCTCCTTTCTTACCAAAAAAAGATACCTAAATCACAACTGCAGGGGTTTTTAAAAAAGAGAAGAGAAAGAACACTTCTTTTACAATCACTGAAACTTCAGCTCAGCACTTTTATGAAAATTCCAGTTAAAAGCTGTCTTTCACAATAAATATCTTATTTACATTGTGTATTGGTTACAATGAGAGCATTTGCAAGAGAACAGGACATGAGCATGCGCTGAACAAAACTAGTTGTGAGCGGGATCTGCTCGGATTGGCCATTCCGTTATGTGCTAAACAGACACACTTGTGATTGGCGACTACCCTGGCTCTGCCCTCCTATGTACTTCCACTCAGTTTTAATTTTCCTTTAGTACTCTGTCTGGTCAAATTTTAACTGGTCCAATCAGCGAACAGAGGGAGTGGCTGAGAACGATGATGCTGATGTTGTGCACTAGTTTGAGATGACATACGTCACGACCAAACGTTAGCGACTGGTTATGGCAGATCCAATAGTTTTAAACTTCTTCAGAGTACCTACCTTCAAGGAGGTTATCGCTTATCAATGAAGAGTGGCCAGACTCTCTGTACAAATGAAATGTATGAGAGTCTGGTAGGACCAGGCTAATTGGCTACAACTCTCATTGCTGAAAAACATGTTGTAAATAGAAACCTTTGATGCAGCAGGAGTACATTTAAATATAATACTCTCTAATACTTTATGTTTAGTTAATCGTGGCAGCTGAAATTGTAATTTCAATTGAATTTTTGTATTAATTGTGCAGGGAAAAAGATCCAACCTGTTATCTGGTTACAGAAGCTAACTAATGTGGACAAATTTAAACACAAGATAATGCCAAGTGTAAACAGTGCCAGTGTAAATCATGCCGTATTCATTAAGTATTAAGCTAGTATTCTAATCTGAAGATAGAGAAGTAGAGAAGTGTTGGCAAAAACCAAATGCTTCCAGTGATTAGTGATCAAACGTTGACAAGGATCCAACAAGCATAAATAAATTGCTCTAACAACACTGTTTAAACGGCAATTTCAATGTATCGATCTGTTTCTCTGCTTAATTATTCACATAATGTTGTGTGATTAAATGTAATGAAGCACAAAGTGATCAGGACAACAACTTTAAATACGACAATCTTTTTCAGGATCAAAGCGTGTGTATGCACATTCATTTTACATTCAGCATTTAACAAAAACAATAATCTTCATACTTTTTTCCACTTTTCAAGAAGCTTTTAAGCTCAATAATCAGTGTTTTGATGGTCCTACTTGAGGTAAGAGATAATCTTAAGCAAACATCAAGTCATTTGAGTTCTAAACTTTACGCGTTGTGGCAGCCGCAAACTATAGTCTATCCAACTGATTTGAATCATTCCAAATTCAATTTATTTCCAGGCCGGAAGCCAACAGAAAGTAGTTTATATCAAGCTAATTAACTCAGAGAATCAAAAGCAGTGCACAGCAGGAATGACTCTGTGACATCACAAGATTGACATAAGGTATTTAGTGAGTCGAGCATGACAGGATGTGACACGTGGATGAGAATTCTGTGAGTATTAAGATGATGGCAGAAGGACAGATATATGGAGTTATGGCTGATCACTTGATCAGATTGGGCTCACTGCCCTGACCTCTCACAGCCACATCACGGATCATGGTTGTAAACACTATGATGCAATCTGACATATTGATTTCAGCTCACAGGCGAATCGACTTTGAACTTAGCGCACGCCTACGCACAAACAAGACAGGAAAAGCTTAACGAGTGAAATCACATGTCATATTATTTTTGAATTAGGAATTATATGAAACATCTGCAAATAATTTCCATTAGAGATTTGTTCATTGATGTCATGGGTCAAAAGAAGGTGCGCCAGCTCTCTTCTTCTTAACCTAAAGTGACTCTTGAGTCTGCTACTTGAAAACATTTCTGATGAAGCAACAAGCTTCAATGCAACCAATCAGTTTTGAATATAAATAAATCCACGGTGGTTTCAGAGCATTCATTTGAAATCAAATGGACATATACAATGTCCTGAGTTATAGCGTCAGTCACCACTTTGGTGAGGTCTGCATGTTTTCAAGCAAGATCTCTCAGCGAGAGAACAGGTTAATGGGGGGGCGACCTCTGGACCGGACTGCTCAAAGACAAGAATTCAATTAGCTCAGCATGCACACCGCCGCACAAATGTACCATCTATGAGATCATGGGAGCTGGAAGAGCGCATGGGTCTTTCTTGCCATTTCCTTGAACTCAACTCAAAGGCGGAAACAAGCTAGCAGTCAGAGCAATCCACTTTCCATAATCCACTTACTCCTCAAAGGGCTCCATTCATGACATGCTGTATGTAAACACAGGGATGTGTTTGTTGCAATTCCCATCTAGCTTTATGTCTGCAGATACAACGGTTGTAAATATCACCAAAGTGTAATCTTGATAATGATTCGGTCTGACAATCCAAACTTCTTTCTGTTGGGATCATCATAAAGCATGCTGATGTCGGCCCCTTGGCCCCTGCCCTTCGAACCAAGGTCAATGTGATGACCAAATTGAGAAGTTGCAGGCCAATCAATAGCAATATTAATCAACAGCTGCGCACATTCAGCCGATAACCGTCCTGCATTAAGCACGTCATTTTAGCAAATATGTAAAGGATGCCACCAGGCTCTCACGTTGAAAAAAAAGCCACTTAGTTAAAATCAGCAAAGTTAGTAAGTAGTGTAGTAGCAGCATCCTAAACCTACAGATATGTATTCATAATCAAAAATGATAAATGGTAAACTATAAAATAATAATAATATTTGTTCTTGTCATTATTAATATATATATATATATATATATATATATATATATATATATATATATATATATATATATATATATATATATATATATATATATATATATATATATATATATATATATATACACCTCAGTGTTTCTAATAAAAATAAAGATACAAAAAAAGATATACAATTAAGTATAAAAATTATGCAGAGTATTCAGAGCAGCTAATGTCTTTTTTCCTGATCCATATGTGACCGTGGACCACAAAACCAGTCATAAGAGTAAATTTTTTATGAAATTGAGATTTATACATTTATACATCAAGCTTTCCATTGATGTATGGTTTGTTAGGATAGGACAACATTTGACCAAGATACAACTGTTTGAAAATCTGGAATCTGAGGGTGCAAAAAATCTAAATATTGAGAAAATTGTCTTTAAAGTTGTCCAAATGAAGTCCTTAGCAATGCATATTACTACTGCTAATACATTTTTTAAAATATATTTACAGTAGGAAATTTACAAAATATCTTCATGGAACATGATCTTTACTTAATATCCTAATGATTTTTGGCATAAAAGAAAATCTATAATTTTGACCCATACAATGTATTGTTGGCTATTATCACAAATATACCCGTGTGACTTAAGACTGGTTTTGTGGTCCAGGGTCACATATGACACACTATGGATGCAGCATAAGAGGACTAATCAAAGTAAACATACTTAATTACAAAGCAAAATGATTAAAACTCCATCTCTATAATATACTAATGAGAATCATTACTCTGTGACCACAACGATTTAATTAACTAAAAGGCTGCCAATTACGCTATAATTCAATACGGGACTATTATTATTGATTATTATGGTTAAATTCCCTCACTCTCATGTGCATGGGTTTTTTTCTTTAGTATGTGACACTGAGAAGGTTTGAGATGATGGAGTGATTTGCAAAGGACAAGAATTGTACAATTAGTACAAATTTATTGAATTAGCCAAAAGCAACATGGTAGATTTCTATAATAGAATCAGAAAAGAGTACAATTAAACATATCTAAAGTGTACATCTAAAGCTGTTATTAAACAACCATATAATAATATCCACCATCATCAGAAATTCAATGTCAGAAATGTAATTCAGCATCCCATCAATGTAAGCACGGAATGGACGTCCGTCATCAAGAAATCTAATTTCACATCTCCTGTGGGATAAGGAAGTATGTTTGAATTTACTTTATAATCTCTTTTGGGATTGGATGGGACATTAGAGCTCATAAATGAAGGACCTTTGAACAATATGTTCTCTTGGATGGTATCATTACCATAAGCAATTACCAACATTATTCACTTAATGTTCTAATATAAGCCAGAGACAGAGACAAAACAACGATCAAGATTAGACTAAACACAGAAACAAAACCTGAAGGCCTTTGTTTCCCATTTCTTCTCCATTTTTGTGCAATATTTTGAAATAACCTCCAGTATGATCCAGTATATTCCTCAGCGTTCACCTTCACTGCTTCAAACTGCACTTTTTTGTGGCTTTTAACTGCTGAGTCTTAAAATTCACAGTGCACGGCTGAAATGGGCCAGTGGGTGAATTTACATGGATTAGTGAGTTTGAGTCATTAGGTCATCAAGCGCTGACATTTCCTAAATGCTAAGTCTTGAATTTTAAGTGTGCAAGGTAAAGCCAACCATATACTGAGAAATATTTTAACATTAAATGTAAATTAATTGATTTTATTCAAGTCATACTATTATTTACAATCAGTGAAAAAAACAAAAAAACAAAAACAAAATTGGATTACACCAACAGCAGGTTAGATCAGGTATAAATAAGGTAACAATGGCAGGTTACCACTTTTCACAGTGAAAAGGATCTCATGATGCCAAGGTTGTGTGTGCATTTCTAAAAGTCGTGCAGTTATTGTTTTAAGAAACTCCACTGACTCATTTTCAGGTAATGAATGAATCTCAACATGACAGCCATTCACAATCCAGCACCCTTCCCCCTCCAAACACACTCGAGAACAAACGAGGACAGTTAAGTCCTAACTAAGTCGTTGTGTTGGTTGCTCATTGTTGTAAATGATCAGTCAAACACACCATGCATCAATGACCACTAGAAAATAACACGTAAAGACCCATGTAGAAATCGAGAGCCCCAAACGCCCTTGGGACACAATTTCAATCAATGTCTTCTTGTCCTTCCTCCAAAGCAAATTAGATTCCACTGATACATGGAGTGGAAATGTCACCCATAACTAACTGAAGGATCTGGGATATGACTCAATAGGTACAAAAGCTGTGCAATTAGTCTAAACAAGGTTTTTGATAGATTAATTTCTATGTAAAATGGATCATCCTGAGGACAACAGCCTTCATTATGACAATACTGACACAAGAAGTGGCACCAAGGCACTGAAATTACACTTAAGGAGCTTAATTAACTCTTAATTTAAATTTTTAATGGTGTTTCCTAATGCATTTAGATTGATTTAGTGATAAATAATTGTTCAGATAAATAATATATTTAACTTATTATTTTAAATGTTACCACATGAAGTCTTATTAGCTTAGAAATATATTTGAAAATGTTCAAAAACATTTAATTTCAGTGCATCGGTATAATCCAATATGCACAGTACAATACAACATTACATATGGTTTCTATCAAACTGTTGCCTTAAAGGTGCAGTGTGTATTGTACTGTGAGTACAATGTGTACTGTGACTAGAGCTCTGGAGGTCACATGACCCATTCTGTTTAGGACGCCATTTTGGCAGGCAGGAACAGCCGGCGCCAGCATGAGTTTCAAGGCAACGGAGTTCACTGCGCACTTTAAATTCAAAAGACATAGACTTGTACATATCAAAACTTAATAGATTAAACATAACAGATCCCTATAATGCCCCGGGTGCTTTTCATGTGTATCGATAAAGGAACGGAGAGCTTTCCTATCAGGACACCTGTTGTACCAGCTGTGCACAAGTTACAACTAGCCTAGTTTAGGCGTAAATGGGCACTAAGTTAAAACTTATGCACTCCTAAATATGTTTGCGTTGCACCATTAAATTTAGTTGAAACCTAAATCTATGTATAAACTAAAAATTTACGGAAGCCTCCGATCAGGAGTAACATTAACAGATAGAATAGCAGGCAGACTGAACTGCATCAATACGCTCAATATGTTCTGCATCAATACGCTGACAGACTTGGTGCGTCTCAATCAGCTCCTAGTTCAGTAGTCAGGGCACTGATCAGGAGTCAGCCCAATGACTTATGTCCTGATCAGTTCCTGACTACTGAACCAGGAAGCTGATTGAGATGCACCTTCAATTCTTTACACGTATATGATAATGCTGACATACAGGCCTACATGCGCTTACATTTTAAGAATTATTGTGAATAGATTGTCACATTGTGAATAGATTATATGTTAGCAGTTGACACAAACCCGTCCAAAACAGTGCGCGCCGCTGTGTGCATCTGTTACATAGGTCCGTGTTGTGTGTCAAATAAAATCAGTCATAATCAATAAATGTAATTTCTTATTTTTTGTTTCAGTATTTATTTATTGATCCTTAATTTCGCTCGAATAGCCTTTCTTGATGTTATTTATATATAAAATCACTTATGTTATTCACAATTAAGTATCGTATTTATACCAATGTTACAGCCGCTCTAGCGTTCCCTGATTGCCTGCCAAAGGGCGGAGTTTAGGCTCTGTGACGTCACCCCAGAGCTCTATTGACAGAAATGCAATATAATATACATAATTATGTTTTCAGTGGAGTATAATACCTTACATAATGTACCGTTATGTTTTTATTACCTTAGAATGAGCCATTTCTATCTCCATACACGCAGGTACGCTTACAGTGAAATCACCATTTTGCGCCGCCATGTTTCTACTGTAGCCCTAAATGGACAGACTGCTCTACAGAGCACTAGTCACTCTCTACTCTCTCCGGCGACGATAATTTTGTCCTGTGTTGGCCCCCGTAGCTTCTATTTGTGCTTGAAAAGGAGGGGTGAGCGGTGGGTGATTGCAATTCACAACCTCACCGTTAGATGGTGCTAAAATTCACACACTGCACCTTTAAATAATATGCCTTTAAATGCCGTATAAAATGTTGAAAATATGAAAATAGCAGGCCATTGAACTTCATTAAAGATTTCAAAAAAATTAAATGAAAGATAGATTTTCCCTCTTTCTTTAAAGTATGAACAATCTGCATTGATAATATGAAAATGAGCTACCTATAATATCTGTTTTTCCAATCATGCTGCAATGATGACGGTGAGGAAATTGTCAGGATTTACTGTGTCTGCAATGATTGTCCTAATGCAGGGAAGGATTGTGAGGTGGTTTGAACTTGATTCCTAATGTAACTTCCTATCGGATGGGTGATCTTCTGTGGCCTGATCGTGAAGAAATACCTCTTGGGTGAGAGTTTCAGAGGTCACAAGCCATGGCACTCCAACAGATAAAGTAACAGGGTCAAAGCTGTGTATCCACAAATCAATGCCTCACACACAATACATGACATGGGGTCTGGACTTATTTAATGCAAACAACTAGCGTGATGGAAAGCTATGTGACTTTAGAGGTCAAAGGATATATCTGATTATCAATCACACGTATACTCTCCTTCATTAAAGAAGCTCATCGCCTTATTAGTCATGTATTCATTTAAGCATTTTTATTGCTTTATTTACAATATGCAGCATTTATTGATTAAAAAATGGTTGTCTACCATATATTTGGTGACTATAGCATAGCTCCTGTTTTCCATAAGACAAATGTATCAAGACAAAAGAAATGTATGACAAGACAGTAAACTTGAGCTCTTATCAACAGCAAACAAGAGGTCTTGTTTAACAGCAAACAGCAAACGAGGTCTATATTAATGATTAATGATGCATTCATGGACAAACTGTATAATCCAGCCAAACAAACTGTATTTTAAATGTCAAACCATCAAAGCAAGTGTGGCGACATTTCAGACAGAGATACATGATTACATGTATCCCAGCATGGACAAAACCCATTGCTTTTGTCATCATCCATTTTCATGGGATGGCTTGTCATAAAATAGATGAGATCCATTTTATGGAGGCGCTGCCAACCATCCTGTGTCTTTAATGAGGGTTTTAAGCCTCATCTGTTATCAGAGCTGTGTACTCTATTATTTTACTGGCAGTATTTTCCTTCGGAAGACAAACACAATGTGTTTGCCCAGAGCTAAACACACCTGCTGCACACCTGCCCTCTGACCACCTCTCAGCTCCAGGCTTTTGTTTTTCCTCACGGCAAAGAATCAAGGTGCTTCCGCATCATCTCAAACAAAGGTTAAAACAAGAGCCATTCAATAGGGATGAGATCTATTCGTATTGTTCTTTACAACGGGTGATTACCAAGATGATATTCACGTAAATGTTTAAGGAAAACTCTAAGCGTTTGTGTTGAGAACGATCAATTAAAATGTCATTTTGTACTGAAAAATAAGACAAGCACATGATGAGCCACTTCCCCAGAGAATAATGGATGTTAAAATGTATATATTAAATAAACAGACCCATACAAGTAAAAATTATTCCTAAAATGATAATAAAATCGATTATTAATAAATACAGAGATTCATTAGAATATCAGCTCACATCTAAAATATGATGTATTTGTTTCAGTTGTAGTTTACTTTGTATTTTTAGCTCCTAAAATGCTTTATTATAATTCAATAAGCATAGTAATTGCCTTTCAATCATACCACTATGCATTATGTATTATAATTCTATCTAGTAATATGATAATCAAAAAGCACAACGAAGTATGTAATGCACCTTGCATGACAACATGCACATCACCTTTAAAAAATGAAACATTAAACTGCTTTCCAACAGACCTTGATATTGCTGATTTTACATCCATTTGAGGAAATTTTGTATTTGATTTTATAATTCCTGGTAGTTTACTGGACGGATGAATACTTGACGCAGTCAACAAGACCATTCAAATTCAATTTCCATTATCATTTAGGCGGAGAGATTCAGTTGCATCTTTGGTTGTTTTCTTACTTTGGACTCTTTAAGCGATTCAGTCATCACCACTATTGAGCTAAAACAAATGCAACACTTTTGCATTCACACACTGCCAAATGTCTTCCGAATGACCAGAATAGCTGTGAAACCTTTGCTATGTTACACTTTTGTCAGTATTCAGGCTGTTGCGATGTGACCGTTCCTTTTAATGCAACAGGCCACAGGATCTATTCAGGAACGTGTTCAACTCTAGTTAACTCCAGTTATTTTGAGAGAGGTGTGTTAGTACAGTTGGGCAGAGAGGTTTTAAATGGGATTATAACATAATGGCGTATATAGAGACATGCGTATTCCTTGCACGGACCATGTGGCACATTAGGGTTGCACATATTTTGGCTTCAGCTCCAGATTGCCTTTATGAAACTGTCTGGTAAATCTCTCCAGTAAGATTCAGTAGCCTGTGTGTGGGGCGGATGCAGACCCCTGGATATACAGATGAATTCTGTATTTTCTGTTGTTTGTATATGTATAGCCAACATAGTTACAGAGAAAATAGGATGCAAAATTAAACTAAATGTAAGATAATAAGTAATTTGATAAAAAAAAAAAAATGTTTTATGAAATTTATAATACATTTTAAAATGGTATTAGAAGTAGTGACAAAACTGTGAAATACATTACTTAGCTCTTCAAATCCATCATTTCCGGGAAGCAAATGATTTTAGATTTTCATACAGTTTTTGATAAGTAAACAGAATAAAATGTTTTCCATGAGTCAAAAACATCCTTGAGAAAACCAAACGTTTTTCAAAGGTTCTGCTTAGCTTACTGTGTTTCAAGATTTATAGATTTACTTATATAAATTATTTTAATATACACTCTATATTTAATGACATTTAATGATACAAAGGAAAAGCATGCAGCAAAAAGAGCTTATGTTATGATATCATTGCATTGTCTCAAAAACTAGTGAACCACCTTTCTACACCCTTATTTTTTTTCAGGACCTCGGTTTCAGCAAAGAACCCTCTTCTTCATAAAGAACAATTTACACTATCTAGGGTTCTTTGGAGATTAAAAAGTAGCCGCCTACATGATGTCACATTACAGGTTCTTCAAATCTGTGGATCAAGGAGGACTGAAGAACAAGGGAATAAAAATGTCTTTGAGGGACTTAAGGTTCGTTGAGTCATATGAGATGCTACAGACACAGTCTAGGTAGGCAGCTCTCTAGATTTTGA
This sequence comes from Paracanthobrama guichenoti, assembly GCA_018749465.1. NCBI lineage: Eukaryota > Metazoa > Chordata > Actinopteri > Cypriniformes > Gobionidae > Paracanthobrama > Paracanthobrama guichenoti. Next base: position 5,243,096 of record CM031955.1, read on the forward strand.
CACACAGCCTCTGTGTTGACACTGGTTTCTGAAGGATGCACACCAGAGGCGACAATTCTATTTAAGTTAAAATACGACAAGTGTACAGCCTCTGAACAGTAGCCTAATTCACCAATTCTAGCTCTCAACACAGTTGTTTATCCCACACAAAGAGGACTAGATATCGTACACTTCGCGCGAGGTGACATCAGACTGTTATGGAGTAAAACCATTACCTTCAGACAGAAGAAGCAGGAGCACAGCGATGTCTCTCAAACGATTCCACGCGTAGTTCCCATGCTTGTCAATCATAAGTGTAATTTCACAATGAACAGGCAAAGTCTTTTGTTTCCCAAAACAGAACTTTACAGTGTTTATGATTCGCTCGAAGGAACCACAAAAGTCCTTATCGTGAGTGTCCCATTGACGGCTGACTGCAGCGAGCTGCTGGACCGTCAAGCGCGCGCTTACCTACACACACAGAGCGCAGCAGGGGAGGTTCACATCACATCCAGCCAATTTCCTCAGATGTGTGTGTTTCCGTCCTGAATCACATCGGCAGCTGTCCAATGAGTCAAAGAGTTCCCTAATGAATTAAAACTATATTTTGGGGACATTCAAATAATGTGTAAGTGGGTAACTGGGTAATATGATTTTTGGTTTCCCGTTATGTTATGCATTAGGATATTAATTATTGATAGTTTTTAATAAACACACTAATTTCCCAGTGTAGACAACCCACGCAGTATATATAACTGTTTAGAGATATAGCTATCTGCACAAGAGGGGAACACAGGGGAAATTGCCTTAAAGTTATGCATCTCATGCTCATAATTGGTTTCAATTACATACATGCTCATTTTGACAGTAATAATTCTCTCTCTCTCTCTCTCTCTCTCTCTCTCTCTCTCTCTCTCTCCTCTCTCTCTCTCTCTCTCTCTCTCTCTCTCTCTCTCTCTCTCTCTCTCTCTCTCTCTCTCTCTCTCTCTCTCTCTCTCTCTCTCTCTCTCTCTCTCTCTCTCCAATACAAGTGTCAAGGTCGGGTAAGTTGTCACGTGTTTTAATATTTTTGCTGTTCAACTGTTTTACAATTGTTTTTTGGGTTTTTGTATGCTGTTTTGCTAAAAATAAATAAATAAAACTTATTTAGTATGATAATGCTGAAATTTGGGCAATGTATCAATCAGTGTATGTTACAAACTGATAAACTGTATCCTTTTTTTCCTGGTCAATAACAGCGGACATTAGCGTTTTTTTGTATCCAAGACTTTAAGGAATGTGTTAATACAGTGAATTTCAATAATGATTTTGTGTGTGTGTGTGACAACTAGCCCCACTATATACTAGCCTTAAAAAAATTTAAAAAAAAAAGTGACCTTGTCAAACATGTCAAACAGAGAGTGCAGGGCAAAGTATGAGGAAATGAGATTTGTCAAACTAATTCACAATAAAGTAAATAAATGAAAGTAAATAAAAAACCCTAGCAGGAACATTTTATTTGCTCACAAAACAATGTAATAAAAATCAGGTGCACAGGCACAACACTCAACAAACAGGACAAACCACACCCAAAGCCTATTGTTCCTCACATCCTCTGAAATGTTCTAGAGAATTTAACACTGTCAGTAAAGACCAAGATTTAAGAGGGTTGTTGTGAGTTCAAGATGGTGTCGGCCCGTTTTGGTCCTGATGTCTGGACAGTGTCTATGTCTGTGCTGGGGTGCTCTTGGACCAGCTGACTGCTTTAGCTCTCCGTGAAGAGGGTAAGCATGATGCTGTCTACTCTGCCTCTGGGGCAACCCACCCAGTGCATCACAGGGCAATCCACTCCAATCAACGTCTGCCCTGATGGATGCCAAATGAAACTATAGTGGAGACCTCCAAATTAAGCATACATAAGAAGAGAGGGCAACCAAAGATGCTTTGGTTTGGTAACAAAATAACTTCTCTGTTGCTTTGGATCCAAAATAATTATTGAGGTATTTTACATTCATAAAAGCCTCCAATTCGGGCATTATGGAAATAGCAAAAATGTGTGTCCCATTTATAGAAATAAACAAACAAAGTCAACTGCCAGACAGTGCACTTTTTTATTAGATTTATATATTATAATATATATATATACACACACACACAACTAATTTATATATAAATAATTATAATAATTCATATTATTATACTTATAAAAATTCAAAAAAGAGCACAAAGGTGTTATTTTCAGCTCCACCTTTTTGTTCAGATGTTTGTTATGATGTGATAAATATTTCACTTACTCTGCATATTAGCCACAGGATGGTTTATTTACATAGCAGCATGTGGGCTCATAACCATCTCCATGATGCAGATTAAAAAAGCTCAAAGATTTACTCTAAAGCCAGACAAACAATTGGTATTTTCAGACACCGCGGCAATGCTAAATCCAATATAGATATGAAGCAATGCATAGAACAGATTCATGACATATACCTCACACCTTGAGTTCTTTTGAATGTGGTTACTTGACAAGATCATTTTCATATAGCTTGCTTTATAGTAGATAAGATCACAGTTTTTACTGTCAGATTCTGTCACAGATTCTCATTGCACAAGTAGACAATGGGAGGCATTGTTTACATCAAGTATGGTGGAGCTATTCTCAGTGACATTTGCTAATGTAGCTGCATCTACATGCTCCCCATTAAATAATAATGATGACAAATGTGATTAATAAAATATTGATTCAAAAAGTGCTTACTGACTTGTAGATAAACCTGGCCAGCAAAACAAGTCCATATTCCCACTGGGGATGTGGGCCAACTTCTTTCACTAGTCATTGATCCATTCCCAAAATCAGTTGACCAGTTTGGCTCACTCCTGGCTCTACTTGGTTTAAATGGGTAATATGATCTCAAAATGAAAAGCTTTCTCATTAACTAACAGAGAAAGGAGTTCAATTGAATTTCATGCAGAGTGAACAGGTTCACATGTTTTTAACCACTTCCTGTAGATCATAAATATCCTAGAGAAGTCAGAGCTCTGGTGCACTAGATTGAAGATGATATAATAACTATATACTGTATAAACTGGTACATTATATATATATATACACATAAAAACATAATTTAGCCATAGTTTGTTTACAAGCTCTCTGCAGAAGTCATTTATAAGTGAGAGGAGCAAGTACAGAGCCTACTCTTGAGAAAATCACTGAGATTAAATCTCTTTGCATCCTGGCAGCATCTCTACTGACCACTTACAGCCATATTTGGTGATACTACTTCCACCCTCTGATATTACTATTAAGAATATATTATAGTAATAAATTTGTTATTGCTTGATCAGTGATTTCTGAACAGGTGAGTCGTGACCCAAAAAAGCATTGCATGTTTGAAAGTAAAATTAAATTATAAAATGCAACTTCAACTAAACTATTTATGCACAAGATAAGCAAAATAAATATTACTTATCAGTATTTTAAACTGAGGTGTACACTTTCTCTGTTGACGTCAAATGAGTCGTATGTCCAATCCAAAATTCTGCCAGCATTTAGATGTTAAAATCTGGAGATCTGACAGAGTCTACTAAATTACACAATGACTGAATCAAACACCACAAATAAAACTTGGTAAAATCTTATAAATAATGAAATCGAATCGCATTTAAATTCACATGTTCATCTCTCGTATCACAATGCTTTGCCATAGTCCCAGAGACCAAAATGTGCATGCCTGAGCTGTTTTAACTGGAAAACAGCACAAAATACATCAGTGCCATTGTTTCCCGTCTCAAGATGCACAGCAGTAAGGTTTTTTTTCCCCTATGCACGCTTATTATTGGAAGTTTGTGTGTGTGTGTGTGTGTGTCTGTGTGTATACTGTGTATATCATATGCATATAAAAATACACACACATACATTTATATATTTAAAAATATTTAAGCGTATTTATATACTGTAAATATATTATATATAAATAAATTTTTATTAAATAAATACATGCATGTGTGTATTTATATATAATTATAAATTACACACACATAGGCCTATATTATGTATATATTTTATTTTTGGATGCGATTAATCACGATTAATCAATTTGACAACACTAATATATATATATATATATATATATATATATATATATATATATATACTATATATATATATATATATATTATAGGCCTTTAAATGGTCTCTCAGTCTAGTTCTGTAGGCTACTGGTCATGAGGAAGACTGCTGACTTGACAGTTGTCCAAAGAGCGACCATTGGCGCCCTTGCACAAGGAGGCCCAAGACACAAGGTCACTGCAAAGGGCTGGCTGTTCACAGGCTCTGTGTCAAGCACATTAATAGAGAGTGAGGAAGAGGAAAGAGATGTGGCAGAAAGAAAATTGTACAAGCAATACAGGGATAACACGCACCTGGAAAGTTGTGAAACAAAAACCCATTCAAGAAATGTGGGAAGATTCACAAAGAGTGGACTGCAACTGGAGTCAGTGCTTCAAGAACCACTACAGCACAGGCATTATACAAGACATGGAGTTTCAGCTATGCATTCCTTAGTGTCAAGCCATACCAGAACAACAGGCGGGCGTCAGAAGCATCTCACCTGGGCCTAAAGACAAAAGGACTGGACTGCTGCTGGAGTGCTCCAAGTTATGTTCTCTGATGACATTGCATTTTGCATTTCCTTTCGAAAACTAAGTCTCAGAGTCTGGAGGAAGAGAGGCCACCTGTATAAAGTTTCCACAGTCAGTGATGGTTTGGGGTGCCATGTCATCTGCTGGTGTTGGTCACTCTGTTTCTACGAGGTCCAAGGTCAACGCAGTTATTATCACCAGAAGTTTTGAGCACTTCATGCTTCTGCACCTTTCAACACTATGGAGATGCAGATTTCATTTTCAACAGGACATGAACATGCTCATACTTTTCATGCCATACTTTTCAGTTGGCCAAGATTTCTAAAAATCTGTGCTGTATTGGTCTTAAGTAATATTCTAGTACACAGGAGAATGCTGAATTTGGGTTTTCTGGTTGTCGGTTATAATCATCAAAATTAAAAGAAATAAACATTTGAAATATATCAGTCTGTGTAATGAATAAATATAATATACTTAGAAGTTTCACTTTTTTTAATGGAATTAGTGAAATAAATAAACTTTTGATGATATTCACAATTATGACCAGCACCTGTATATACAACACATACAGAGGTTAAAGTGGGCAGGTGTGTCAATTTCGACCCCTGCCAAATTATTACCCTCTCGTTTAAATATGGTACCTGATTGCTAATCCTAACCCCTCACCTTTAACCTAAACTTCTAATACTAAGGGGTGATAATTTGCCTCCAGATAAAATTAATAAATAAATTGATCCAGCAGTCTACTTGTCGCAAAATAACTGGACATAAGCTGAGAAACTCTGTTAGCGCTTCGTCGCTCACTGAAGTGATAACGGCGTCAGGCAGTGCGGCATCATAAGTTGATACAAAGCGCCGGCATCGTATTCACACAGTAAAAAGGCTCTGTGTGAAACCCAGCTGAACCGAGCTGCTCTGACCATGTGAGCAGTGTTGAAGGGTAAACTATAAGGCTGCCTACGACCGTAATCATGGCCATAGCCAGCTATGAGAGTCGCTGTGGTCCCAGACCTCGTTATTTTCAGGTGTATATAATAAATGTTGTAAATATCATCAGATTAGGCATGAAGTAATGAATGTGTGTGTACATATTGTGAATTAATTTATTAAAAACGTATTTACCTAAGTAGATTATAGCCTTCAGTGAATTAACTTGTCTAAGAAAATACTTAACAAATATAGGCTAAATATCAGTTGACCTATATGTTTTTCTTCACTGACACGAACCTGAAAATGAAAAGGAGCTAATAAGTGGGGCTCAGCTTTAGGATGAGAAGAGACAGAGGCAAGAAGATGGAGACTGAGAGAAAAAGGCGATGAAATAGGAGGAGCATGACAGATGTCTACTGCCCACTAACATTTGTTTTAAAAAACTTTAAACTTCAACCATCTTAAAAT